>JAWKAU010000145.1:0-350000 GCA_033398695.1 Orobanche coerulescens
TTGATAAAATGGAAAATACACCAAAAATGAAAATACCGGAAAAAGAAAATGCGGATATTACAAGATGGGTCAGATGTTCTTCTCTCTGATTTCTCTTTTTTTTCGTTTTGCAGCTTGTTGCTTGTTTTGATTTGTATGACTTCTTGAGTTTCTGATTTCTGCCGTTTTCTGGGGTTGCTCCTATGGATTTATGGTTTTCCTTGGAGTTGGGTAAAGTTTTTTTTGTTTTAATTATCGATTTGATAAATGCCCTTTTCTATTCTCTTCTCTTTTTTGTCCTTCCTCTCGGTTTCTGACAAAGCAATTGTCGCCGGTCGTACTCCTCATTTTACTTTCCTCGTCTTCTTTGATTTCGTGCTTCGGGTTGAAGGTATTTTCCTACTTTTTATCTTCAACTTATGATTTTAGATGTCCGCTAAAAAAAGTATTCTCTGAAGATTCTACATATTCTATATATATATATATTCATCCGATTTATAGCAGAACAAGAGGCTCAGTTTGAAAGAGTGAGTGTCTGTGCCTGTGTTATTGGATCATCAAATGAGGCTTTTGAGTCTCCTTCATTGCAATCTGGATACTTGAAATTGTTGCAGCAGCACAAACCGAGCTCTAATATTTTTGTTACTTCCAGATTTTTTGAAATGAGGAATGAAATCTACTCTTAATATTTTTGCTATTTTTACCCTCTAACTTGAGATTTACATTGGTAGTGAACATTCTTCTTTTATAAACAATTACATACTTTTTTGTTTTTTTATATAATTTGAATAGTTATATTTCAGAAAACCATATATTCAATCAGTTTAATTTGATTAAAATACATGAACCCTAATTTTAGAAAAAAAGATTCAGCATTAGGCACATATAGAAGACAAAAAGCTCTTCTCTGTTTTACTTGTATTTAATAAAAAAAGGGGCCGTGCTTAAGGGATGATGTCCATTGTTGACGGGTTATGCAAAGAAAATATGAAGTTCTTTTAGGTATATTTTCTGCCTCTCCTTACATTCAGGTTCTTTTAGATATATATTTGTTAGCTGAGCTTTTTTTATTTGGTCAAATTGTGTAGTATTGGTTGCTAATTGGCCGGGTTTTATTTGTTGCAGTAAGTCAGTTCACATTATACGAGTTGTTGAAAGGCAACAGGCCTGATTTTCATGTGGCAATGCCTCCGGGAGCGGCCAAACCATTTTATGCCTCCCTGGTCGAAAAGTTTCAGAAAGCTTCTTTTTTTCCAACAGTTCCAGATACAACACTTTGTCGGCTCCTATATTACTCTTTTAGGCCTGCTACAGTTTCATTTCTTTCTTCATCCTATTTATTAAATTTCCTCCAGGCCAGTTCTTCTCTCTGCTTTCTCTTTTTTTTTGCTGCTTTTTTCTTGTTTTATTTTGTATGAATTCTCGAGTTTCTAATTTCTGCCATCCGAGACTGCTCCTGGATTTATGGTTTTTCTCGGAGTTGGGTAAAGTTTTTTTTCTTTTTTATTTATCGGTGTGATAATTGCCCTTTTCTATTCTCTTCTCTTTTTTCAAAAAGACTAAACTGTTAAATCATCAGTAACAGTTTATTCCAGTTTAATGTCATCTCAGTTTTTATCATGTTCATTCATCTGATATGTTTAATGTCATCTCAATTTTTATCATGTTTACAACGCATCTTATTTGTGCAGAAAAACAAGTGGACTCAAACAGTTCTTCAAAGCCTTCCAATGCATCTGGTATGTTTAATGTTCAATCTTAAATGATTAAAATTTGTTGTGCAATATTATTTAACATCATCTCTGTTCATGTGTAAAAAAAACATGGTCAATGTATTATTATTCATATTATCTTATATTTTTTATGATATGCTCAATGAAAAAATAGTGGAAGCAAAAAGGACTCCAAAGCATTCTTATGCCTCTGATATGTTTAATGTTGAATGTTTTAGTTTTCTGTCCATGATCAGATCTATTCCTGCTTTGATCATGCTATGTATTTCTTACAGGTAGCCAAATGGATGCAAGAAGGCATGGTAAAATGAAATCTACTGAGGGTATGTTTACTTACTCAAAATGCAAACGATACCAATGTGTATTGTGTTTGTTACAAATGACAAATTCATATTTATATTTGCAGACAAAATAGTTGAGAAACAAAACACTCCACTATACCAAGTGGATCCAATGACTGCTGACATAACCATCGATGGAAGATGCATTTCCATTTGGCATTCCCACCGTGTGATTCAAGAGAAAGATCCTTGCTCTCTCGACTTGGTACTTCAAGACAATGAAGTAAGTAATAGTTTACTCTATATTACATGACAGTTTGATAAGTAAATATAATAATTCAACATTTTGTCTAATATATTTTGTATACAGTCTAATCGCATTCAGGTCTACATCAAGAAGGAGTTGATGTACAAGTATGAGCTGATCTTCATGGAGGGACAATGTTACCAGATTTCAAATTTTGGTGTAGCGGGGAATAGTGGGGAACTCCCACTTTTAGCACACAAATTTTCAAAATTTCATTCCACAAGAACACAACAGTTACCCGTATTGATCCTATTGATGATAATGTCACTGGCTTCCTATTCGAGCCTTCAATGCTTTGCTTGACAGCAAAAACCATTATCACGAGATTGATGTTGTTGGTATGTTTTATTTCATATACAAAAAAATCATATTTTGTTACGCGCAAAATGTTTTTTTAACCAAGATCTTTTTATTTGTGTTTGCAGATGTCATAGGCATAGTTTTGGCCATCGGAGACATCGTGTCTATTAACTGGGCTGGCGCGCGAAAGATAAGAAGAACAGTTGTTCTCCAGGGTTCAGGGTGAGTATTTTATTTTGAATTTATGAGTTAACTGTAATAAGGTTACATCATATTATGCACAAAAACAATGTTACATGGAAAATGAGGTTGATTGCAATTTTTGGGATAGCTGGGCTCAGTTGTGGGACGAATATGCGGAACATCGAGAAAGGAAGGGTCATGCGGTCTGCATTTTGCAACTTGGCAGGGTTAAATATTGGAATGGTACATACTGAATAAATAACTAGGTACCCTATTTCAAAAATCATTAATGCATAAACATCTTTTTTAGGAATCCACACAAAGCAAAATATTATCTAATAAATTTTTATAACTTTATCACAAACTTAATAGGAGTACACAACTAACTCTTGAACACAGGTTCATATCCTATAGGTTATCACATTCATCAACAGATAAATATCAACACTAAAATATACATGCAAAAACTAAAACTTGAATCATCTTTACACCATTATAAAAACATCAATTAATTTTTGAGTTCAATATACCATAAAAGTCATGGAAAGTACCACACATAACCGTTTATATATGAGATGGTTCATATACAAGAACATGCAAAAGAATTACCAAAAAAAAGTAAAGGTAATTAAAAAACCATCCATATTTTTAGCACGTCAACAAACAAATCAATGATATCCCTAAACATTAGCGATTTGAGTTTAATTACATTGTTCTTGTTTTTCTTGGCAACAGTGTAATGAAGAAAAACAAGAAGAAAGCTAAAATTATTTGTCCTACAAGATCAAGTGCAAACAAAGTGGATATGAACAAGCATAATCAAGAAAACAATGAGAATACACAACCAAACGTATGTCATTCTGAGTTACATCCAACCCATATTACAACAACAGGTACGCATATGTGAATGTTTTATAAATTTATATGTACTTTTGTTGATTGTTCATCATATAGTGTTCATTCATTGTAATTTGTTAAAATGTTCCACTGAACAACACGTTAGGTAATATTATTGCCATACAAGATAGGCAAGTATGGATAACAACACGCAAGAGGAAAGCAAGTATGGATAACAACACGTTAGGTAATATTATTGCCATACAAGATAGGCAAAATATAAAGAGTGTGTATGAAGCCTCCTATGAAACGTACAAACATTCAATACCGTGATATTACCAAACATGTTAATGGGCGTCGTATGTCTACCAATAGTAATGAATCGTATCCTATACTTTAAGTGAATTTGCAACAATAGTTAAGACGTTTAAGTAAACCTTACTTCGTTACATTATGTGTGCTTTTGTTTAAAGGTAAAGGGTCATGATACTCGAATTGATTTACCTTCATCTGCACGGCAGCCTCATACAAATACTACACCAGGTATGCATCATATATTTTTTTTCCTAAGTTACGTTTTATAGGTACACCAATTTGTTGTTATACGTGTGTTTGTTTATAGGTACTCCTGACTGTTTACTGATACGTCGTAGGGGAAGACGTGTACTCGATGATATAACAAATACTAATCGATCAAATATCTATCAGAGTACTCCTGATTCCTTGAAACATGTTGCAACTCAGCCAATGTAATCTTTCTTATGATATTAGAGGTATATAGACCGGCAACCTTGCGACCGAAAGGACTCTTTGTAGGATGATTACGACTCCTTAGAAGGACTGGTCTGATAGGTATAACAACGTCATGTACCTCTAATTGTTCATGTAGATGTGCGTGTTTATTTATTTATATATGTGTATGTATTCGGGTGTAGTATATGTAACACCCCCAAAACCTTACGGGAGTATTACACGCCGTGGGTCCCACGCCGGAACCCACCAGGCTAAAAACCATTTCAAAAACGACAAAAAGACCGATGACGGTAGTATTTTTCAAAACTCACAAAATCATTTGAAAACACCAACTACCGTCAAAACGATCAAGGCCAAAAACTCGGTTAAGGGAATCGGTTTTCGAAATGAAACTCAGTTGGCAAAAAGCAGAAAGCCATTTGAAAGAACTCATGCAGCGGATAGAAATACAGTCCAAGATACATATACATCAATAATGATATACACAAACAAAATACACGATTCCCCAACAATATGCCATAGCCAGTATCGTCCGGAATCCTCGCCTCACGACCGCTACCATCAAAGTCCTCAATACCTGAAAAACAAGTCCCACAATGGGGTCAGCTATAATGTCCGACAAATAACCGCAAGTACAAAAACATAAACATTTACATGCCATGCATCATGAGAATAATAACCACAATAGTAACCTTACCACTCCCGGTTAATCCAACGATTCTCGTCAAAATTCCATTATCACAATAATACCATAAAAATCCCAATATCACAACAATACCGTATAATACCTCAATACCGATACTTTCCCGTACAATCCTCTATGTACGACTACCACAAAACATACCTCTATCCTAACTTCCTTCCGAAATGCATACCGTAGACCAAGAATATCAAAATGTCATCAACAATATCCGAATACTACAATCTTTACAAGAATGTCCAAATATCTCAACAATCATCAACTGTGTATTCTAATCCTTATAGAACATCACCGAACATTCGTCAATATGCAATACAACATAAAATACTTATGGAATGCAATTGAAATTACTCATCAAAACATTACAACCGAACAAGTAAACACTTTCCTGGATACCAACATGACAAAACCAACACCGAACTCATCACCCTCGTCTACGAGCTCTTCAGCCCCGACTGGACGGAATCTACGGCCTTTCACCGCGGCAAAACGATTATACCTATTGGTTAATCAACCTAGAACAATAATCATATCAATAATCGAACCAACTTGGTAACAATGATCATAACATATTCAATCCGGAATTCAACCTCATATCAAGATTCATCTCATCTAAATCAACCACTATCACCACTATGATTTAGAATACCATCTTAAATCGGTTAAACGAATTATCAAATCATCATAGTCATCATATGGCCTCGAGAACATCAAGAACTCTATGATTCCATAATCATAATCAACATATTCAAAGCATATCATCATCTTCCTTCAACATAAACCTCATATATCCTCAAGAATCGCAATAACAACATCATAATCATCTTCATACAAATCATTCATCAACTATAACATCAAAGTTCCAAAATGAAAAGGAGAAATATCCAACATACCTCATAGAATATGGATAACACAAGAAATCACTTCAAGAATCAACAATAGTTCCATAACCAAGCTCTAATTCCATGATTCCAAGCTCACAATCATGTTAGAAGTGTTTAGAACACTCTTAGAATTGAAGAGGGACGAGTTTTGGAGAGAAATACCTCAAAGGATCGTGAGAGAAATGAAAGACAACACTTCAATATATAAACTGCACTCTCATTACGTACGTAAGTGTCCTTGCTTAACGTACGTAACAACTTTAACGTACGTAATCCAAAATCCATAACGTATGTAACAAACTCACTGTCTCATTCTGTGAAGTCCATTACGTACGTAACCCATACCATATAATGTACGTAATATACCAGTTGACTTGCTACAGTACAATGGTCGTGTTACGTACGTAACACGTCCTGTATAACGTACGTAACACGTACGTTGACTCACCTGTCAACATCCTCCGCCGAAAGTTGCCGACATCGGGTCCCGCCTGCCGACCAGGACTCGGTCCTGTCTGGTGCCTTCATTACATATGTAATACCTTAGCCTTAACGTACATAATCATGCCAATCTTACGTACGTAATCTCACTTTGTTAACGTACGTAACAATTCCATACTTAGCCAATTTCAGCCATTCTTGTCTAGTGTCACGACATACCGAATACGAACATACGGCAAAATCAATACATATACTCAATTCAATAACATTATCAAACGTTCACAACGTCCTCGAGCATAATTAACCATCCACGATATCTAGTATATAAACGAAAAATATATCCGAAAAATCGGGGTATTACACTCTACCCCCCTTAAAAACAAGTTTCGTCCTCGAAACTTGCAATCACTCGCACAAACAACATTTCAACGGAAAATCCAAAATCCCCAAGATAACCAAGAATTATCGAATAATCCGAACAACATACTTACAGGTCAGTGAAGACGAAGATCTCCCGTGATACTAGCGTATGACACCATTTCAAAAATCTCGACACAACAAGAATGCCAAAACAGGAATAATCACAATTTGAAAACGATTGGTCTCCGCCAAGACCACAACAAGTTTAGAGCACTGTCGAGTTTTGTGGGATCTGTGACGCTGTCTCTCCTCACCTAAAGCGCATGAGCCACTCCTTGTCACATGCACGTATCACCGATGTTCCACTCCACATCGAAAGCCGCACATTGCACGTGCCTCGCACCGGCATTCACTTCCCGATTGGAGCCGCACATTGCACATGACCACGGCACCGGCGTTCACTCCCTGCCTCGTCGGTCTTGAAAACACCAACAATCCCCAAACCCACACATCACCGCGACAGTACTCAAAAAATCACACAGAACCAAAACAACACAGTCCAAAATAGCCAGAAATCGAGCTACACAAAAATCACGCTACTACCACACTGGTAGAGCCACATAACACACATGCCCGGTTATCACAAAACCATGGGCTCCGATACCATATTTGTAACACCCCCAAAACCTTACGGGAGTATTACACGCTGTGGGTCCTGCGCCGAAACCCACCAGGCTAAAAACCATTTCAAAAACGACAAAAAGGCCGATGACGGTAGTATTTCTCAAAACTCACAAAATCATTTGAAAACACCAACTACCGTCAAAACGATCAAGGCCAAAAACTCGGTTAAGGGAATCGGTTTTCGAAATGAAACTCAGTTGGCAAAAAGCCGAAAGCCATTTGAAAGAACTCACGCAGCGGATAGAAATACAGTCCAAGATACATATACATCAATAATGATATACACAAACAAAATACACGATTCCCCAACAATATGCCATAGCCAGTATCGTCCGAAATCCTCACCTCACGACCGCTACCATCAAAGTCCTCAATACCTGAAAAACAAGTCCCACAATGGGGTCAGCCATAATGCCCGACAAATAACCGCAAGTATATAAACATAAACATTTACATGCCATGCATCATGAGAATAATAACCACAACAATTACCTTACCACTCCCGGTTAATCCAACGATTCTCGTCAAAATTCCATTATCACAATAATACCATAAAAATCCCAATATCACAACAATACCGTATAATACCTCAATACCAATACTTTCCCATACAATCCTCTATGTACGACTACCACAAAACATACCTCTATCCGAACTTCCTTCCGAAACGCATACCGTAGACCAAGAATATCCAAATGTCATCAACAATATCCGAATACTACAATCTTCACAAGAATGTCCAAATATCTCAACAATCATCAACTGTGTATTCTAATCCTTATGGAACATCACCGAACATTCATCAATATGCAATACAACATAAAATACTTATGGAATGCAATTGAAATTACTCATCAAAACATTACAATCGAACAAGTAAACACTTGCCTGGATACCAACATGACAAAACCAACACCGAACTCATCGCCCTCATCTACGAGATCTTCAGCCCCGACTGGACGGAATCTACGGCCTTTCACCGCGGCAAAATGATTATACCTATTGGTTAATCAACCTAGAACAATAATCATATCAATAATCGAACCAACTTGGTAACAATGATCATAACATATTGAATCCGGAATTCAACCTCATATCAAGATTCATCTCATCTAAATCAACCACTATCACCACTACGATTTAGAATACCATCTTAAATCGGTTAAACGAATTATCAAATCATCATAGTCATCATATGGCCTCAAGAACATCAAGAACTCTATGATTCCATAATCATAATCAACATATTCAAAGCATATCATCATCTTCCTTCAACATAAACCTCATATATCCTCAAGAATCGCAATAACAACATCACAATCATCTTCATACGAATCATTCATCAACTATAACATCAAGTTCCAAAATGAAAAGGAGAAATATCCAACATACCTCATAGAATATGGATAACACAAGAAATCACTTCAAGAATCAACAATAGTTCCATAACCAAGCTCTAATTCCATGATTCCAAGCTCACAATCATGTTAGAAGTGTTTAGAACACTCTTAGAAGTGAAGAGGGACGAGTTTTGGAGAGAAATACCTCAAAGGATCGTGAGAGAAATGAAAGACAACACTTCAATATATAAACTGCACTCTCATTACGTACGTAAGTGTCCTTGCTTAACGTACGTAACAACTTTAACGTACGTAATCCAAAATCCATAACGTACGTAACAAACTCACTGCCTCATTCCGTGAAGTCCATTACGTACGTAACCCATACCATATAATGTACGTAATATACCAGTTGACTTGCTACATTACAATGGTCGTGTTACGTACGTAACACGTCCTGTATAACGTACGTAACACGTACGTTGACTCACCTGTCAACATCCTCCGCCAAAAGTTGCCGACACCAGGTCCCGCCTGCCGGCCAGGACTCGGTCCTGTCCGATGCCTTCATTACGTACGTAATACATTAGCCTTAACATACGTAATCATGCCAATCTTACGTACGTAAGCTCACTTTGTTAACGTACGTAACAATTCCATACTTAGCCAATTTCAGCAATTCCTGTCCAATGTCACGACATACCGAATACGAACATACGGAAAAATCAATACATATACTCAATTCAATAACATTATCAAACGTTCACAACGTCCTCGAGCATAATTAACCATCACGATGTCCAATATATAAACGAAAAATATATCCGAAAAATCGGGGTATTACAGTATAGTTTCACACTTATGTAAACTTGGCCGGTCCAGTTTTCAAATTTTACTTGTTCTACCGTTCTTACAATGGAACATGTTATGGAGGTACTTGAGGAAATGAATAAATCTGCATGTCGCCCTATTTGGAGTGGGTCTGCTACTGATTTAACTGAGTGTGTTAGAGCCCTTGAATATTACGGGCCAGATTCAATCCACGACCTTGGAGAGAGGACTGTTATTGAGATTGATACACATATTCCAGAGCTCCGAAATAATTTATGCCATGACAAAGGTACTCGACAGGAAAGGAACGATTATGATGAGGCTTCCTTGTTCATTGAAGGTATGAAATCTTATTATCATACATTCAGTGTCCTCCATCTAGTCCAGTTCAGGATTGCGATCGACTATGGAGTGATGCACTTTATCTTAGATATAATTTCATTCTTAGATTTTTTTTATTTTTTTCTGTTTTAGTGTTTTTTGCTTGTTTTGTTTATTATTTTATCTGAACCCATAGCATGGACAAACTCCGATTTTCTTTCCACTTTGAAGCTTCGTGTTCCTCGATCGATCAGTTTTGTGTTTTGGTTTGTTTTTCTCTCAATCTTTTCCTTTTTTTGCTGCGATTTTGGAAGAAATTGTGGAGTCTTGATCCATTTTTCTCAGTTCTTGATCTCGTTTTTCATATCTTGATTTTCGATTCTTTTTTAGTCCCTGAATATAACACTGGGAATTGAGGCAATATGGAAATATATGAGTGAGGTTTTGAGGAACAACATACTATTTAGGGTTTTATATTCAGGGAATTGAGGCAACATGGAAATAGATGAGTGAAGTTTTGAGGAACAGCATACTATTTAGGGTTAAAAAACAGGGTTGGTATGTGTAATGATGTAAAAATAAAAATATCATTGGATATGTTGTTAGTATAGACAGGTTATGCATTACTTTTCGATGTATATTGTGTTGCTTTCTCACTGATTACACACTGCTTCGGGCTTCTTAATATGAGCGTTATGTACTGTGGGTTTGTTGGTGTTTTAGGGTTCCGCTATTTCTCCACTTAATACCTATGACCATATTGTTCCACTGAATACCTATGACCATATTCAATGGAGTACATGCCTTTCATATCTGTCATCAAGTTATGTTTCGTGTTCAATCCTCCCTGTTTATTTTGCATCATCCATGAATTCCAGGTATTCGAAGACCTCTTGCATGGAATTGGTTGTGTCTGCTATATGTTCGTCTAAATGCCGATGAATTTATTTTAGTTGATGACATAACATAAATTGTATCATATATTAGATCACATGTTTGACAATTATCATATATAATAAAATTGAATCCAAGTTTAACTCTTCAAGCGTTACTCATGGGCACCCCCGTGCATCGCACGGGGTGCAAAACTAGTATATATATATATATATATATCACTATCAAGTGATCCGTATAAATATGCTGTAACAATATCCATAAGATGAATATCAAGATTATTAGATACTGACACACCAATTAAATAACGAAAAGTAATGGCATCCATAACAGGGATATATGTTACCTCATAATCAATCTCAGGTCTTTGTGAAAAATCTTGTGCCACAAGACGAGCCTTGTATATTACAATCTCATTTTTCTTACTTCGTTTCCTTACAAAAACCCATTTATACCCAACAGGTTTCACATCATTAGGTGTTACAACAATTGGTCCAAATACTTTTCGTTTTCTAAGCAAATTTAGTTCGGCAACTATGGCATATCTCTATTTCAACCAATCAGGTCTATTTTGGCATTCAAATATAGATCTGGGTTCAGGATCATTATTTTCGCTTATTATATCACATCCAATGGAGTATGCAAATATCTCATAAATGTGCTTGTTTCTCCGGTTCCATAAATTCCCCGTACTGATATAATTAATAGATATCTTGAGATTATTTTCATTTTCATTTTAAATGATCTCCTTATCTGCCTCGTCTTGGGTTTCGATTGAGCACACTTCTCATCGTTCTATGCTTCTTTAGCATGTTCATTTATATTGGATATATTCTTTTTTCGGGGATTTTTATCTTGGAACCAACAGGCCTGCCACGCTTTAAGCATGCCTTTGTATTATCACTTTCTTTCGGAATTTTAATTCGAGTAGGAGTATTAACAACTGGTACATGTGACTTTGTCACTATTTCCATATCAGTAAATGCATCTGGCAATTAATTTGCCAGACCTTGTAAATATACAATTTTTCTAACATTTCCTTCCCTTGATTTTGTATAGGGATCCAAATGCAATAATGATGGTACATACCATGTGATGTCCTTTTCCAGTTGTTTATTATCTCCCCCTAAGATTGGGAGTAATGTCTCACCAAAATGACAGTCAGCAAATCTTTCCTGAAAAATATCACTCGTTAGAGGTTCGAGATATCTAATAATAGAGGGTGAGTCATACCCAACATATATTCTCAACCTTCTTTGAGGTACCATCTTTGTTCTTTGTGGGGTAGCTATTGGTACATATACTGTGTAACACCCCCGAGATATTCATGGTATATTACAGTGCCGTGGACCCCTACATGGGACCCACCAGGCTAGACGCAACTTACCAAAGTAAAAACACATATCAACCAGTTGAAAATTGACACGCTTTTTGTGTAACTATCGCAAGTGCACGATATCGTATCAAGTAGTAAATTGGACTTTTTGAGTCCGGTTTATCGATCCCACAAGGAAGTTATGTTATAATTTGAATTATACACTATTAGTCTATTTTTATAGATACTTAAGATGAGTGAAACACACAATTAAAAAGTTTGGTTTAATAATTGCAAAGAAATTGCAATAATAGTTCTAATATTATAAGGAAATAAAAAGATAGCAATAATAATAGATTGATTATCGATAAAATGAAATAGTTGGGATTACAAACTTAGTTCGTCATTAGTTATAAAAGATGTATTGGAGATCATAAGATGAATTTACTTATTATGTTGTGTAGATTCGATTTTCCTTAAAAAGACGGTTTCTCTTTCGAACTATAAAACGCCCCTTACATATTGAATCAATCCACTATATTTCTATGTTGATTGGCTTCAATACATAGCATTAGGATTTGTGAAAATAACTCAATGAATCATCTAAGGACTAGGGGTATATTTCTATCCCCTAGAACAACTTAGAGTGAAGATCATTTGATCTAATCAAACATATTTTCTTTCGAAACATATGAAGATCATAAATATCTTCATTAATGGCCAAATAAATAAAGATTGTTAAAACAATGAAAATCACACACAATAATAAGTAATTCATAATATATCTTTATACAAACATAAATAACATGACTAACCTTGTTTATAATCCCAACTTAAGAAACTTAGCCCATAAAGGGTTTATTACACATATTACAAGCTTTGGTGGTCATTCTTAGTTGAATCAAGAGAAAGAATTGATCCTAACTCCCTTAGTAGATAAAGGAGATAGAAGCAATAAACTCTCTGAACAACATGTACTACACCACACTTACAAAGATCACTCAAGAACACAAGTGTGTTCTTCACACAAAAAGAAAAGTTTACAAGAAAATGGAAAATTATATGATGAATGGTGAATGATGAAGGATCTAAGGGGTCTATTTATACACCTAAAGTCATCTAATAGCTCCAAAACTACAAAGATTATTACATTATATCGGATCAATGCCACCATCCCCTCAATAATACACAAAAAGTATAAAAATTAGACAAATCATAGCAATCTGTCAAGAGTTACTAGTAACATTCAGAGTTACTACCGTAATCGAGGTGACTTACTACGGCCGTAACTCCCGAATGTTACGGCCGTAACGTGGCTTCGTAAATTTGCTCATTTGAAGCTTTGATAGTTACGTTTTATTTGCATTCCCTC
The DNA here is from genome assembly GCA_033398695.1 of Orobanche coerulescens. Classification (NCBI taxonomy): domain Eukaryota; kingdom Viridiplantae; phylum Streptophyta; class Magnoliopsida; order Lamiales; family Orobanchaceae; genus Orobanche; species Orobanche coerulescens. The sequence goes on from JAWKAU010000145.1 coordinate 13,516, forward strand.
GACTTTGCGTTTTTGCCCAGATCTTCTTCGGATGATAACTTTTGATATATAACTCTGATTTTGAATCCGGAAAGACTGCCGAATTCGTCTCGAAAAGCCCTACAACATGAATATATCAAAATTCAATAAAGAGAATATTTATTAAACATGTTGTTTCTTGAGTAATTCAGTTATTTAATCCGATCATCATCCAATAAAAATAAAATTATTAAAACTAATAAATTAAAAGCAAAAAACGAGTAGACTAGCTCAATTATGGGTGAATTTTATCGATACAAACCATGGATAAGTGTACAAAAATGACACTTATCAAAAATCAATTAACACGCCCGGTACAACCGGCGAAATAATCAACAGTGACAAACATAAATAACTTGACGAATACAAATCATAATCCGAAGAGAAAAGCCTAAGTACTCGCGAGTACAATCTATAAGTTCCAAAAGTGGACAACAACCATATCGAACAAAATAACGGAAATAAAAGGACTCAAATGCATATGTCAACGACCTGGCCAACATCCTCGTACTGTCCCAGCCCTCGCTCGTCCGGATGATCATAACCTGAAATCCATAACAAGAATTTCCCCACAACGGGTCCCCAGAGGGGTTAGCAATTAGGCTAATACAAGTAATCAAGGCAAACCAATCGCTTACACATTTCATATTACAATGCATCAATTCATTTCAAAAACCAAAACCAGACATGTCTTTTCGGGAAACAAACAGTCAATCCAATTTGCCTAGGACCGGGACGAAGTCACAAATCCCACCCGAGGCCTCTAAGGACCCTCCCGAGCTGGCCACTTTATAAATCAAATCACGCACAGGCATCGCCTAGGACCGGAACGAAGCCACGAATCCCACATGAGGCCTCTAAGGACCCTCCCAGGCTGGCTAGCGAAACAAACTCGTGAATCTAGAGTGAAGTCATAGATTCCCCCGAGGCCCCGTCGGACCCTCCCAGGGTGAGCAAAGCACACACAATATACATTACCATTTCATGTTAAGCATAAAGGTTTCCCAAAATACTTGCCTTGAATAATAGACGACGCAACGAACGGAAGGAAAAACACCGACGAACGCTAGGAACCGACAATCACGAACCTAACGATTCGAAGAACACAATTACAACCAATTCTAAACGAATACGAAATTGTAATACACCCGAAAACCCACCTACGATTCATGTATATTCGTATAACAATAACGAGGGCGGAACACAATCAAACCCTCTCGATTAAAAAAATACTACGAAATATACCATGAATCCGTAGGAAAACCGAGATTACCAACAAGATTAATCATATACATCATGAATTAATCTATCTTACGGAATGAATCAGACGAAAAGGTGAAAAACCCCCAATTTACCCAAAAATAAGGTTTTAGGAGTTTACCTCGAATTAAAGATGAAGAACACGATTAGATGTTGATAATATACTCCAAAAACTCGAAGAAGATGATGGCTCGGAGTTGCTAAGCTTCAAATCGCCGGAAAAACACCAAGAAAGTCGCTGGAGTCGGAGAGAAGAGAGAGGGATGAAAAATGACCGAAATCGGTCAACTCCTGGGTTTATAACCCAGGACGCGTTACGTACGTTAGCCACCAAATGCTAACGTACGTAAGCTGTGTTACGTACGTAAGTCATAAGGGATTTACGTACGTAACCAAAAGGCAGAAATGCATATACCATTTTCACTAGGCCGTTAGGCACGTAACCAAAAGGCATGTTACGTACGTAACATCCTTTTCTGGGAAGTACAGGCCAGAAATAGACAAGGGAGGTACCGAAAAAGAATCGAAATACAACGGTGAACAATTCACGATGGTACGAACGTAAAGGGCTCGAGACGGCGAACTAAAGTGTTGAAAGAAAACATATTCCCGACTACCCAAAGGTTCGGAAAAACGACAACAAACGTAATTATCCCAAAACTTTTGGGAAATTACGAAACGGCCCAAAGCATCTGAAATGTACAATACGCGGTCGAAACACCGAACAAAAGTTCACAACAAGCTCAAAAACGTGAGATGGATCCTCGGCAACCCCGAAACGGCAATTCCAAACGATGATTTACGAGGATACCCGAATTAGCGACGGAAACAACATAAAACACCGAATCGAGTAAAACGAGTCCAAAACAAGCTCGAACGACAAAAAGTCCAATATTAAATATCCTCGAAATGTCAATACTGTTACAAGCGAGTTGCCAAAAACGAAAATACACCAAAATGAGAATACCAAGAGAAAAGAAAAAAATGCGGATATTACATTCTACCCCTCTAAAAACAAGTTTCGTCCCAAAACTTAAGAAATAAACAACTCGGGGTACCTAGCACGCATGCTATCCTCGGTCTCCCATGTTGCTCCCTCGACACCATGCCTCGACCACTGCACTTTGACCAAAGGAATGGTCTTATGCCTCAGTCACTTCTCACGGTGCTCCAAAATCTTCAAGGGACGCTCCTCGAAGGTAATGTCCTCGGCAATATCGATCTCGCCAAAGTCGATGATATGACTAGGATTCAAAACATATTTCCTCAGCTGGGAAATATGGAAAACGCTATGAACGTGACTCAAGGCCGGAGGTAGTGCCAGACAGTATGCCAACTCACCGACTCGCTCGAGAATCTCAAAGGGTCCAATAAATCTCGGACTCAACTTCCCCTTCCTCCCGAAACGAAAAACTCCTCTAGTCGGCGACACCTTTAGCAAAATGTGGTCTCCCACCTCGAATTCCAAAGGTCGACGACGGACGTCGGCATACGACTTCTGTCGACTCTGAGCGGTCAACATCCGTTCTCGAATCAAATCAATCTTCCGCCTCGTCTCTAAAACAATATCCAGTTCGGTCCCGACCAAATCAGACGCTTCGTTCCAACAAATCGGCGATCGACAACGCCGCCCATAAAGCGCCTCATACGATGCCATATGAATCGACGCGTGCCAACTATTGTTGTACGTGAATTCGATCAATGGCAAATGCTCCTCCCAGTTGCTACTCCAGTCGAGAGCACAAGCACGCAACATATCCTCGAACGTCTAGATAGTGCGTTCTGACTGTCCATCTGACTGAGGATGAAAAGAGGTACTCAAACGTAAACGAGTACCCAACGCCTTATGCATCGTCTGCCAAAAGTGCGATATAAAACGGCCATCACGATCCGATACAATAGACTTCGGGGTGCCGTGAAGCCTCACAACCTGAGTAACAAACGTATGAGCTAGCTTCTCCGGGCCCCAAGTATCCTTGATGCCCAGAAAATGTGCCGACTTGGTCAGTCGATCAACAATCACCCAAATCATGTTCATGCCCGATTTCGATCTCGGCAAACTCGTAATGAAATCCATCGATATATCTTCCCATTTCCATTCCGGGATGGGAAGTGACTGCAATAACCCTGCCGGTCGCTGATGCTCGATTTTGACCTGCTGACAAGTCAAACATCTCGCTACAAACTGTAATATCCGAAAATTCTACTACTGTTATTTAACATTATTTTATCCGAGTTATGTTGTACAGTGTGGTATCTGTACAGTATGGATAAAATAAATGAAGGACTGAGACATCTGTATTGGTACAATTATCGTACTTGGTTGACAATTACATTTAAGAAGTATATGTATTCAGTATGCCGTATGTTCGTATTCTGTATGTTGAGACGTTGGACAAGAATAGCTGAAAATGGCTAAGTATAGCCTTATTAGCGCACGCTGATATTCATGCATAACGCACGCTATCGCGGGATTAGCGCACGCTTCGTTTATAGGTTAGCGTACGCTGAGTGCGTACGGTCGAACGACCGCGTGTGGACCCGCTTTGGCGCACGTTACGATAAGTCAACGGATGTTGTAATGTAGTGTTAGCGCACGCTAATGCATGTTGATTAGCGCACGCTAATCGTATATTGGACAAAAAGGAATCTTATCCTAGTCGTAGCCGGCGTATGGACCCGTGTTCGGAGCATACGCACAAACGAGTCAACTAATGTTAGCGCACGCTAAACGCAAGGACTTGCGTACGCTAGAGAGTGTAAATTACGTGCGCTAATGCATGGGCATTACGTCGTAAGCTCATGTACGGCTTGACGGTAGTCTCGGACTACGATAGCGCACGCTAACAAAGGTCGATTAGCGCACGCTAAAGCCTTAGCGCACGCTAAACATGAGATGTTAGCGCACGCTAGTAATGCATCTATATAAGGGACAGACGGGTATTATGAAGCATTTCGTCCATTCTTTCACTTTCAGTCGATAGAGAGAGATTTGGGAGGTTCTTGAGGTTCCCAAGCACGGTGAGGTGGTGATCTTTAACAAGATTAAAGATGGAAATCATGGATTAAAGCTTTGTTCTTGAAATCATTGGTGATTCTTGGAAATGGATTCAACCTTGGAAATCAATCCATTCCTTCATAAAGGTAATCACTTTTCATCTTTAGATTTCGTTTTGGATTGAATGTTGATGATTATTACATAAACAAGTTTGACAAGCATGATTATGAGATGGTATACCGGAGTATGATGATATTAATATGATTCTTGTGATTTAGATTGTGTCGTTCGTTTTCTTGAGATAAGTGGATTAATCCTTCTCCTCAGTTTCGGATGTTGATGTTATTGTAGATGATTACTCTTTGTAATGGAAGATTAAGGAAGTGTGGTTACGTTCTTGACGTTTCGTGTATTAATATTAAGGAAGATGATATATGGATATAGAACTTGGATTATAAGTTGGATGATTGTTTATATGTTAAAGGATATCGGATTTCGTTGTTTTGATAGCTTTGAACATGATTAAGAATCACTTAGTGTTCTTGAAATCGCCATAAGTTGATCGGTATCGAAAAACATGCATCTGTCCAGATTAGCGCACGCCACGTTTCTTGCCTAGCGCGCGCTAACGGGAGCAACTTAGCGCACGCTACGTTAGGTGATTAACGTGCGCTAAGAAGCCGAAAGTGCGGTATTTTCGTGTTGTGGTTGTAAATTCGTCTTGGTTTGAGTAGGATTGATTCGACTAGTGTTTAATCGAGATATTGTCGAGCCGTTGGGTTTGTGAATTGGTTTTATCGATTGTTGATTGTTATCAAACTTGTTGTCTATCGATTACTGTAATAGGTTTAGAATATTGATCGGTGATTACAACCGTGTGTTGCGGTCGAGCTCGAGTATGTTCGTGAATTGCTTTGGTCGGGACCGAGGGACTTGTAGATGACGGCAATGGAATTGGTAACATCTTCATCGGTATCGAGGTAAGTTATTACTTGCTCGATTCATAATATTTAATGAATGGTTTCCGTTTCATTCGTGTATAATTCGTATAGCAATGTTAATAATCGTAATCACAGGAGATTTGAGATTATAAATCGTATTCGAGTTTTGGGAATCTAAATCATAATGTATATGATTTACTTTTGTTATTGGTATACTTGTATATCGAGCATATATTGTGCTAAAGACGAAGATATGAATTATCTGCAATCCGTGATACTTTGGACCGTCGAGTATTGAGGATAATGGTTCATGATGGTTTAGACATTGAGATCGTTCTCGAAGGACTCGGGGCAAGTACTCTAATCATTTTTATCATTTGTGTCAATCATGTCGTGATACATTCGTGTATCGTTGTTGTCATGCATTTGTGCATTGTTGTTGTCGTGTATTGTGTATTGTTGTTTTGTGCAGTTGTGCATTGTTGTCATATGTCCACCTCGTGTTGGTCCGGGATCATCGGGGATCTATGCTAGCCTTGTGTGGATCATCGGACGGAGTTTTCCACCACGGTTGGTCTGACGGGGTCATCGTGGGATCTAGGCAGTGAACGCTGGATCATCGGATTACCTACGTGTTGTTGTTGTGCATATGTATATTATGGATTTGCCATAAGTATACATTGTCGTTATTCTTGTGATCATATTGACGTTGTCATATGAGTATGCATTTGTAGGTCTTGTGTTAGGACCATGTCCGTATGTTGTGTTGATCTGATCTCGGATTAGACTGACGTGATGGAAATGGTATTTCGTATCTTGAGGTATGTTCCGTATTTCCTTGATACTTGTCTTTGATGGACAATCTCGGATTAGCATATATTGTGCTAAAGACGAAGATATGAATTATCTGCAATCCGTGATACTTTGGACCGTCGAGTATTGAGGATAATGGTTCATGATGGTTTAGACATTGAGATCGTTCTCGAAGGACTCGGGGCAAGTACTCTAATCATTTTTATCATTTGTGTCAATCATGTCGTGATACATTCGTGTATCGTTGTTGTCATTGTTAGGCGTATTTTTATACGCTTATTTGTCATTATTTTGTAGTATTTTGGAGTGTGAAATCATCTAAATGAGCTTTTAATGCCTTAATTTTGTATGATTGACAGGAAATTGAAGTCCGGATGCTTAAACGAGGCAAAACGGGCGCAGCTTGGACTATGAGCCGCGGCACAAGGAAGCGGAGCGGCAAAGGAAGACACCGGCCAAGGGCGAGTAGGTGTACTGCGTGCGGCACACCCATGTGAGCCGCGGCACGAGAGGATTTAATTACGCCCGGTATTGATTTTGGCGTTGTCGCGGCACGAGTTGATGAGCGGCACACTTAGCGGGTTTGGTTCGTCTGCGCGGATTTTGGGCCGTTTGAAGCCGCTTTCAACCAACTAATACGGACGCGATTTATGGAAGTGTTGAGCTATAAATAGGGCTTAAGACCCTAATTTAATCATCGGGAATCATTAAATCAAAACCTAAGAGAGCTTAAGCTTGGAGACAGAGAAGAGGAGGAAAGCAGAGGAATTCAAGGGCGGAAGGCGGAAGGCAAGAACGGAGGAATCCGAGCTTCATCTGCGTTTGAATTTTATGCTTTCGTTTATTTACTTTGTATTTTCGCTTTTAGTATGTCGTGCTAAAGCCCTAATCTAGGGTTTTGATGAAACCTTTATTTTGACGAATTGATTGAGATTATCCAATTTATTACCTTTTTATTGAGTTTTCCCATTTATGTTTAATGCTTGCAATTATCCTGCCAATAGTTGTATTGATTTAATCATTCACTTCGAATCGGGAGAGGAGATTTGGTGAGAACTATTGGTGAGGACCGTTTTATTCTGTGAGATAGGAATATACTCATAGGAACTACGTGGCCTTTAGGAGATTTCATGCTTTTGCCTAGCGACGAGATAATTCACCTAGGAATAGAGTGCGTTAGTCGCCGTTAGATAAATCTATCGACCTCGGGAGGCGGTAGAATATTTTAGCAATCTCCGCCTTCAATAAATTGGGAAAATTATTTATTACGGATAATCAAGATTAAATTCGGATAAATTAAGGTGGATTGAACTCTAGACTTATCTATCATTTGATTCTTTTTATTCAAGCTATCGTTTTCTGTTTAGTCTTTTATCAATTCTTTTAGATATTAATCCAATAAACTGACTTCGATTGTTCAAATAAAATTGGAATACGAAAACGTCGGTAGTTAGAGATTCAATCCTCGTGGGAACGATACTCTACTTATCACTTTATTACTTGTAAACGATGACGTGCACTTGCGTGTAGGAACTATCGCAACAAGTTTTTGGCGCCGTTGTCGGGATTGAAATTTTCTAATATCGACTTAAGTATTTCAGTCTTAATTTGAACGTTTTATTTTTATTTTGTTTCGAATTTAATTTTGTTTATTCGTTTTTCCTTTTAGGACCTTTCGTGTAGTGCATGAGAAGACTCGGTAACGAAGGCTTACTACCTTTGGACACCGAGCTCGAGCGCACGCTAAGAAGGAATAAAAAGGGGAAAAGAGAGTTACAGACGACGGTCAAGATGGCCGAAAATATTGAAATCCAAGGAGGAGACAACCAAGTGCGGCAAGTTCAACCGGAACTCGCTCTTCGGGATTATGCCATGCCGCAAGCCAACGCAAATTTTTCGGGAATTCGGCGTCCCACCATCCAAGCTAATAATTTTGAAATCAAGCCCGCCATTATTCAGATGGTGCAGGCGAGCCCTTTCTGTGGATTGCCGAAGGACGACCCGAATGCCCACATTGCTTCGTTCCTTGAGATATGCGACACTTTCAAAACTAATGGTGTCACCGAAGATGCCATCCGATTGAGTCTTTTCCCTTTTTCTTTGAGGGATAAAGCAAAATTCTGGTTGAATTCCTTACCGCCGGGGTCGATTACAACTTGGGAGAGGTTAGTGCAAGCCTTCCTTGCAAAAATTTTTCCCACCAGCTAAGACGGCGCGGTTGAGAAACGAGATAACTACTTTTGCCCAGTTTGATATGGAATCGCTCCACGAGGCGTGGGAGCGATATAAAGAATTACTTCGAAGATGCCCTCATCACGGCATTCCTGATTGGCTTCAGCTGCATACGTTTTATGGTGGTTTGAGTGCTTCTACACGCACTTTAGTGGATGCAGCCTCCGGAGGAACATTCATGGGAAAATCTATGGCCGAGGCTCACGTGCTTTTGGAGGATATGGCCGAAAACGCATACCAATGGCCAAAGTGAAAGATTGACACCGAAGAGGGTAATGGAAGTTTCGAGCAATGATCCGATTTCCACCTTGTCGGCTCAAGTCGCCGCCTTGACACAACAGCTCAGAACTTTTCGCACGCACCCCTGTTACCATTGAGGCGTGTAATTGGTGTAACGGATCACACCCGAGTGCGGAATGTCAATTTGGAAATCCGTTCGAGCAAAATCGGATGGAGCGAGCTCAATTCGTAGGAAATGGGAATCGGCCAGAATAACCCGTACTCAATACTTACAATCCGGTGGCAATCACCCCAACTTTTCATGGAGAAAGCGGACGAGCACACCACCCCCTTTCACTCAGAATCAACGGCCCCCAGCTCCCAAAGTGTCTCTCGAGGAAGCGCTTGCAAAATTAGCGGCAAATACGAGTCAATTTATGACTCGGACTAAGCTACACTACAAAATCATTACGCTTCCATTCGAATTTGGAGGTCAGTGGGCCAAATAGCGAATGTGTTGACACTTCGTCGGAGGAGCATTGCAGTACAACAGAGACTAATCCTAGAGAGAGTTTAAATGCGATTAGCTTGAGAAGCGGGAGAGATGTGCTAGATCGGCCAGTGGGTAAAGAGAAGAAGGTGATTGAGGAAGAGATGGAATTAAAGCTAGAGGAGTCGAAGGAAGTTCAAAGGATAACTCAAAGACATGTGTTCCCCGTTCCGTTTCCGAGAGATTACAACAAAGGAGGCGGACAAACAATTTTCTAAGTTCCTTGAGGTGTTCAAAAGCTTCACATAAATATTCCGTTCACAAGCATTGGAGCAGATGCCGAGTTATGTCAAGTTCATGAAAGAGATATTATCTAAGAAGAGAAAACTTGAAGAGTTTGAAAGCAGTTGCCTTGACAGAGGAGTGCGGTGCAATTCTTCAAAAGAAGCTCCCACCTAAATTGAAAGATCCGGAAGCTTCAACATACGTGCACCATGGGGAATCTTTCGTTTGATAAGGCACTATGCGATCTGGGTGCAAGTATCAACCTCATGCCTCTATCGATTTTCCAAAAGCTGAATATTGGGAAGCCAAGCCAACCACGATCTCCTTACAATTGGCGGATCGATCGATAAAGTATCCAGGAGTGATCGAGGATGTTTTAGTTAAAGTCGATAAGTTCATCTTTCCACTGATTTTATCGTACTAGACATGGAGGAAGATGAAAATATTCCGATCATCTTGGGACGACCATTTCTAGCTACGGGCCGCACCCTTATAGACGTGGAAAAGGGAGTTAACTCGAGGGTCAAGGCAGGCAAGTCACTTTTCAAGTGTTCAAATCGCTCCCATGTCCGGAAGTCTTGATAAAGAGTCTCAAATTGAAAGCGTGGATGTTGTTGAAAGAGGAAAGCACCGAAACATCGTCGGTGGAAAAATTGATTTTGTGTTGAGTGGCCCAAGTTTTAAGGAGGATGTTGAGCAGTGGCATTCCTCGAGCATGAGGAAAAATCTGCTGCAATCGTGAGTTCGTTGGCGAAGGAGGAGAGTGAGCCGAAAGCGAAAGAAAAATTAGTCATGGAGAAAGCGGGTGTTTGGAAGTTTTTCAAGTCGAAACCTCTTCGCAAACAACTTTTGATTACCGAACCGAGAATCGAACCGATGACCAATGGTCATAATTTTAACCAAAATATAAACGGTTCGATAAACGGGCGGAAGCCAAATGGAGTTTGCGGCGAACTAACGTGTTCAATAGGTCCTATGAAGACTATAAACTTAGCGCTTCTCGGGAGGCAACCCGAGCTCGTAGTTGTAGAATTTTGCATTTCTTTATTTTTCTTGTTTTTCGTGATTCTTAGTTTTCATCATTTTGTGCTTCTATCTGCTTCTTCCTCTCGTTTTTAACGTCTTCTTCTCAAAATTAATGCGGGAAAGTCCCGGAGGCTGGAGTATGAGCCGCACGGTTATTGTGAGCGGCACACATCAATAGCAAAGGGAGGCAAAACCGATCGTACCTTGCGCGCGGCACGGCATAAATGAGCCGCGGCACACTTGAGCAATGAGCCGCGGCACCCGGAATTTGAGCCGCGGCACACGACAAATCGAGACACAGGTGAAAAAGGACTGTACCTTGTGCCGCGGCTCACTGTATCTGTGCCGCGGCACACTATGCGGAATCCTAAGGGCCAGGTAGCTTATAACATGCATTCGGCCGGCATTTATCAGGTACGATTTTCCTTCTCCTTGCCTTCCCTCCCCAGTGCGACCGGCCGAAGCAATTCCTTCATCTTTTCCCTGCGATTCTTCTTGAAATCTCGAAAAGGTATGTTTCAATCTTGCGATTTTACTTGCTTATGGTTTATATTTGGAAGTGGGGTATGTGTTTGATGATTGGAACATGTTTATTGCTCCTTCAAATAGCTTTGTGATTGTAGAGAATAACAGGTGGTTTTATCGAATTTTCTTGATTAAATTGGAATATCAATGAGTTGATTGTGTTAAGTTGTTCATGGTTGAATTGTATTTACTGTTTTTGGGGGAAATTTGAATCGAGCTAGAACTATGTTTATTCTTCAAGTAAACATGCGCCCTCAAGGTGTCTGATAAATTGCCCAAATGAAAATTTTCTTTGAAAAAGCAATTGTTTTGAAGTTTCGTGCAACGTATACGTTTTCAATTTACAGCAAGCCCAACCCGTACATCCAGTAGAGATATTTAAGTCCAAATTCATCTTTTTCTCTCGTATGCGCTAGTGTCTTAATGTCGGAATTTCTGGTTTGATGTCTTTAGCCACGCATATATCATCGTTACTATTGTTGCGTAAATAAACCCTCGTGTGTACTTCTCAGATCGATTATGGCGCGCACGAAGAAGTTGACCAAGCGTGCTAGGACCGAGTCATCCCCTACGCGAGGGGAGACCTCTCGGGGTCGGGCCGAGGCGGAGGGGCACCAATTTTCGGACCCCGAGATCCACAAGATATTCAATGAAAAGATCCGTCCGCGTCCACTAATTCCCGAGAGAGGTTTTACTCCAGCTCCTCAGGACGGGGAGTTGCTCATGATGATTGACGAGATGGGATGGGCTAGATTTACCGCACCTCCTGAGCCAGCAGTCATTTCAATCGTCCAGGAGTTTTATGCCAGCGCTCTGCTGAAGCACATCCGGGCAGGGCATACGTTTCCATCTCTAGAGTCTCGGACTCAGGTCGACGTCCGAGGGGTCACAGTTGATTTCTCCCCGACTGCTTTTGGGAGGATTTTTGGGTTTCGGCGGTGGGCGAGACGGCTATGACCGCGTGATGACCGGCCTCACTAAGGAGGCCACGCTTGAGACGATTGCACGGCCGGCACCGGCCCAGGAGCGGCGAGCACGAGCTCATCTACTTTTCACTTTAGGAGCTCGCGCCTCGGCGGCTCGGGCGAGCACAGCTTTACTTTATTTGTGCCGCATTGATCCCACCTCCCGGTCCGTCTGAGTTTTCTCTCCCGCGCCGGATACTTTTGCTATCACCTCGGGTTGCGTTTTGATGTGGCCCCCATTACAGTTCGATCTATCTTCCGAGTATCCGAGGGGGCCAAGGCGGTTGAAGCACCCCTCCCTCATCATGCTTTATGCCGTGATCGGGGCGACATGGTCGATTGACGAGCCGATGCTTGCCCCACGAGCCCGATCGACCACCGCATCATATCGCACTTTGAGCGGTGGGGAGGAGCGCCGGCACACGCTCGGGGCGAGGATTTTTGCTCGAGGAGGCTCATGAGGATCCCAGGCCGCTTTTGTTGGCCTTGCGGAGAGGCCGGCCGCGGCTGACAGAGCGAGGTTGGAGGAGAGGCTGTTTGATGGGTCGGGAGGATTTGAGGAGACAGAGAGAAGAGCATAGGGAGGAGGCGAGGAGAGAGAGAGAGGAGGCTGAGAGAGGAGTTGAGGAGAGAGAGAGACGAGATGAGGAGAGAGAGAGAAAGGCTGGATGGGCGCCATGAGGGAGGAGCAGGCGGCGCGGGAGAGTGTTATTCTTGCCGCCGAGCAGAGATGAGAGAGCGAGCCAGCCGGCCAGCCGACGAGCGGAGAGGCGTCTTGCTGCGAGGAGGCTTATCATCGAGCACCTCGCCGCATGGGACGGCCCACATCATGCATCCCGACGGGCCATTTATGCGCCCGCCCGGCCACCACACCACCTTCCTCACCGGACGATCTGCACCGGCTCTGAGCAGTGGAGGAGAGTACTTGACCTTTTACTTTTATTGCATTTCATTTTTGTCCATTGAGGTCAATGTACGTCTAAGTTTGGGGAGGGTTTACTTTCGGTCTACATTCACCTTTGTACTCTATTTTCTTCTTTGTACATTATATTTTGTTGCACTTTTCTTTTCTTTGCGAAAATTTTTAATTTTTAGATAGCCTTGCTTGCCGTAGTTTTTCTTTATCCGTTAATTTTCGGGCTTCTATTATGTGTGATAATCGATGTTACGACCTTTGTCTTTCTCTTTGAAGAAGCGGGCGAGTTTTAGTCGAGTTGTAGTCGATTATTTCATTGCCTTAGTATTCAATTAGGTCGAAATTTTTCGTGATTGTAGAGGACTTGGCGAGATAAGAGACGATACATACTTGTTTTTAAATCCCCATCATTACGTTTGGCTACATTTTCCTGATAGTGAGTCGTCTTGTTTCTTTAGTCGTGTTGGCACTTAAATTGAGTTTAGAGTCGGTCAGTTTTTTCCTAAAAGTCGAGATAATGTGTTCTATGAAGGGAAGTCTAGTAACCGGGGTATTCGCGTGACCCGTTGTTTACTCTCGCGTAAAGCAGCGACCGATTATACTAGTGATTTAGTGATTTCACATGTGCCAATGATAGGAAGCCTAGTAAGGGGCATTCGCGTGACCATTGTTTACTCTCGCGTCAACGGCAACCTTGATTCGGACATGTGGAAATTATGTATTCGAGTTGTTTCTCATTGTAGACGGGAACTTAGTAACTAGAAGCATCCATGTGCCCCATGAGTGTCTTTTACGTCAAGCGGTTTAGAATACATGAGAATGGAAGTTCCACCCTAGGATTATCCCGATGAAACATCCGAGATCCTAACCTAGTGGTCGACTCGAATCAAATTCTTGAGCATATTTATATAAGGGGATCTTGTCAGGTTTATTTGTTATGAGACTCGTGAAAAATTGTGCCTTTAGGCGTGGAGCAACGGCGAACTAGCTTGTTTATGTTAGCCTTTCATATTGACGGTTGATTTGACTCATGTTTTGTTGATCTTTGAGCCGAGTTTTCTTCGTGAACAAATGATTAGGGTGAACTTGATTTCTTTGCGAGAATCATTATTACGAGTGCGGCTCGCTTTTATGACACTCGTATTATTTAGAGAGAATGGCGGGATAGTATTGATTAGGTTGAACACTATGAGTTGCACGATGATTCACGACATTCTTTTAGTGACTTTAATTCTTTTTGCTTGAGGACAAGCAAAGGCTTAAGTTGGGGGTATTTGTTAGGCGTTTTTTTTTAAGCTTATTTGTCATTATTTTGTAGTATATTGGATTGTGAAATCATCTAAATGAGCTTTTAATGCCTTAATTTTGTATGATTGACGAAATTGAAGTCCGGATGCTTAAACGAGGCAAAACGGCGAAAGGCGCAGCGGACTATGAGCCGCGGCACAAGGAAAGCGAGCCGCGGCAAAGGAAGACACCGGCCGAAGGCGAGTAGGCTGTACTGCGTGCGCGGCACGGCCCATGTGAGCAATGCAGAGGGATTTAATTACGCCCTGTATTCAGATTTTGGCGTTGTCCGCGGCACGAGTTGATGAGCCGCGGCACACTTAGCGGGTTTGGTTAAATCTGCCGCGGATTTTGGGCCGTTTGAAGCCGATTTTCAACCAACTAATACGGACGCGATTTATGGAAGTCTTGAGCTATAAATAGGGCTTAAGACCCTAATTTAATCATCGGGAATCATTAAATCAAAACCTAAGAGAGCTTAATCTTGGAGACAGAGAAGAGGAGGAAGCGAGAGGAATTCAAGAGGCGAAGGCGGAAGTCAAGAACGGAGAATCGAGCTTCATCTGCGTTTGAATTTTATGCTTTCGTTTATTTACTTTGTATTTTCGGTTTTTAGTATGTCGCTAAAGCCCTAATCTAGGGTTTTGATGAAACCTTTATTTTGACGAATTGATTGAGATTATCCAATTTATTACCTTTTTATTGAGTTTTCCCAATTATGTTTAATGCTTGCAATTATCGGCCAATAGTTGTATTGATTTAATCATTCACTTGAATCGGGAGAGGAGATTTGGTGAGAACTATTGGTGAGGACCGTTTATTCTGAGATAGGAATATACTCATAGGAACTACGTGGCCTTTAGGAGATTTCATGCTTTTTGCCTAGCGGCGAGATAATTCACCTAGGAATAGAGTGCGTTAGTCGCCGTTAGATAAATCTATCGACCTCGGGAGGCGGTAGAATATTTTAGCAATCTCCGCCTTCAATAAATTGGGAAAATTATTTATTACGGATAATCAAGATTAAATTCGGATAAATTAAGGTGGATTCAGAACTCTAGACTTATCTATCATTTGATTCTTTTTATTCAAGCTATCGTTTTCTGTTTAGTCTTTTATCAATTCTTTTAGATATTAATCCAATAAACCCAACTTCGATTGTTCAAATAAAATTGGAATACGAAAACGTCGGTAGTTAGAGATTCAATCCTCGTGGGAACGATACTCTACTTATCACTTTATTACTTGTAAACGATGACGTGCACTTGCGTGTAGGAACTATCGCAACAGTCATGCATTTGTGCATTGTTGTTGTCGTGTATTGTGTATTGTTGTTTTGTGCAGTTGTGCATTGTTGTCATATGTCCACCTCGTGTTGGTCCGACGGGATCATCGGGGGATCTATGCTAGCGCGCGCTGGATCATCGGACAGGTTTTCCACCACGGTTGGTCTGACGGGGTCATCGTGGGATCTAGGCAGTGAACGCTGGATCATCGGATTACCTACGTGTTGTTGTTGTGCATATGTATATTATGGATTTGCCATAAGTATACATTGTCGTTATTCTTGTGATCATATTGACGTTGTCATATGAGTATGCATTTGTAGGTCTTGTGTTAGGACCATGTTCGTATGTTGTGTTGATCTGATCTCGGATTAGACTGACGTGATGGAAATGGTATTTCGTATCTTGAGGTATGTTCCGTATTTCCTTGATACTTGTCTTTGATGGACAATCGATTTTCGTATTGAAATTGTCGACGTCATCCGATGGATTGAATTGGCGAGTTGGTATAATTTCCGTATCGCGAGTTATGATAATGTTTTGAGAACCTTGGGTATTGTTGAGATACCGTCTAGATATTTTGGTATTATCTCATGGTGATGTTAAGGATACGAATTGTGGATTTTCGTAAAGTTAAGACGGTAAGATTACATTGGTCGTATTCTTACTTAGTATTTCCATTGATATGTAATTATTGACGTGATGTGATGGTTATCATTGTTGGATATTATGGTGACCCGTCGTGGGCTTTCTTTTTAGGTTCTTGGATTATCAAGCTTGTAGCGGTCGTGGAGAGATGAGCTTCCTGAGGATACCGCTAGAACATGTATTTGTGTATTGAGCTTACATTCGGTTGTTGTATTCATTTGCTAGAGTATTTTAATCGTTTGTCTTTCTCCATTGCGTGAGTATTTTTAAATGGTCTTTTGGTATTTGGTAACTTAGGTTACCTTGGCGATCGTTCTCTAAATCTATTGCCGATGCGTGTAGCGATAGCTTAACATATGTACTTAAACTGTTGAGTCTTGGCATTTCGGGCCTTGTGGTTTCAAATGAGTTTTACGACGGTTTGATAAACGAGTTTTATAAATCTTCGAATGGTTTTAATAGTTAATACCGTCGTTAGCCTCTTGGGCGTTTTGTAAATGTTTGCGAAAATTTCTTTCACCTTGTGGGTTCCATCTCGGGGCCACAATGTAATATTCCCGTCGGATGCGGGGGTGTTACGAATATGGTATCGGAGCTTAGGTTGAAAACCTAGGCGGTTGGGTCGAGTTAGGTCGTATTTACGCCGCGTCATTTGAGTTGTCGATTGAAAAATATTGGAGCCGTGAGTTTTTGTTGTTCACTCGGGCTTATGCGTTGTGCGATTTTCCAGTGTAGTACTGGTCTTGTTATAAACTTTTTCAAATGGTGTTAACGTGTTTCTTTAGATAAAGTTGTGTTGTGTTCTCGAGTTGCACTGAGTTTGCAAAATGTGTGTTTTGAAAATATCCATGTCGAGTAATTTCTAGAGTCGAGGCATGTGCCAGTATCACGGGGAATCGTCGGCTTCACGATCTGTAAGTAATTGGATTTTTGAATTTCATTAAGATTTATTGCCGTTCTAAGTTGATATGTTTTGAGATTCAGCAGATATCATGCGTTACGGTATAAGTTGACAGATTTGGGACAGGATTGATGATCTCGAGAAGCTATGATTTTGGAAAATCAATATGTCGGTTAAGTTTTGGAACAATTGTGTATTCGGGAGAAGGGTGGGAATTGTTGAGAAGAACATGTAGTCATGTTAAGTCATTTTGGAAATACATGAAATCGCTTTTGAGCATTTGAAAATGGTACTTTTCAAAATGAATGTTTCTGAGATGTTTTACAGTAAATGATTTTGGCGAGACCCGATAGATTTTGAAATTGTTTTATAACTCGGGACTTGGGGTCGAAAAGAGTTTCCTACTTTTTAAACTCCTTGTAATGCGGAACGAGATACGAGTGAGACCCTAATATTTCAAAAGACTTTTCTGTTTTCTTAAAAACTCCGAGACTTGTAAAATACTTTATCAATCATTTACCTATTTCGTTTACTGTCGCGATTTTGATTTACTTGTTCAAATGAAACTTCTCGGGAAGTCTTTCGTTGTGTTGATTTGTTTCAAGGCATTGTCATAGCATAATTGAGGTGATCCGGGATGAAAAATGGTTGGCGTTGCGAGTCTATGTGGAAAAAGGAGTTTTTGTCGAGTCTATACATTGAGATTTTGGATTCTATCGTGTAGTTTCTGATGGAATATCGGTGGGATTTGTGGCGGATTGATATACGGGAGTATAGATGCGGTCAATCATTTGCATAGTTTTCATTTTTAAAACTTGAAATCGTGTGGATTCGAAGAAGCTGATATCGAACACTTGGCATTTGCGAGCCGGTTTAATTTTTGAAAATTAATTTCGTAGTCTTACGAAAATTTATGTTTTTAGTTTTGAAATTTTTGAAAGAACTTTCAAAATTTGTATTCTTGACGAGACTTTATGATTTCAAACTGGTTTTGAAAATGTGATTGATATACATACGCATTTAGTGCATAATGCATATCGTGGTGAAGTTCTGAATGAGACTCACGAACTGGATGGTACATCAGTATGGTACGATGAAAGAGATTCGGCGTTAGTATGGTAGTTTGGTTATCCACGGATGATCGGTTGATTTATCGGATGAGAGAGATATGTTGCGTGTTGTAGATTCATGCACGGGATGTAATTTTGGGCTGTGGATTTTATGAAACCGGGACATGTGTGTTATGTGATTCCATTGAGTACGGTATTAGCGCGATTTTATCATAGTGAATTTTGAATGATTTCTTTGTAAGTATAGATTTGGGGAGGGTGACCCCATCTTTGGTGGGTTTTGATATTGAGTGGTCGTTCCCACTCGGGTATGATTGGATATGTTCGTCGGTTTATGATTGGTTGTTCGTATGCCGAGGAGTATGTTCGGCGATCAGTGTGTTTATTGAGATCCACCGTATGTGATTGGTTTGTCGTTTTGAGAATGCTATTCTTTCGTATATCCATTTCCGTGGTTCTGTGTTGACCGTGTTGGAGTTTATCATGGTGATGATATTCTCGATTGCGTTTCGACCTTTGGATTGGTCATATTAGAGTTCATCATGTCAATGATATTCTCGATTAATTTATGGGTTGATCATTCTTGGTGATCATCGGCGTTGATTTTGTGTTGATATTTTGGGATTCGTTGCCATTGTGTTGGGCGGTTGTTTCACGGATGTATCGTGTATTATTGATTTGTATCGAGATTGGGATTTGATTGTGCGATCGAGCGGACAAGATCTAACACGGATAGATTATTTCATCCGACGATAATATATCCGGTTGGGACTTATGGAATTGTTATTGCAAGCGTGTTGAGGCTTTTCAAGAAAGTCACTTGCTAGTATCTCTGAAGATCGTCGACTTGGCCATATGTAAGTATGCTATTTTGGTTATTCGGTAATAATGATGATTCATCGTTGTCGTGATTATTTTGGGATATTTTGGTTGAACGGTTTATTTATTTTTATGACGGATTGCAAGTTTCGAGGACGAAACTTATTTTAAGTGGTGTAGTATGTAATATCCGAAAATTCTACTACTGTTATTTAACATTATTTTATCCGAGTTATGTTGTACAGTGTGGTATACATGCGGTATGGATAAAATAAATGAAGATGAGACATCGTATTGGTACAATTATCGTACTTGGTTGACAATTACATTTAAGAAGTATATGTATTCGAGATGCCGTATGTTCGTATTCGTATGTTGAGACGTTGGACAAGAATAGCTGAAAATGGCTAAGTATAGCCTTATTAGCGCACGCCGATATTCATGCATAACGCACGCTATCGTGCAGGATTAGCGCACGCTACGTTTATAGGTTAGCGTACGCTAGTGCGCATGGTCGGAACGAATCTACGTGTGGACCCGGCCGCTTTGGCGCACGTTCGATAAGTCAACGGATGTTGTAATGTAGTGTTAGCGCACGCTAATGCATGTTGATTAGCGCACGCTAACCGTATATTGGACAAAAAGGAATCTTATCCTAGTCGAGCTGTCGGCGTGTGGACCCGTGTTCGGAGCATACGGACAAACGAGTCAACTAATGTTAGCGCACGCTAAACGCAAGGACTTGCGTACGCTAGAGAGTGTAAATTACGACGCTAATGCATGGGCATTACGTCGTAAGCTCATGTCTGGCTTGACGGTAGTCTCGGACTACGATAGCGCCACGCTAACAAAGGTCGATTAGCGCACGCTAAACATGAGATGTTAGCGCACGCTAGTAATGCGATCTATATAAGGGACAGACGGGTATTATGAAGCATTTCGTCCATTCTTTCACTTTCATCGATAGAGAGCTTTGGGAGGTTCTTGAGGTTCCCAAGCACGGTGAGGTGGTGATCTTTAACAAGATTAAAGATGGAAATCATGGATTAAAGCTTTGTTCTTGAAATCATTGGTGATTCTTGGAAATGGATTCAACCTTGGAAATCAATCCATTCCTTCATAAAGGTAATCACTTTTCATCTTTGGATTTCGTTTTGGATTGAATGTTGATGATTATTACATAAACAAGTTTGACAAGCATGATTATGAGATGGTATCTGGGAGTATGATGATATTAATATGATTCTTGTGATTTAGATTGTGTCGTTCGTTTTCTTGAGATAAGTGGATTAATCCTTCTCCTCAGTTTCGGATGTTGATGTTATTGTAGATGATTACTCTTTGTAATGGAAGATTAAGGAAGTGTGGTTACGTTCTTGACGTTTCGTGTATTAATATTAAGGAAGATGATATATGGATATAGAACTTGGATTATAAGTTGGATGATTGTTTATATGTTAAAGGATATCGAATTTCGTTGTTTTGATAGCTTTGAACATGATTCAGAATCACTTAGTGTTCTTGAAATCGCCATAAGTTGATCGGTATCTGAAAAACATGCATCTGTCCAGGATTAGCGCACGCTACGTTTACTGCCTAGCGCGCGCTAACGGGAGCAACTTAGCGCACGCTACGTTAGGTGATTAACGTGCGCTAAGAAGCCAGAAAGTGCAGTATTTTCGTGTTGTGGTTGTAAATTCGTCTTTGGTTTGAGTAGGATTGATTCGACTAGTGTTTAATCGAGATATTGTCGAGCCGTTGGGTTTGTGAATTGGTTTTATCGATTGTTGATTGTTATCAAACTTGTTGTCTATCGATTCTTGTAATAGGTTTAGAATATTGATCGGTGATTACAACCGTGTGTTGCGGTCGAGCTCGAGTATGTTCGTGAATTGCTTTGGTCGGGACCGAGGGACTTGTAGATGACGGCAATGGAATTGGTAATGACTTCATCGGTATCGAGGTAAGTTATTACTTGCTCGATTCATAATATTTAATGAATGGTTTCCGTTTCATTCGTGTATAATTCGTATAGCAATGTTAATAATCGTAATCACGGAGATTTGAGATTATAAATCGTATTCGAGTTTTGGGAATCTAAATCATAATGTATATGATTTACTTTTGTTATTGGTATACTTGTATATCGAGCATATATTGTGCTAAAGACGAAGATATGAATTATCTGCAATCCGTGATACTTTGGACCGTCGAGTATTGAGGATAATGGTTCATGATGGTTTAGACATTGAGATCGTTCTCGAATGACTCGGGGCAAGTACTCTAATCATTTTTATCATTTGTGTCAATCATGTCGTGATACATTCGTGTATCGTTGTTGTCATGCATTTGTGCATTGTTGTTGTCGTGTATTGTGTATTGTTGTTTTGTGCAGTTGTGCATTGTTGTCATATGTCCACCTCGTGTTGGTCCGACGGGATCATCGGGGGATCTATGCTAGCGCTCGCTGGATCATCGGACGGAGTTTTCCACCACGGTTGGTCAGACGGGGTCATCGTGGGATCTAGGCGATGAACGCTGGATCATCGGATTACCTACGTGTTGTTGTTTTGAATATGTATATTATGGATTTGCCATAAGTATACATTGTCGTTATTCTTGTTATCATATTGACGTTGTCATATGAGTATGCATTTGTAGGTCTTGTGTTAGGACCATGTCCGTATGTTGTGTTGATCGATCTCGGATTAGGCGACGTGATGGAAATGGTATTTCGTATCTTGAGGTATGTTCCGTATTTCCTTGATACTTGTCTTTGATGGACAATCGATTTTCGTATTGAAATTGTCGACGTCATCCGATGGATTGAATTGGCGAGTTGGTATAATTTCCGTATCGCGAGTTATGATAATGTTTTTGAGAACCTTGGGTATTGTTGAGATACCGTACGGATATTTTGGTATTATCTCATGGTGATGTTAAGGATACGAATTGTGGATTTTCGTAAAGTTAAGACGGTAAGATTACATTGGTCGTATTCTTACTTAGTATTTCCATTGATATGTAATTATTGACGTGATGTGATGGTTATCATTGTTGGATATTATGGTGACCCGTCGTGGGCTTTCTTTTTAGGTTCTTGGATTATCAAGCTTGTAGCGGTCGTGGAGAGATGAGCTTCCCGGAGGATCTTGGCTAGAACATGTATTTGTGTATTGAGCTTCATTCGGTTGTTGTATTCCGCTGCTAGAGTATTTTAATCGTTTGTCTTTCTCCGCTGCGTGAGTATTTTTAAATGGTCTTTTGGTATTTGGTAACTTAGGTTACCTTGGCGATCGTTCTCTAAATCTATTCTGTTGGTACGTGTAAGCGATAGCTTAACGTATGTACTTAAACTGTTGAGTCTTGGCATTTCGGGCCTTGTGGTTTCAAATGAGTTTTTACGACGGTTTGATAAACGAGTTTTATAAATCTTCGAATGGTTTTAATAGTTAATACCGTCGTTAGCCTCTTGGGCGTTTTGTAAATGTTTGCGAAAATTTCTTTCAGCCTTGTGGGTTCCATCTCGGGGCCCACGGCGCTGTAATATTCCCGGTCGGATCTGGGGGTGTTACACAAACTATGCGACCTACTCCTTCATATCATTCCACCATAAATTTCTCCTCAGGTCCTTGTACATCTTACTTGAACCGGGATGAACGGAGTAAGGCGTAGCATGGGCCTCGCGTAAAATACTCTGTCTCAATTCTGAGTCGTTCGGCACGCACAGACGACTCTGGAATCTCAATACCCCATCTTCATGAATCACAAATCCAGGAGACTTTTCTTTAAGAACATTCTCTCGGATTTGAATAATCATCGTATCCTTCAGCTGTTTCAGTTTAATTCCATCGATCAAAGACGAAATCTCTAAAGCACACAGTCGCCCTACGGCTCCAGGCAATGAAATCTCAACACTCAACTCAATCAAATCCCGCTGGAGCACGGCTTGAGATGTAAGGATCTCAAGTGTCCGTAACGAGACTGGTTTCCGACTCAAGGCGTCGGCCACGACGTTTGCCTTGCCCGGATGATAAAGGATTTCGAGGTCATAATCCTTAATCAACTCTAGCAACCTCCTCTGCCTCATATTCAACTCCCGATGAGTAAATATATACTTCAGACTTTTATGATCGGTAAAAATCTGACATGCAGAGCCAAAAAGATAGTGACGCCAAATCTTGAGCGCAAAAACAATTGCCGCTAACTCTAAATCGTGAGTAGGGTAGTTAAGCTCATAAGGCCTCAACTGCCTCGATGCAAATGCAATAGTCTTGCCGTGCTGCATCAACACGCACCCAAGACCCTAACCCGAAGCATCGCTATAATCGACAAAACCCTCGTTGCCACATGGCAATGCTAAAATCGGGGCTGAAGTCAAACGTCTCTTCAGCTCCTCAAAACTCGACTGCCTCTCGTCATTCTAGACGAACTTCTCGGACTTCTGGAGCAATTGTGTAAGTGGTTGAGCAAGTTTCGAGAAACCCTCGACGAACCTACGGTAGTATCCAGCTAAACCCAAGAAACTACGGATCTCCTTCACGTTTTTAGGCGGTGCCCAACCCAACACTGCCTCAATCTTCTGCGGGTCCACGTGAATACCTTCGGCTGAAATCACGTGACCCAGAAACATCACTTCTTTCAGCCATAACTCACATTTCGAGAACTTTGCATAGAGTTGCTCGGTCCTCAAAATGTCTAACACTACTCGTAAATGATACGAGTGTTCCTCCTCATTCCTCGAATAGATAAGGATATCATCAATGAAGACGACGACACACTTATCCAAAAACTCGATAAAGACCTTGTTCATCAACTACATGAACACTACCGGCGCATTAGTTAACCCGAAAGGCATAAATACAAACTCATAGTGTTCGTATCTCGTCCGAAAAGCTGTTCTCGGAACATCGGACTCCTTCACCTGAAGCTGATAGTACCCCGATCTCAAGTCGATCTTCGAGAATACCGCAGCCCCCTGCAACTGATCGAACAAGTCATCAATCCTCTGCAGAGGATACTTGTTCTTGATGGTCACCTTGTTTAGCTCACAGTAGTCGATACACGAACGCAGTGAACTATCCCTTTTCCGAACAAACAAAACCGGTGCGCCCCAAGACGAAGCGCTCGGTCAAATATAACCCGACTCAAGAAGCTCACCCAACTGCTTCTTCAACTCGTCCATCTCTGAAGGTGCCATGCGATACAGCGCCTTCGAAATCGGAGCCACACCCGGCTCTAACTCTATAGCGAATTCGACCTCACGGTCCGGTGGCAACCCCGGTAACTCATCAGGAAAGACATCAGGAAATTTACTAATGATTGGAATCGATGAAAGCTCGACTCCACCACTCTCCGCTCTCAAGGCATAACACCAATAACCAGTACACCCTTTTCGCAGGAGTCTCATCGCCTTCAAGGCGTTAATAACAAGTTTCTGGTTTCTCTTTCGCCCCGCGAAAGAGTGTTCGGTGCCGTCCTCGGCTAGCATGATGATGATCCTCGTGCGGTAGTTCATGATTGCACCATGCCGCTCGAGCCAATCATCCCCGAGAATCAAATCCTCACCCTCAATACCCACAACAATAAGATTAGAGAGCCAAGCCCTCTCACAAATAAACACAGAACAATCCTGGACCTCTCGATCACCGACGATTTTATCACCGCTAGGAAGTTTAACGATGAAAGGCTTGCAAGGCGATAAACAGTCAAGACTCAAATGGCGCGCACACTCCAGAGAAATGAATGAATGCGTAGCACCCGAATCAAAAAGCACAGTGACAGGATGGGAATGGATATGAACGATACCTGTCGCCACGGTGGCCGCTGGATCATCGGCCCTTCTCATCTCATAGATACGTGGAGGGGCAGAGCCGACACTGGAAGCTCCCCCTCTAGCGGGCTGACCCCGACCTCTCCCTCGACTAGCACTCGGCGGAGACTGCGGAGCGAACGAGCCCTGATTCACACTCGGTTCCCTGGGTGCTGGAAAAGAAGCCTGAGCACCAGGAAGCCGTCTTGCCCGCTCGCAAAAAGAAGCTTTGTGGCCCGACTGACCACAAGTATGACAAGTCAGAGGCAGACGAGGACACACCCGGTTCCGATGGCCCGGCTCGCCACAGTTAAAGCATTTGATTTCACAAATGGAGGTTGTAGCAGCGCCTCGAGGACTCCCAGAAAAATGAGCCAAACCGCCCGCAGGGACACTCGCAGACTGAAATTTCTGCTGGCCTCCACCCTTGTAACCCGAGAAATTTCCAGCGGATTTCTGTTTCTTACTCTCTCGAACCGCCGCACTAGCCGTCACTGAAATATCATAGGCAAGAGCTCGACTCTGATAATCTTTCAAATTAGTACAGACGAGCCCATATATATAGTCCCGAATTGACAGTTTCATCCGTCTGGAAAAGTGGAAAATTTTGTCGCTCTCCTCAACAACTTGGGTCTTCACATAGCCCAACTCTTTGTTGAAATCGGCAATAGCTTGAGAGACAGGAATGTTCCGCGATTGAGCATCATAGAAGGCATGGACTCGAGCCTGTCTAACCGGCCACGGATAATATTCAGTCTCCATCAATTCCTGAAATTCGGCCCATGAAGCAACATGGTCTTTGGGCCCAACGGCCTCCCACCAATCCGTAGCGTCCCCAGTGAGAAAGTACTGAGCAATAGGGACCTTACGGTCCTCGGGACAATTTGTAGCGGTGAATGCTTTAGATATCTCCTTGATCCACCCCTCCCAGCCGATCAGGTTCGAAGCTCCCGAAAACTGGGGAGGATGCATCTTGATGACATCCTGAAGCCAAAGATCTGTTCCGCCCCGATTAGCGTGGGCCGGATCCGGGTTCTGAACCGCCTGAGCTATCGCCGTCATTTGGTTCACCATTTGCTACATAACGGCTGCAATACCAAGGTCGGTGTGCTCCTGAGAAGAAGCATGACTGTGACGGTCGCCGGTACTGCCGGCTCCTGAAGAATGCGACGTGGCCGCCCCACCGGCTGCCCCACGTCCTCGGCCGCGTCCACGACCACGACCACGATTTCCTCCGGCATCCATACTGGTGTTAAGAGATAACAGAAGTATAGGGATGATGAGTAAGGGAGGAAAAAGCAATTACGATTCAAGAAGCGGAAATGCAATGCAAGAAACAAAGGGCCGAATAAGAAAACTTATGAGCACCGGAAGTACCGAAATGCTGGCAGCGGTGTGACAATATGCAAAACAAAACACAGCTAGACCCAAATAACCGACAAGCCTAGGTATCCATAAACCTAGTTTGCTCCGATACCCTTTTCTATAACACCCCCGAGATATTCAAGGTATATTATAGTGTCGTGGACCCCTACATGGGAACCACCAAGCTAGATGCAACTTACCACAGTAAAAACACATATCAACCAGTTGAAAATCAATTAACACGCCCGGTACAACCGGCGAAATAATCAACAGTGAGAAACATAAATAACTTGACGAATACAAATCATAATCCGAAGAGAAAAGCATAAGTACTCGCGAGTACAATCTATAGGTTCCAAAAGTGTACAACAACCATATCGAACGAAATAACGGAAATAAAAGGACTCAAATGCATATGTCAACGACCCTGGCCAACATCCTCATACTGTCCCAGCCCTCGCTCGTCCGGATGATCATAACCTGAAATCCATAACAAGAATTTCCCCACAACGGGTCCCCAGAGGGGTTAGCAATTACGCTAGTACAAGTAATCAAGGCAAATCAATCGCTTACACATTTTATAGTACAATGCATCAATTCATTTCAAAAACCAAAACCAGACATGTCTTTTCCGGAAACAACCAGTTAATCCAATTTGCCTAGGACCGGGACGAAGCCACAAATCCCACCCGAGGCCTCCAAGGACCCTCCCAGGCTGGCTAGCGAAACAAACTCGTGAATCCAGATTGAAGTCATAGATTCCCCCGAGGCCCCGCCGGACCCTCCCAGGGTGAGCAAAGCACACACAATATACATTACCATTTCATGTTAAGCATAAAGGTTTCCAAAAATACTTGCCTTGAATAATAGACGACGCAACAAACGGAAGGAAAAACACCGACGAACGCTAGGAACCGACAATCACGAACCTAACGATTCGAAGAACACAATTACAACCAATTCTAAACGAATACGGAATTGGAATACACCCGAAAACCCGCCTACGATTCATGTATATTCGTATAACAATAATAACGAGGGCGGAACACAACCGAACCCTCTCGATTACAAAAATACTACGAAATATACCATGAATCCGTAGGAAAACCGAGATTACAAACAAGATTAATCATATACATCATGAATTAATCTATCTTACCGAGCCAATCGGACGAAAACGTGAAAAACCCCCCAATTTACCCAAAAACAAGGTTTTAGGAGTTTACCTCGAATTAAAGACGAAGAATACGATTAGATGTTGATAATATACTCCAAAAACTCGAAGAAGATGATGGCTCGGAGTTGCTAAGCTTCAAATTGCCGGAAAAAACACCAAGAAAGTCGCTGGAGTCAGAGAGAAGAGAGAGGGATGAAAAATGACCGAAATCGGTCAACTCCTGGGTTTATAACCCAGGACGCATTACGTACGTTAGCCACCAAATGCTAACGTACGTAAGCTGTGTTACGTACGTAAGTCATAAGGGCTTTACGTACGTAACCAAAAAGGCAGAAATGCCTGTACCATTTTCACTAGGCCGTTACGTACGTAACCAAAAGGCATGTTACGTACGTAACATCCTTTTTTGGGAAGTACATGCCAGAAATTGACAAGGGAGGTACCGAAAAAGAATCGAAATACAACAGTGAACAATTCACGATGGTACGAACGTAAAGGGCTCGAGACGGCGAACTAAAGTGTTGAAAGAAAACATATTCCCGACTACCCAAAGGTTCGAAAAACGACAACAAACGTAATTATCCTAAAACTTTTGGGAAATTACGAAACGGCCCAAAGCATCCGAAATGTACAATACGCGGTCGAAACACCGAACAAAAGTTCACAACAAGCTCAAAAACGTGAGATGGATCCTCGGCAACCCCGAAATGGTGGTTCCGAACGATGATTTACGAGGATACCCGAATTAGCGACGGAAACAACATAAAACACCGAATCGAGTAAAATGAGTCCGAAACAAGCTCGAACGACAAAAAGTCCAATATTAAATATCCTCGAAATCTCAATACTGTTACAAGCGAGTTGCCAAAAATGAAAATACACCAAAATGAGAATACCAAGAGAAAAGAAAAAAATGCGGATATTACATACTGCACAACCAAAAATCTTTAGATGGGAAAAATCTGGCTCCTGGACAAGTGCGAGTTGATATGGTGTATATTTATGATTAGTACTTGGTCTTAACCTTATTAGTGAAGCAGCATGCAAAATTGCATGACCCCATATAGTAAATGGTAACTTTGTTCTCATTATCAATGGTCTAGAAGTATATTCAAGGCGTTTAATTACTGATTCAGCTAAACCATTTTGTGTATGCACATGAGGAACAGGGTGTTCAACTGTAATTCCAATTGACATACAATAATCATTAAATATTTAATGATGTAAATATACCAGCATTGTCAAGTTTGACATTCCTTTTAGTATAATCAGGAAATTGGGCCTTTAGTTTAATAATTTGTGCAAGAAATCTTGCAAATGCCATATCACAACTTCACAATAAACAGACACACGACCATCTACTAGATGCATCAATTAAAATCATAAAGTACCTGAATGGTCCTGATGGTGGATCAATAGGTTTACATATGTCACCTTGAATTCTTTCAAGAAATATAGGTGATTCTTTCTCAAGTTTGCCTGGTGAATGCCTTGTTATAAACTTTCCAAGAGAACAAGTTTCACATGGTTTATCATTTTTTTCAAGTTTTATACCTTTATTGGGTGACCATGCGTACCATCAGTTATTTATCGCATTATTGTGGAGCCAAGATGGCCTAGGCGTTCATGCCATAAAGTCAATATTTTGGGACCCTCTTTTACTACCAAATTACATTCAATTTCATGAATATGTGTATAATGTAATCTACGAGATAATTTTGGTAACTTTTCTATTATTTGTTTCTTTCCCAAATTTGTAGCAATAATATACATATATTTCATATTACCTTCAATTACCGTTTCAGTATCATATCCGTGATGGTATATGTCATTAAAACTCAACAAGTTTCTCTTAGATTTTGGAGAAAACAACGCATCGTTAATGATAAATTTTGTTCTTTTTGGTAATACTTAGCATTACTTGTTCCTTCAATCAAGTCTGCGGGACCTGAAATTATGTATAGTACTGCTTTTGCAAATTTTAACTCATTAAAATATTTCTTGCTTTTGAGGATTGTATGAGTTGTGTCACTGTCTGAGATGCAAATGTATCCAACATGTTCCATACTCATTCTTCTTGATAAAAATATAAGACTAAGTATAAGTTAGCACAATAAAATAACATTTTATTTCCTAAAAAAATATTACAAATACTTCTTAGAGGTGATACTGACTTCAAACAGATGATACATACTTCAAACAACATAATAAATATAAGTACAATAAAGATGCAACAAATATATAAATTATGCATATTGTTTACTTATTTATTTATTTATTTATTATTCCATGTCCACTTTCATGCCCTCAGTAAAATCTGAGGCATCTAGGTATGTTGAATCATCCCCAGGTTTATGTTCATTAAAATTGACTTCCTTTTCTTTATTTTTCACCGATGCCTTATACATTTTATAAATGTGATCCGCTATTCTACATGTCTTAGCCCAATGTCCCTTTTTTCCACTTCTAAAACAGGAATTTTCATACATACTAGATGAACCTTCTTGAACATATTACCTTTCTCTTGTTGGCTTTTATTAATCATTTCACTTTTTGGAGGCCAAAAGTAATTTACGTAACCACAACCAAGACCTCGACCTTGACCATGAAAGTGGCCGCGACCGCATCCCTGGTCCCGACCTCTAAGCCGACCATGATCACCACATCCTTGGTAAGTAGTTGTGGCATTAGCTTCAAAAAATATCATCACTCTCGTGGGACGGGGCTGTTGATTCTTTATCAATAAATCGTTGTTCTTTTCAGCAAGCAAGAGGGCTGCAATTAATTCAGAGTATTCAGTGTATCTTCGCATTCTGTGTTGCAATATCAAATGTGACGTATGAAATGTAGCATACGTCTTATCCAATTTTCACCATCCATTATAATTTTGCCACAAAATTCTAGTTGGGACACAATTCTGAACATGGCTATTATATTCGCTAACACTCTTAAAATCTTGGAACCTCAACGTGTTCCATTCATCAACTAATGTGGGTAATAACACTTGCTTTTGATATCCAAATCTTTCTTAAGATTATCCATAAGATTTTGGGATTTTCAACATTCATGTATTCTAATTTTAAGCCCTCATCAAGATGCTGTCTGATGCATTTTAATGCTTTTGCCTTATTCAGAGAAAGCACTTCTTCAGATTTTTCATTTTCTATAGTAGCATCTGATAAAGATGCAGAAGCTGGTACATTAGTTGTTAGGATTTCTTTTCGAGTCCTTTGCACCTGAAATGTGTCTTCACATCATTTGTTCAAGAGATATAATTGTCTCCATTTAGATTTAGGGGGGGCTAAATCGAGCTTAAGGCTGGACATGATTATCTATTACGAAATATAAAATAGAAACATAATTAGAATATTGCATTCAAAGATCTTAACTAAACAAAAACATAATAGAGACTATTACCATTATAAGTACCATTTATAACTCAAGATTAAATACAGCACACCAACCTATAACTAAAAGAAGTATTGTCACCATCGTGATAATCACATATACTTCATCAAACGGTCGATTTGAGTATAACATATGAAGAAGTCGAAAATTATAATAAGAGTGAGAAGAACCACAAATCATTTACCATTTCGCAAGAGTAGGTATATATTTTGAAGAGATGGTTAAAAAATATGGTGTATGATGTGAGTATTTATAGATTTATATTTGTTTATACCTCATCTCTAATTCCAACAGCTAGTTGATAAATTAACACAATTGTCACCAATTTCTATATTTTAATGGTAACAAACAATAAAATTCATATCTTTTTTTTTCAACGGTCATATATATATATAGTCATTAATTAGAGGGAATAGAAATTATCACTACTCGATTATAAAATCTTTCATGACTTTTTCGTGATTAATAAATATAAGGGACTGAGAAGGAAAGACTACTACTAGACAAATCTTTCGTGTTTATATATATATATATATATATAAGAGGGGAACGGAAATACCATTACTCGATAAATCTTTTATGTTTAGTATATATATATATATATATATATATATATATATATATATACACCATTACTCGATAAATATTTCATGGTCTCATAAATGGGGATATTATTCCTCCATTAGTAACGTATAAAGATTTTAACTCTTTGTTGAGAAATATGGCCTATTAGAACTTGATTTTATATTTATGTAGGAGATGAGATTTGTATAATGTAATATATATATATATATATATATATATATATATATGTTTGGGTTATTCTAAAAAAGGTCTTATAATAAAAAGTGTAGGAAGGATTGTGGGAGTGCCATGTGTCATCCCCCATTCCACATCATATGACATGTGTCACCCCCCACCCCCACCCCCCCACCCCCCCCGCGAAATTTTTTTTCCTGCCAATTTTTTTTTTTGGGGGGCAAAATTTTTTTTTTCCCGCCAAAATTTATAAGTGCATCACATTTATAAAGTTACTGCATCACAGTTATAAAGCTACTACATCACAATTGTGATTTAGTGTAGTAAGGTTATAAGTTACTGCATCATAGTTGATGCACTTAACTGTTAACTATGATGCAGTAACTTATAACTGCGATGCAGTAAAACTTATTATTACTGTATCACAGTTATAAAGTTAATGCATCACAATTATGATTTAGTGCATTAAGATTATAAGTTACTGCATAATAGTTGATGCACGTAACTGTTAACTATGACGCAGTAACTTATAACTGTGATGCAGAAAAACTTATTAGTGTGATGCACCAAAACTTATAACCATGATGCACCAAAAAATGGTGCATCACACTTATAAGTTTTTGGCGGGAAAAAAAAATTTGGCCCCCAATTTTTTTTTTTTGCGGGAAATTTTTTTTTTCGTGGGAGTCGGGGGGGTGGGGGGGTGGGGGGTGCCACATGTCATATGATGTGGCATGATGATGTGGCAAGGTGACACATGTCACTCACACAATCCTTCCTACACTTTTTATTATAAGACCCTTTTTAGAATAACCCCACCATATATATATATATATATATATTAGTATGTAGCGATATATCAAACAAGAGAAAGGCCAGGGAAAAGCATATATCTCATTCCATTTTGAATGCTTATTTATAGGCATAAGCATAATGATTACAATCCTTAAAATAGTGCCACATTACGGGACACTTAGCAATCAACATGCATGCAAATTGCCACATTATTCTTGGAGCCCAAGTACATCCATATTTAATATTATATCATAACATTCCCCCTTGGATGTATATTTCACAAAGAATATGCCTCGTTAAACCTTACTAGGAAAAAAACCTGTGGGAAAAAAATTCTAGTGAAGGAAAAAGAGTACAATATTCTTGTATTTATTTCTCCCCCTGATTTGAACATGTCTTTAGATCTTGGAGCTGACGCATTCCAATTCTCTTTACTAATTTTTCAAATGTCGAAGTCAGCAATGCCTTGGTTAATAAATCCGCTAAGTTTTCATCTGATCGTATTTGCTGCACATCTATTTCACCATTCTTTTGAAGATCATGAATAAAGAAGAATTTTGGTGAAATGTGTTTCATCCTATCTCCTTTGATATAACCACATTTCAATTGAGTTATACAAGCCGTATTATCTTCAAACAAAATTATGGGGAGAATTTTTTCTTTTGTGGTTAGCCCACAATATTTCAAGATGTGATGTATCATTGACCTCAACCAGACGCATTCTCGGCTAGCTTCATGGACTGCTAATATCTCGGCATGATTCAAAGAAGTAGCAGTTAAAGTTTGCTTCATTGATCTCCATGAGATAATTGTTTCACCATACGTAAAAATATATCCAGTTTGAGATTTAGCCTTGTGTGGATCAGATAAATATCCGGCATCAGCATAGCTAATTAATTCTAGCCGAGAGTCTTTTGAATAAAATAACCCGAGGTTAATTTTTCCTTGGAGATAGCAAAAAAATTGTTTTACACCATTCCAATGCCGTCGAGTAGGGTAAGAAGCTAAACCTTGCCAATAAATTAACAGCAAACGCGATATCAGGTCGCGTGGTATTTGCAAGATACATCAATGCGCTAATAGCGCTTAAATATGGCACTTCAAGGCCAAGTTGTTCTTCATTTTCTTTTTTTGTTCTAAATGGATCCTTTGCAGGATCAAGTGTTCGGAAGATCATTGGAGTACTTAGCGGGTGAGCATAATCCATCCGAAATTGCTTCTTTGGGCTTTTACTTAAACGAATCCGGCATCTTAAACCCTTCTGGTATTTTCATATAGATATCCTTTTCTAAAGAGCCATAGAGATAGGCAGTTGCAACATCCATTAATCTCATTTCAAGTTTTTCACGTACTGCCAGGCTCACAAGATACCTGAAGGTTATCCCATCCATGACCGGGGAATATGTTTCCTCAAAATCAATTCCCGATCTCTCGGAAAAACCTTGGGCTACAAGCCTTGCTTTGTATCTGAAAATTTCATTATTTTCATTTCTTTTTCTCATAGACACCCAGATCTATAACCAACTGGATTCAAATTTTCTGGTGTTTGGTCTATTGGCCGAATACTTTTCTTTTATTCAGTGAATCTAATTCAGACTGAATGGCTTCTTTCCATTTTGGCCAATCATTTATTATCCGACATTCATCAACTTATTTTGGTTCAGGATCCTCGTCATTTTCCATTACATCGAGTGCGACATTATATGCAAAAATATTATTAATTTCAATTTCCTTTCGGTTCCAAGATTTTCCAGAAGTAATATAATTAAAGAGGTTTCAATAACTTCATTGTCTTCTGGATTAACATTTTCAGTATCACCCTCTTCAGGGGATGTATCTTTATCAATAACCTCTTTAGGTTTTTGATTATCCACATTTACAATTTTTTTCTTTCGTGGATTTTTATCTTTGGAACCCAAAGTTCTACCGCGCTTTTGGAATGGGATAGATTTATTAGCACTCGGCATTTGTCCTTCAAGGACATATATTTTAGCAGGTGCATTAGCTGTTGCAATATAAGATTTTGTAACTCTTGCAGCATCATTGAAAGCATCAGGTAATTGGTTTGCAATTCTTTGCAAATGCACAATTTTTTGAAGTTCAGTTCACATTGCTTTGTACGAGGATCACTAATATCAAGTGGAATTTTCCACGATATTTCTTTTTCAGTTGATTAGTGTCTCCCCCTAATGTCGTGAAGTGTGATTTATCAAATTGACAATCTGCAAATCTTGCAGAAAACAGATCACCCATAGTTGGTTCAAGATATTTAATAATTGAGGGTGATTCATACCCGACATAAATGCCCAACTTTCTTTGAGGTGGAAAAAATGGTACATAAACCGCACACCCAAAAATTCGTAAGTGGGTAATATTGGGCTCTTTTCTAGTTATAATTTGCATAGGGGAGAAGCTATGATAGCTTGTCGGTCTTATTTTTACAAGTGATGCGTCATGCAATATGGCATGTCCCTAAGCAGAAACAGGGAATTTTGACCTCATTAATAAAGGTCTTGCAATTAATTGCAATCTTTTAATTAATGATTCACTCAGACCATTTTGTGTGTGCACATGAGGAATGGGATGCTCCACAGTAATTCCAATAGATATGCAATAATCATCAAAAGCATGCGATGTATATTCTCCAGCATTATCAAGGTGTATATTTTTTATAGGATAATCTGGAAATTGTGTTTGCAATTTAATTATTTGTGCAAGTAGTCTGGGAAAGGCCAGATTGCGAGTTGATAATAAGCAAACATGTGACCATCGCGTTTGTAATACCCGAGATTTTGATATGTATTTGGAACTTGTGATATTGTAATTGTTGTACTTGATCTGAGTATTATTCTCCGTATTTCATAATCCGATGTTGTCGAGCGTATGATTTCGTGTATGTGATTTTAAGATTATAATTCATGAGTTCATCACCATTCAATCCAGTTTTCTGTCTGATGTAATCTGCCATGCAAGGTTAGCGCACGCTAACATACGTTAGTTAACGTGCGCTATCGGGGGAAAGTTAACGCACGCTACGTATGGTACGTAACGTACGTTAGGATATCAGCCGAGTCAGTCGGCTGATCAGCGGGAACTGTCAGTCCGTGGCTAGCGTACGCTAGGGTTAGACGATAGCGTACGCTAACGGGCAGGCTTAGCGCACGTTACGTATAGTACATAGCGCGCGCTAAGTAGTCCAGGCAGATTGTTTATTTTGAGCTTTTCGACCGTAAACCGAATTATTAGGCCATCGTTCGACTTGAGATGATTTGTATATCATTTCTTTTGTTAAGGTTCGAGCTTGTTACGTTGATCGAAGGAGGCGGCCTTCGAGTGTGTTGAGATCATTGAAGTGTTTCGTTCTTGCCATTTTCGAGGCAAGTATCATATGTCGGGTTCGGTTTATATTGAAACTTTGATCATGCTTGTGGTTTTGTTCATGTTGTTGAAAATGAGATGTATTTCTGAAAGTTCTCATGGTGTTCGTTGTTATTTGTTCGTATTGATGAACATATTGAAATGCATATATGTATGCATAGTTGATTGATTTATGGTATAAATGATCCGAGGGGATCATGAGGATCTATGCTGAGGGCGCTGGATCGAATGTCCACCATGCGTTGGTCCGACGGGATCATCATGGGGATCTATCTTTGAGGGCGCCGGATCGCCGGACGGGTTTTCCACCATGCGTTGGTCCGACGGGATCATCATGGGGATCTATACCAAGGCGCTGGATCATTTGGATTACCTCAGTCTTGTGTTGATGGAATCGTGAGGATTCGCATCGTTGGATTCCGGTGACGGAAGTCCGTTTTGTATGTTTTATGATGCATTGATGATTTATGTATTACGATACTTATACTAGCATTGTTTTGCTAACCCCTTCGGGGGTGGACATTGTTTTGATGTTCAGGTAGCCGAGGAGCGGGGAAGCAACCACAGTACCGACAGGACGATGAAATGGCTCAGTGATGTGGTTGATGTTATTGTTATTGTGATTTGTCTTCTTGGTCTATTTAGTACTCGTACGTCTGTGTTTTAATAATGTCTTTTTGATATGGTTGTATAAGTTAACTCATTTGATCGGTTGAATCAAATCTGTATTTGGACTTCAGTTGTACGATTGGTTTATATTTACACTCCTTTTAAAATTAGCCTTGTAAATCCTTACCTAAAGGGTTTACGGCGCTGTAATTATTCCGAATATCTCGGGGTGTTACAGAATATGGTATTGGAGCTAAGATTCATGGATATCTTGGCAGTCGGGTTAGTTGGGTCTGTTTACGTTATTTGATTATTGGTCGTTCGTAACATCACTGCTGAGCCAGCATCGTCGTGTGGACCGTAGTTGTAAGTTTCCTAAATCTCAAATACTACCATTTTATGTAAATTCATGTTTGTGAATATTGATAGATGTACTTTTAGTAAGTTTGCCATAGATATTGAGTACTTGTGTTTACAGTATGTTGAGAGGAGGTCGTGGACGCGGTCGCGGACGCGGACGTGGAAACGCGAGACAAGAAGATTCGGTGTCTACCCCGGAAATAACCGCTAGCCGAACGGATTCCCATTCCGGGGGACAACAGGGATCAGCAAATAATAATGCAGATCCTAACGTGCCGGGAGTGCTTCAGCAGGTGGTTGCCCAGATAAATCAGTTTGCTCAAGTTGTGGATCGCATGCAGACGGCGATGGGACAGCAGCATAACGTGGATAATCGAGGAGATAGATGGCTTACGGAGGTGATCAAATTGCACCCTCCGAAATTTGACGGTTCTGCTGAGACGCTTTCTTGGGATCACTGGCTGAAGGAATTAGAAAAGATTTTTGCGGGGATTAACTGTCCCCACGATAGGAAGGTTCCGGTCGCCCAGTATCTTCTGACAGGGGAGGCTTTCGACTGGTGGGAGGCCATTCGACCGGAGGAGCATAATGTTGACTGGACGGAATTCAAATTGATGATGGAAGCGCATTATTGTCCTCGCCCAGTTAGAGAGGCCCGAGTTCGGGAGTTTTTCTCACCACAAAATTCAGAAGCATCTGTCACGGACGTGATTAAGACCTTTAATCACCAGCTGACTTATGTG
The DNA here is from genome assembly GCA_033398695.1 of Orobanche coerulescens. Taxonomy (NCBI): domain Eukaryota; kingdom Viridiplantae; phylum Streptophyta; class Magnoliopsida; order Lamiales; family Orobanchaceae; genus Orobanche; species Orobanche coerulescens. The sequence goes on from JAWKAU010000145.1 coordinate 50,621, forward strand.
CGCCACTTGGTCAGGACCGAGGCGGAAAGGATTTTCCATTTTGACATGCGAATGAAGCCGGAAATTCAACAATATATGTCTGGATTTGAGTGTACCACCTTGCGACAATATCAGGACAAGGCGTTGGCCTATGATATGAAGGAGGCAGCAGTAGAGAAATCGACGGAAGCAAAGAAACAGAAAGTGGCTGGCAACTTCACGGAGAATAAGAGTAGCGGGCCTCGCAGGGGTCAGTCCTCTTTTCATTCATCCAGGAGACCTCCGCATCCTTCTCGAGGTGGAAAGAAGTTCCCGGCAGCACCAACTGTTTCAGACGCAGGGAAGAAGTGTTATAACTGTGGCAAAGCGGGACATGTTCGACGTGATTGTTTCGCGCCTGTTGTGACCTGTTTCGAGTGTGGACATGAAGGACATCGCGCAACATTTTGTGGGAATGCAACACGATCTTTTGGTACTCGCACTCCCGTACCGGTTCCGAAGGACACCAGTGTAAACCAGACGCAGCAGAGCGGTTTCCCACAGCAGAATGTTGGGAAAAGAGAGGCATCCAGCGCTGGGTCCGTTCCTCCGCGTATTTACGAGATGAAGAAGGATGATCAAAACATAGCTGTTGCATCAGGTACGATTCAGATCCTTTTGCAACCAGTTAGTGTCTTGTTCGATTCAGGAGCTACGCATTCTTTTATATCTTTGAACTGTGTTAATCGTTTGGAAATCTCGTGCTTGTATAATTGTGAACCTTATGTTGTGGGATTACCGAGCGGAGAGAAAATTGTGGGAACCCTAGAAGCTAGGGATTTTCCAGTGTCTATAGGAGGGAGAGATTGGCTATCGAACCTTATTGTAGTTGACATCTACGGTGACGATTTAATTCTCGGAGAAGATTGGCTCAACCGTTATGGAGCTATTCTGAATTACCGAAAGAGAGTTATTTCTATCATTGCTGACGACGGATCTGAGCACTTATTCCGAGGATGGAGACCGGGAAGCTCGGGAAAATTGATCAAGGCAATGAAAGCCCTGAAATTACTTAAGCAGGGATTTCATGGACTTTGGTGCTATGCCATGAGGAAAGAGGAAAGAATAGAGCTCTCATTGATTCCAGTTGCGAATGAATTCTCCGACGTATTTCCTGACGAACTACCTGGGCTACCTCCGCAGAGGGAAGTGGAATTCACTATCGAATTAGAGCCTGGAGCAGCTCCTATTTCCAGAGCACCATACCGCATGGCGCCAACCGAGATGTACGAACTCAAGAAGCAACTCGAGGAATTGTTACAGAAGGGCTATATTTAACCTAGCGTTTCTCCTTGGGGAGCGCCCGTTCTCTTTGTCCGGAAGAAAGACGGATCCCTCCGACTGTGTATTGATTACAGGGAGCTCAATAAGATGACGATCAAGAATAAGTATCATATACCTCGGATCGACGACTTGTTTGATCAACTGCAAGGGGCAAGGGTATTCTCGAAGATTGACTTGCGATCAGGATACCATCAGTTGAGAATTAAGGAATCGGCTGTACCGAAGTCTGCTTTCAGATCCCGGTACGGGCATTATGAATTTGTAGTAATGCCATTTGGACTTACCAATGCTCTTGCGGTGTTCATGCAATTGATGAATCGGGTATTCTTAGAATACTTGGATAAATTTGTGGTCGTCTTCATTGATGACATCTTGATATATTCGAAGGATGCAGAGGAGCATGCTGAACATTTGCGTGTGGTTTTGAGCACCTTGAGGAAGGAACAGCTGTATGCAAAGCTTTCCAAGTGCGAGTTCTGGCTTAGGGAAGTAACCTTCCTTGGGCATGTGATATCAGCCGACGGGGTTCAGGTGGACCCGAAGAAAGTCGAAGCAATCTTGGAATGGGAAGTTCCTAGTAACGTGAAAGAAGTCCGGAGTTTCCTAGGACTTGCTGGATATTATCGCCGCTTTGTAGAGGGATTTTCCAAAATTGCTCGTCCGCTCACTCAGCTGTTGCAGAAAACTCAAAAGTTCACATGGAATGAGAAGTGCCAGGCTGGTTTTGACGAACTTAAGAGGAGACTGACGACAGCACCTATATTAGCGCTACCAGAGGGAACTGATGGATTCATGGTATACAGCGACGCTTCGAATCGAGTGCAGGTTGTGTGTTGATGCAAAAGGATAAGGTGATTGCTTATGCTTCTCGGCAATTGAAACCGTATGAGGTTAATTACCCGACTCACGATCTGGAGCTAGCAGCTGTGGTCTTTGCCTTGAAAATTTGGCGACATTATTTGTACGGTACTCGTTGCCAGATCTTTACAGACCATAAGAGCCTCAAGTACATTTTCAGTCAGAAAGAATTAAACATGAGGCAGAGAAGGTGGCTGGAATTGATCAAGGATTACGACTTGGTTCTCTATCATCCGGGGAAAGCAAATGTAGTAGCCGATGCCTTGAGCCGAAAACCTGTTTCTCTTCGACTGTTGGAAGCACTTACATCCCAAACCAGTATTCAACAGGAACTGATCCGCGAGGGGGTTGAAGTATGGGCACCAGGAATTCAAGGGCAACTATATGTGATGGAACTGATTTCATCACTAGTCGAGGAGATCAAGTCTAAGCAGTTGGACGATTCTCTGATCCTTCGGTTATGTGACGAAGTAAAGAAAGGAAAAGACCCAGTATTCGTGATACAAGATGATGGAGTTCTGAGATTTCAGAGTCGACTTTGCGTTCCCGATGATGATGATTTGAGACGGGCTATTCTGAAGGAAGCTCACAGCGCACCCTATTCTATTCACCCGGGCAGCAGTAAGATATATAAGGATTTAAAACAAAACTTCTGGTGGGGGAATATGAAGAAGGACGTAGCAGAGTACGTTTCGAAGTGTTTGACTTGTCAGCAGGTTAAGATTGAACATCAGCGACCTGCCGGAATGTTAAAGCCGCTTAGATCCACGAATGGAAGTGGGAGGACATCTCGATGGATTTCATCACCAGTATGCCAAGGACTAGAACGGGAATGAACATGATTTGGGTTGTAGTTGATCGACTAACCAAGTCGGCTCATTTCCTAGGGATTAAAGATACATGGGGACCCGAGAGATTGGCGCGAGTATTTATTGCGGAGATAGTCAGATTGCATGGGATGCCGAAGACCATTATTTCAGATCGAGATGGTCGCTTCGTGTCGCACTTCTGGAAGGCAGTTCATAGGGCTTTGGGGACTGAGCTCAACTTTAGCACGGCTTATCATCCCCAGACGGACGGTCAGTCTGAAAGGACTATTCAAACGGTAAAAGACATGCTTAGAGCCTGTGCATTGGATTGGTCAACCGATTGGGAAGTTCACTTGCCGTTGATCGAGTTCACCTATAATAATAGTTGGCACGCTTCTATTAAAATGGCACCATTTGAAGCTTTGTACGGGAGAAGATGTCGATCACCCCTGTGCTGGGATGATTCTTCGGACTTGATCGGGACAGAACCGGAATTGATAGTTCAGACTCAAGAGAAGATAGCTTTGATTCGGGAAAGACTGTTGACTGCCCAGAGTCGACAGAAGTCTTATGCAGATGTACGTCGTCGCCCTCTAGAGTTTGACGTTGGGAATCATGTACTATTGAAGGTGTCTCCTACACGAGGGATTTTCCGTTTTGGGAGGAGAGGCAAGCTTAGTCCGAGATATATCGGACCATTTGAGATCCTCGAGAGAGTTGGAGATTTAGCATACAGGTTGGCCTTACCGCCATCGCTGAGTCACGTTCACAATGTGTTTCACGTATCCCAACTGCGGAAGTATGTACCGGACCCCAGTCACGTCATTGATTTCGACGAGATCGAGATAGCTAATGATGGCACCTTCGAAGAGAGACCAATCAAGATACTTGAGAGTCAGATCAAACAGTTGAGAAATAAACCAATACACTTGGTTAAAGTACAATGGTCACGACACGGAGTCGAAGAGGCCACTTGGGAAACAGAGGACAGTATGAAGACTAGATATCCAGAGTTGTTTTCATCCTAAGTTTCGGGACGAAACTTCTTTTTAGGGTGGAAGGATGTAATACCCGAGATTCTGATATGTATTTGGAACTTGTGATATTGTAATTGTTGTACTTGATCTGAGTATTATTCTCCGTATTTCATAATCCGATGTTGTCGAGCGTATGATTTCGTGTATGTGATTTTAAGATTATAATTCTGCGCATGTAGCGCACGCTATCAGCTATGTGTAGCGTACGCTAACATGGATTCATTAGCGCACGCTACAAAGGAACGTTAGCGCACGCTATGCGTGGTCAATTTGATTGAGACGTGCGGTAGGTGAGATCTGGCCGGGGGACCCCTGTCGGATTGTGTCGGGATGAACCTGGACGGCTTTCGGGAAAAGCCGAGTCAACACCTTAGCGCACGCTACAGGTATGTGCATAGCACACGCTAAGTGCTGAATACAGTTAAGTCAGTGAGCCGTTAGCGCACGCTACGAGCAGGGACTAGCGCGCGCTAATAGCCATTTCTTATAAATAGGACAGCATCCTATTCGTGATTTCAGTTCTTTCTTTCCCCATACCCAAATTCTTACACTTAGAACATAACTTCCTTCATCCTAAACACTTCATATCAATATCCTAGTTCGTGATTGAAGATCATATATCGTTGGAGATTGGTGTTCAAGCCTTCGGTGTTGGATTGCTTCGATTTCCTCCGTGTTCTTCACTACTTTGAGGTAGGTGATTCTTCACCGATATTAGTAATGTTCTTAAGGACGTTGATCATGTTTTGATAGCCAGTTATTTCGTTTATAATCGGTCATCACATGTTAGAAGGATACGTTTGACGTATCGGCACTATATATCGTATGAACCCTTGAACCTTTTTAGTAATTGGACTCCTAGCATTTTCAAACCGATTTGTGATCAGTAGATGGAGATTTTCAAGTTCTTATGCGTTTATATAGAAGGATCGTACGTTTTGAGACTTAGATCGGATTGAACTCAGATTATACCTTGAAGATCTAAGATGAACTTGGTGTAGTAATGATTATATGTATCTTTGAATCTCATGGTCTTTCAGTACGTATAGAACTTTCACAAACCTTATTAGCATGATATGCTTGAGGATGACTTGTTTTATCACCATAGAATTCATGAGTTCATCACCATTCAATCCAGTTTTCTGTCTGTAGTAATCTGCCATGCAAGGTTAGCGCACGCTAACATACGTTAGTTAACGTGCGCTATCGGGGGAAAGTTAACGCACGCTACGTATGGTACGTAACGTACGTTAGGATATCAGCCGAGTCAGTTGGCTGATCAGCGGGAACTGTCAGTCCGTGGCTAGCGTACGCTAGGCTTAGACGATAGCGTACGCTAACGGGCAGGCTTAGCGCACGTTACGTATAGTACGTAGCGCGCGCTAAGTAGTCCAGGCAGATTGTTTATTTTGAGCTTTTCGGCCGTAAACCGAATTATTAGGCCATCGTTCGACTTGAGATGATTTGTATATCATTTCTTTTGTTAAGGTTCGAGCTTGTTACGTTGATCGAAGGAGGTGGCCTTCGAGTGTGTTGAGATCATTGAAGTGTTTCGTTCTTGCCATTTTCGAGGCAAGTATCATATGTCGGGTTCGGTTTATATTGAAACTTTGATCATGCTTGTGGTTTTGTTCATGTTGTTGAATATGAGATGTATTTCTGAAAGTTCTCGTGGTATTCGTTGTTATTTGTTCGTATTGATGAACATATTGAAATGCATATATGTATGCGTAGTTGATTGATTTATGGTATAAATGATCCGAGGGGATCATGAGGATCTATGCTGAGGGCGCTGGATCGAATGTCCACCATGCGTTGGTCCGGGGATCATCATGGGGATCTATCTTTGAGGCCCGGATCGGGGACGGGTTTTCCACCATGCGTTGGTCCGACGGGATCATCATGGGGATCTATACCAAGGCGCGGATCATTTGGATTACCTTGTACTGTGTTGATGGAATCGTGAGGATTCGCATCGTTGGATTCCGGTGACGGAAGTCCGTTTTGCATGTTTTATGATGCATTGATGATTTATGTATTACGATACTTATACTAGCATTGTTTTGCTAACCCCTTCGGGGGTGGACATTGTTTTGATGTTCAGGTAGCCGAGGAGCGGGGAAGCAACCACAGTACCGACAGGACGATGAAATGGCTCAGTGATGTGGTTGATGTTATTGTTATTGTGATTTGTCTTCTTGGTCTATTTAGTACTCGAGTACGTCTGTGTTTTAATAATGTCTTTTCGATATGGTTGTATAAGTTAACTCATTTGATCGGTTGAATCAAATTTGTATTTGGACTTCAGTTGTACGATTGGTTTATATTTACACTCCTTTTAAAATTAGCCTTGTAAATCCTTACCTAAAGGGTTTACGGCGCTGTAATTATTCCGAATATCTCGGGGTGTTACAGCGTTGACGCGTCAATTAGTACCATAAAGTACTTGAAAGGTCCACACGGTGGATCAATTGGTCCACTCCACATATATCGCCTTGAATCCTTTCTAGAAAGGCAAGGGATTCAAATCCCACTTTTGCTCGAGATGGCCTGGCAATTAATTTGCCTTGAGAACAAGCAGCACATGTGAATTCATTTGAATTCCATATTTTCTGGTTTACTAGAGTATGGCCATTTGAATTTTCAATTATTCGCCTCATCATTACGCTGCCAGGATGCCCAAGTCTTTCGTGCCAAATGATAAATTCACTAGTAGCTTTTAGGCCTACTAGGTTATGAATTTCAGCGGCACTTATTTTTGTAAAATACAAGCCCGAGGAAAAAGAAGGCAGCTTTTCATTCACTATCTTTTTTCCATTTATCATTTGAGTAATCAGAAGATACTATTTATATGCCTCATTTGAAGTTTCAATATGATAGCCATTTTTGCGAATATCGTTAAAACTTAGCAAATTTCGATGATCTTTGCTCAAAAAACAGGGCATTTTCAATTGCCATTTTTGTCCCTTCAGGGAGAAATATCTTGGCTTTTCCGGAGCCTTCAATGCATTTAGCATTACAGCTTATGGTTTTAACCGCGGTCTTTTGTAACACCCCCAAGTTATTCAGGGAATATTACAGCGCCGTAAGCCCCGCCGTGGGACCCACAAGGCTAAACATACGCGGAACTATAAATTTTGACCGAGAAGGTCTACATACAATGAAATTAAGAACAATACAAAGGGTATTCAAAACATAACCAATGTATCCAAAGACATCACAACACGAATCAATACCTCGCGGAACCTGGTAGGAACATCAAAGAAAATGGAAAACAATATTCGAGTATTCAATAACCATTCCAGTACAACAAAACTGAATGGAAAACTCAAAACATAACGGGAGGAAAGACACAGTATCACACTTGCCCACCATCTTCATGCCGACACGATACCTACCTGTCCGCTCTCCTGGAACCTGAAATACATAAAAAGTATTTCCCCCATAAAGGGGTTAGCCGTCGAATAGCTAGTGCAAGTATATCAAGTATGAAACACAATACTCCTCGACGATAAAGTAAAAGTAATCGTCAATTCATCAATTCAAGACTAGTATTCCGGAATAACTAAATCTCATAGCGTCACATCAAGACGTATATGAATGCCGTAGGAACGGTTCGTTCATATCATCCGTCAATACATGTATGAATGCCGTAGAAACGGTTCGTTCATGTCATGCCATAATTACATGTATGAATGCCGTAGAAACGGTTCGTTCATATCATGCCATAAATACATGTATGAATGCCGTAGAAACGGTTCGTTCATATCATGCCATCAATATATCTATGAATGCCGTAGAAACGGTTCGTTCATATCATACCATCAATATTTCTTACTTTCAAAGTCGAGAACGTACAATCATAAATATATACTTGCCTTTGAGACATCGAGAAATCAAACGGAAAAAGGGGGTATGAGTTCGGTAGGTCCAAGAACGCACTTCCGGCACCTAAACGATTCGCAAGGAATATGATAATCAATTATCCACATTCGAATTACACGAAGGAACCCCCGAAACTCGTCTACGATTCATAAAAATATACGGATAATCAACTAGAGGTTGGAAAATCGTCCAAAATCTCACAAGTCCGAAAACGGTACAATCCAAACCGTAAAGTCGTAGGAAAAGTATGCATACGGTATAGATACATCATAATCTCAAGGTTCTCAAGCTTCAAAATGGATAAATCGGGCGAATCTATGAAAAACCCCAAAATTCCCAAAAAGTAGGGTTCTAAGGATTTTTACCTTGATTCGGACGTTAGGATGAATTAGATGTTGTGAAATCCTTGTTCTCCAACCAAATATGTTGTTGTTAGAGGGAAGATCGCCTCCAATCGCCCAAGATCGTCTCTCCCGAGTGATTCCCGTCGAAAAGGAATGAAGAAGGTGAGAAATGACGAAAATAAAGTCAACTGCCATATATATATCTGTCCAGTCTAGCGCACGCTACTCCTCCTTCATTAGCGTGCGCTAGCGAAGTCACTGGATAGTCCAGTGGCTTCTGCCGGCTCCGTTAGCGTGCTCTAATCATCTGTCTCTAGCGTGCGCTAGTCCAAAAGGTGGCATTTGTAACACCCCGAGATATTCGGAATAATTACAGCGCCGTAAACCCTTTAAGTAAGGATTTACAAGGCTAATTTAAAAGAATTGTAAATATAATCCAATCGTACAACTGAATTTCAAATACAGATTTGATTCCACCGATCAAATGAGTTAACTTATACAACCATATCGAAATGACATTATTAAAACAGACGTACTCGAGTACTAAATGAACCAAGAAGACAATTCACAATAACAATAAACATCAACCACATCACTGAGCCATTTCATCGTCCTGTCGGTACTGTGGTTGCTTCCCCGCTCCTCGGCTACCTGAACATCAAAACAATGTCCACCCCCGAAGGGGTTAGCAAAATGATGCTAGTACAAGTATCATAACACATAAATCATCAATGCATCATAAAACATGCAAAACGGACTTCCGTCACCGGAATCCAACGATGCGAATCCTCACGATTCCATCAACACAGTACAGGGTAATCCAGCGATCCAGCGCCCTTGGTATAGATCCCCATGATGATCCCGTCGGACCAACGCATGGTGGAAAACCCGTCCAGCGATCCAGCGCCCTCAGCATAGATCCCCATGATGATCCCGTCGGACCAACGCATGGTGGACATTCGATCCAGCGCCCTCAGCATAGATCCTCATGATCCCCTCGGATCATTTATACCATAAATCAATTAATTATGCAAACATATATGCATTTCAATATGTTCATCAATACGAACAATTAACAACGAATACCACGAGAAATTACAGAAATACATCTCATATTCGACAATATGAACAAAACCATAAGCATGATCAAAGTTTCAATATAAATCGAACTCGACATATGATACTTGCCTCGAAAATGGCAAGAATGGAAATACTCCAACAAATTACACGCGTCCGTATGCAACCGCCCCTCGATCGTCCCCTATGCAAGGCTCGGACCTAAGAAATAATAAAGAATTCCTCTCAAGTCGTACGAACGTCTAATAATCCGGTTTACGACCGCAAGCTCAAAAAATGAATTCTGCCTGAACTACTTAGCACGCGCTACGTACTATACGTAACGTGCGCTAAGCCTGCCCGTTAACGTACGCAAATGACCAAGTTTAGCGTGCGCTAGCCTGGTATCTTGTGACCTTCTCGAGCAATGTCTGCTGATGATATAACGTACGTTACGTATCCAACGTAGCGCACGTTACTCGTTCCCGATAGCACACGTTAATATATACATCTTAGCGTGCGCTAATCGTGCATGGCAGTCACTACTGGGTAAAACTTGAGCTAAAGGTGATGAAAACTCATGAAATCCTCAGTGTTAATACATGCCAACTCCGTGCATATCATGCTCATACGGTTTATGAAAGACCTTTATGGATTAAATGACTACGAGACACAAGGATACGTATCATCATTACTACACCATAATTCATCTTGATCTTCAAGAAAATATTCTAAGTTCCGTTCATTCCAAGTCCCAAAACATATGATTCCTTACGTAAAACATACGAACTAGGTAATCTTCATATACTGGTCATGATTGGTTTTGAAGATACATAATATGCTTAGGAGTCCACATACTAAAAAGGTTCAATGGATCATACGATGAATAAGTGCCGAAACGTCGAAAATATCCTTCTAACACATGATGTTCGACTATTAACGAATCTAACTGACTAGATAAACATGATCAAACGTCCTTTAGAACACTACTAATATTGGTGAAGAATCACCTACCTCAAAGTAGTGAAGAACAAGGAGGAAATCGAAGCAATCCAACGTCGAAGGCTTGAACACCAATCCTCAATGATCTACAATCTTCAACACGAGCTAGGATGCTTATATGAAGTGTTTAGGATGTAGAGAGTAATACTCTAAGTATAAGGATTCGGATGTGGGAAGAGAAAAGACTGAAAATACGAAAAGGATGTTGTCCTATTTATAGAAAATGGTTATTAGCGTGCGCTAGTCCATACTCTTAGCGTGCGCTAACGGCTTACTGACTTCCCTATACTCAGCACTTAGCGTGCGCTATTCTCATATCAGTAGCGTGCGCTAATGCGTTGACTTGGCTTTTCCCGAAAGCCGTCCAGGTTCATCCCGACACAATTCGACCAAGATCCCCGGCCTGATCTCACCTACCACACGTCTAATCATATTGACCACGTATAGCGTGTGCTAATGTTCCTTTGTAGCGTGCGCTATGGATCCATGTTAGCCTACGCTACACATAGACGATAGCGTGCGCTACATGCGCAGAATCACAATCTTAAATCATATTCATGAAATCATACGCTCAACAACACCGGACTATGAGATACGGAGAATAATACTCAGATTAAAGTGCAACAATTACAATATCACAAGTTCCAAATGCATATCATAAATCTCGGGTATTACATCCTTCCTCCCTAAAAAGAAGTTTCGTCCCGAAACTTAAGATGAAAACAACTCTGGATATCTAGCCTTCATACCGTCCTCTATTTCCCAAGTGGCCTCTTCAGCTCCATGTCGTGACCATTGTACTTTAACCAAGTGTATTGGTTTATTCCTTAATTGTTTGATCCGACTCTCAAGTATCTTGATTGGTCTCTCTTCGAAGGTGCCATGATTAGCTATCTCGATCTCGTCGAAATCAATGACGTGACTGGGGTCCGGTACATACTTCCGCAATTGGGATACGTGAAACACATTGTGAACGTGACTCAGCGATGGTGGTAAAGCCAACCTGTATGCTAAATCCCCAACTCTATCTAGGACCTCAAATGGCCCGATATATCTCGGACTTAGCTTACCTCTCCTCCCAAAACGGAAAATCCCTCATTTAGGAGACACCTTCAATAGTACATGGTCCCCGACGTCGAACTCTAGAGGGCGACGACGTACGTCTGCATAAGACTTCTGTCGACTCTGGGCAGTCAACAGTCTTTCCCGAATCAAAGCTATCTTCTCTTGAGTCTGAACTATCAATTCCGGTTCTGTCCCGATCAAGTCCGAAGAATCATCCCAGCACAGGGGTGATCGACATCTTCTCCCGTATAAAGCTTCAAATGGTGCCATCTTAATAGAAGCATGCCAACTATTATTGTAGGTGAATTCAATCAATGGCAAATGGACTTCCCAATCAGTTGACCAATCCAAAGCACAGGCTCTAAGCATGTCTTCTACTGTTTGTATAGTCCTTTCGGACTGACCGTCCGTTTGGGGATGATAAGCCGTGCTAAAGTTGAGCTCAGTCCCCAAAGCCCTGTGAATCGCCTTCGGAAGTGCGACACGGCGACCATCTCGATCCGAAATAATGGTCTTCGGCGTCCCATGCAATCGACTATCTCAATAAATACTCGCGCCAATCTCTCGGGTCCCCATGTATCTTTAATTCCTAGGAAATGAGCCGACTTGGTTAGTCGATCAACTATAACCCAAATCATGTTCATTCCCGTTCTAGTCCTTGGCATACTGGTGATGAAAACCATCGAGATATCCTCCCACTTCCACTCAGGGATCGGAAGCGGCTTTAACATTCCGGGAGGTCGCTGATGTTCAATCTTAACCTGCTGACAAGTCAAACACTTCGAAACGTACTCTGCTACATCCTTCTTCATATTCCCCCACCAGAAGTTTTGTTTAAGATCTTTATACATTTTACTGCTGCCCGGGTGAATAGAATAGGGCGCGCTGTGAGCTTCCTTCAGAATTGTCCGTCTCAAATTATCATCATCGGGAACGCAAAATCGACTCTGAAATCTCAGAATTCCATCATCTTGTATCACGAATCCTGGGGCCTTTCCTTTCTTTACTTCGTCACATAACCGAAGGATCAGAGAATCGTTCAACTGCTTAGATTTGATCTCCTCGACTAGTGATGAAGTCAGTTCCATCACATATAGTTGCCCTTGGATTCCTGGTGCCCATACTTCAATCCCTTCGCGGATCAGTTCCCGCTGAATGCTGGTTTGGGATGTAAGTGCTTCCAACACTCGAAGGGAAACAGGTTTACGGCTCAAAGCATCGGCTACTACGTTTGCTTTCCCCGGATGATAGAGAATCTCCAAGTCGTAATCCTTGATCAATTCCAGCCACCTTCTCTGCCTCTTGTTTAATTCTTTCTGACTGAAAATGTACTTGAGGCTCTTATGATCTTTAAAGATCTGGCAACAAGTGCCGTACAAATAATGTCGCCAAATTTTCAAGGCAAAGACCACAGCTGCTAGCTCCAGATCATGAGTCGAGTAATTAACCTCATACGGTTTCAATTGCCGAGAAGCATAGGCAATCACCTTATCCTTTTGCATCAACACACATCCTGCACCACGATTTGAAGCGTCGTTGTATACCCTGAATCCATCGGTTCCATCCGTAACGCTAATATAGGTCTTGTTGTCAGTCTCTTCTTAAGTTCATCAAAACCACTGCATTTCTCATCCCACGTAAACTTTTGAGTTTTACTGCAATTGGTGAGTGAGTGGACGAGCAATTTTGGAAAATCCCTCTACAAAGCGGCGATAATATCCAGCAAGTCCTAGGAAACTCCGGACTTCTTTCACGTTACTAGGAACTTCCCATTCCAAGATTGCTTCGACTTTCTTCGGGTCCACCTGAACTCCGTCAGCTGATATCACATGCCCAAGGAAAGTTACTTCCCCAAGCCAGAACTCACATTTGGAAAGCTTTGCATACAGCTCTTCCTTCCTCAAGGTGCTCAAAACCACACGCAAATGTTCGGCATGCTCCTCTGCGTCCTTCGAATATATCAAGATGTCATCAATGAAGACGACCACAAATTTATCCAAGTATTCTAAGAATACCCAATTCATCAATTGCATGAATACCGCAGGAGCATTGGTAAGTCCGAATGGCATCACTACAAATTCATAATGCCCGTACCGGGACCTGAAAGCAGACTTCGGTACATCCGATTCCTTAATTCTCAACTGATGGTATCCTGATCGCAAGTCAATCTTCGATAATACCCTTGCCCCTTGCAGTTGATCGAACAAGTCGTCGATCCGAGGTATAGGATACTTATTCTTGATCGTCATCTTGTTGAGCTCCCTGTAATCAATACACAGTCGGAGGGATCCGTCTTTCTTCCGGACAAAGAGAACAGGAGCTCCCCAAGGAGAAACGCTAGGTTGAATATAACCCTTCTGTGACAATTCCTCCAGTTGCTTCTTGAGTTCATACATCTCGGTTGGCGCCATGCGGTATGGTGCTCTGGAAATAGGAGCGGATCCAGGCTCTAATTCGATAGTGAATTCCACCTCTCTCTGCAGAGGTAACCCAGGTAGTTCGTCAGGAAATACGTCGGAGAATTCATTCACAACTGGAATCGATGAGAGCTCTATTCTTTCCTCTTTCCTCATGGCATAACACCAAAGTCCATGACATCCCTGCTTCAGTAATTTCACGGCTTTCATTGCTTTGATCAATTTTCCCGAGCTTCCCGGTCTCCATCCTCGGAATAAGTGTTCAGATCCGTCATCAGCAATGATAGAAATAACTCTCTTTTGGTAATTTAGAATAGCTCTATAACGTTTGAGCCAATCGTCTCCGAGAATTAAATCGTCACCGTAGATGTCAACTACAATAAGATTCGATAGCCAATCTCTCCCTCCTATAGACACTGGAAAATCGCTAGCTTCTAGGGTTCCCACAATTTTCTCTCCGCTCGGTAAACCCACAACATAAGGTTCACAATTATACAAGCACGAGATTTTCAAACGATTAACACAGTTCAAAGATATAAAAGAATGCGTAGCTCCCGAATCGAACAAGACACTAACTGGTTGCAAAGGATCTGAATCGTGCACGATGCAGCGGTGTGTTTTGATCATCCTTATTCATCTCGTAAATATGCGGAGGAACGGACCCGGTATTTGGATGCCTCTCTCTTCCCAACATTCTGTGCGGGAAACCGCTCTGCTGCGTCGGTTTACACTAGTGTCCTTCGGCCCAGTGCAGTGCGAGTGCCAAAAGATCTAGTCGCATTCCCACAAAATTTTGCGTGATGTCCTTCTGTCCACACTCGAAGCAGTCACACAGCGCGAAAGCGATCTACGTCGAATATGCCCCGCTTTGCCACAGTTATAACATTTCTTCCCTGCGTCTGAAACGGTTGGTGCTGCCCGGAACTTCTTTCCTCCTCGAGAAGGATGCGGAGGCCTCCTGGATGAATGAAAAGAGGACTGGCCCCTGCGAGGCCCACTACTCTTATTCTCCGTGAAGTTGTCGGCCACTCTCTGCTTCTTTGCTTCCGTCGATTTCTCTACTGCTGCCTCATTCATATCATAGGCCAACGCCTTGTCCTGATACTATCGCAAAGTGGTACATTCAAATCCGGACATATATTGCTGAATTTCCGGCTTCATTCGTATGTCAAAATGGAAAATCCTCTCCGTCTCGGTCCTGACCAAGTGGCGCACGTAAGTCAGCTGGTGATTAAAAGTCTTAATCACGTCCGTCACATATGCTTCTGAATTTTGTGGTGAGAAAAACTCCCGAACTCGGGCCTCTCTAACTGGGTGAGGACAATACTGCGCTTCCATCATTAATTTGAATTCTGTCCAGTCAACATTATGCTCCTCCGATCGAATGGCCTCCCACCAGTCGAAAGCCTCCCCTGTCAGAAGATACTAGGCGACCGGAACCTTTTTGTCATTGGGACAGTTAATCCCCGCAAAAATCTTTTCTAATTCCTTCAGCCAGTGATCCCAAGAAAGCGTCTCAGCAGAACCGTCAAATTTCGGAGGATGCAATTTGATCACCTCAGTAAGCCATTTATCTCCTCGATTATCCACGTTATGCTGCTGTCCCATCGCCATCTGCATGCGATCCACAACTTGAGCAAACTGGTTTATCTGGGCAACCACCTGCTGAAGCACTCCCGGCACGTTAGGATCTGCATTATTATTTGCTGATCCCTGTTGTCCCCCGGAATGGGAATCCGTTCGGCTAGCTGTTATTTCTGGGGTAGGCACAGAATCTTCTTATCTCGCGTTTCCACGACCGCGTCCGCGTCCACGACCTCCTCTCAACATACTGTAAACACAAATACTCAATATCGAGGGCAAACTTTCTAAAAGTACATCCATCAATGTTCACAAACATGAATTAAATAAAATGGTAGTATTTGAGATTTAGGAAACTTACAACCACGGTCCACACGACGATGCCGGCTCAGCAGTGATGTTACGAACGACCAATAATCAAATAACGTAAACAGACCCAACTAACCCGACTGCCAAGATATCCATGAATCATAGCTCTGATACCATATTCTGTAACACCCCGAGATATTCGGAATAATTACAGCGCTGTAAACCCTTTAAGTAAGGATTTACAAGGCTAATTTAAAAGAATTGTAAATATAATCCAATCGTACAACTGAAGTTCAAATACAGATTTGATTCCACCGATCAAATGAGTTAACTTATACAACCATATCGAAATGACATTATTAAAACAGACATACTCGAGTACTAAATGAACCAAGAAGACAATTCACAATAACAATAAACATCAACCACATCACTGAGCCATTTCACCGTCCTGTCGGTACTGTGGTTGCTTCCCCACTCCTCGGCTACCTGAACATCAAAACAATGTCCACCCCCGAAGGGGTTAGCAAAACGATGCTAGTACAAGTATCATAACACATAAATCATCAGTGCATCATAAAACATGCAAAACGGACTTCCGTCACCGGAATCCAACGATGTGAATCCTCACAATTCCATCAACACATTACAGGGTAATCCAGCGATCCAGCGCCCTAGGTATAGATCCTCATGATGATCCCGTCGGACCAACGCATGGTGGAAAACCCGTCCAGCGATCCAGCGCCCTCAGCATAGATCCCCATGATGATCCCGTCGGACCAACGCATGGTGGACATTCGATCCAGCACCCTCAGCATAGATCCTCATGATCCCCTCGGATCATTTATACCATAAATCAATCAATTATGCACACATATATGCATTTCAATATGTTCATCAATACGAACAATTAACAACGAATACCACGAGAAATTACAGAAATACATCTCATATTCGACAATATGAACAAAACCATAAGCATGATCAAAGTTTCAATATAAATCGAACTCGACATATGATACTTGCCTCGAAAATGGCAAGAATGGAAATACTCCAACAAATGACACGCGTCCGTATCCAACCGCCACTCGATCGTCCCCTATGCAAGGCTCGGACCTAAGAAATAATAAAGAATTCCTCTCAAGTCGTACGAACGTCTAATAATCCGGTTTACAACCGCAAGCTCAAAAAATGAATTCTGCCTGAACTACTTAGCGCGCGCTACATACTATACGTAACGTGCGCTAAGCCTGCCCGTTAACATACGCAAATGACCAGGTTTAGCGTGCGCTAGCTGTGTATGTGACCTT
This sequence comes from Orobanche coerulescens, assembly GCA_033398695.1. NCBI lineage: Eukaryota > Viridiplantae > Streptophyta > Magnoliopsida > Lamiales > Orobanchaceae > Orobanche > Orobanche coerulescens. The sequence continues at coordinate 67,596 of JAWKAU010000145.1, forward strand.
CTCTGAGCACCGGCCACCTTTGATGATATAACGTCGTTACGTATCCAACGTAGCACACGTTACTCGTTCCCGATAGCGCACGTTAATATATACATCTTAGCGTGCGCTAATCGTGCATGGCGATCCTCTTTGGGTAAAACTTGAGCTAAAGGTGATGAAAACTCATGAAATCCTCAGTGTTAATACATGCCAACTCCGTGCATATCATGCTCATACGGTTTATGAAAGACCTTTATGGATTAAATGACTACGAGACACAAGGATACGTATCATCATTACTACACCATAATTCATCTTGATCTTCAAGAAAATATTCTAAGTTTCGTTCATTCCAAGTCCCAAAACATATGATTCCTTACGTAAAACATACGAACTAGGTAATCTTCATATACTGGTCATGATTGGTTTTTAAGATACATAATATGCTTAGGAGTCCACATACTAAAAAGGTTCAATGGATCATACGATGAATAAGTGCCGAAACGTCGAAAATATCCTTCTAACACATGATGTTCGACTATTAACGAATCTAACTAACTAGATAAACATGACCAAACGTCCTTTAGAACACTACTAATATTGGTGAAGAATCACCTACATCAAAGTAGTGAAGAACAAGGAGGAAATCGAAGCAATCCAACGTCGAAGGCTTGAACACCAATCCTCAATGATCTACAATCTTCAACACGAGCTAGGATGCTGATATGAAGTGTTTAGGATGTAGAGAGTAATACTCTAAGTATAAGGATTCGGATGTGGGAAGAGATAAAAGACTGAAAATACGAAAAGGATGCTGTCCTATTTATAGAAAATGGTTATTAGCGCGCGCTAGTCCATACTCTTAGCGTGCGCTAACGGCTTACTAACTTCCCTGTACTCAGAACTTAGCGTGCGCTATTCTCATATCAGTAGCGTGCGCTAAGGCGTTGACTTGGCTTTTCCCGAAAGCCGTCCAGGTTCATCCCGACACAATCCGACCAAGATCCCCGGCCTGATCTCACCTACCACACGTCTCAATCATATTGACCACGTATAGCGTGCGCTAATGTTCCTTTGTAGCGTGCGCTATGGATCCATGTTAGCGTACGCTACACATAGACGATAGCGTGCGCTACATGCGCAGAAGCACAATCTTAAATCACATTCATGAAATCATACGCTCAACAACACCGGACTATGAGATACGGAGAATAATACTCAGATTAAAGTGCAACAATTACAATATCACAAGTTCCAAATACATATCACAAATCTCGGGGATTAGAGCATCCAGTACTGGAGTCCAGAACTTATTGTCTCCGCCCTGCTCAAAACTTAGCGTGCGCTACCGATATGCTTTAGCGTGCATTAAGCAATAGCTTTAGCGTGCGCTAGCCGAAGCCTAGCGTACGCTACTTGATAGTCCAGAAAACCTGGCAACCTCACTGCCTCTGCCGGTCAGCCCGGTAGCGTGCGCTACGAACGAATGTTAGCGTGCGCTACTAACCACGAATAGCGCACGCTAACAACTCCTAGCGTGCGTTAATCCGCCAGTCCAGAGAGCAGTCCGAAATACTGGTTCTGACCTGACTGATTCTCTTAGCGCGCGCTATGGCTAAAATCTAGCGTGCGCTAATCAAGCAGAATTAGCGTGCGTTAGCCTAGGCCTAGCGTGCGCTATATCTCTGGCCCAGAACATTTCCGCAAGGGCTAAACGACACAATCGAGACCCAAACAAGATACGAAACTCAATAACAATAACAGCAACATCTCCAAGCATTTACAGAGCGACAACATAAGAGAAAAGGCAAGGTCAGACAGTAAATAAAAGTACGGGTATTACATTCTCCCCCTCTAAAAAGAAGTTTCGTCCCGAAACTTAATAAATAAATAGTTCGGGGTATTCCACCCGCATCTTCTCTTCCGTCTCCCAAGTCGCCTCCTCGACTCCATGCCTCGACCATTGCACTTTAAACAGTGGAATGGTCTTATGCCGGAGTTGTTTCTCGCAACGCTCAAGGATCTTCACGGGTTTCTCCGGAAAGGTAATATCCTCGGCTACGTCAATCTCACTGTAGTCGATAATGTGGCTCGGATCCGGTACATACTTTCTTAACTGAGACACATGAAAAACACTATGGACGTGACTCAAAGCTGGAGGCAACGCCAAGCGATAATCTAAATCTCCAACTCTGTCCAAAATCTCGAAGGGTCCGATATACCTCGGACTAAGTTTCCCCTTTTTCCCGAAGCGGAAAACTCCTCTGGTCGGCGACACCTTGAGCAAGACATGATCCCCCACTTCAAACTCTAAGGGTCGACGACGAGTATCAGCATAAGATTTCTGACGACTCTGGGCAGCCATCAATCGGTCCCGGATAATAGAAATCTTTTCCTTAGTCTCCATCAACATATCCGGCTCCGTCCCAACTAGCTCGGAAGCCTCGTCCCAACATAATGGCGACCTACATCGTCTACCATAAAGTGCCTCGAAGGGTGCCATTTTGATCGACGCATGCCAACTATTATTGTAAGCAAACTCGATCAACCGTAGGTGATTCTCCCAATCATTACTCCAATCTAAGGCACAAGCTCGTAACATATCTTCCAATGTCTGAATCGTCCTATCTGTCTGACCGTCTGACTGAGGATGAAAGGAAGTGCTCAATCTCAATTCAGTGCCCAAAGCCTGATGAACGGCCTGCCAAAAATGCGATACGAAACGGCCGTCTCGATCAGAAAAAATGGTCTTGGGGGCACCGTGCAACCTCACGATCTCAGCAATAAAGGTTCGAGCCAGTCTATCCGGTCCCCAAGTATCCTTAATACCCAAGAAGTGTGCAGATTTGGTCAACCGATCGACAATTACCCCAATCATATTCATCCCGGCCCGAGTTCTCAGCATGCCAGTGATGAAATCCATAGAGATATCTTCCCACTTCCACTCGGGAATGGGAAGCGGTTTCAACAACCCCGCTGGTCGTTGATGTTCAATCTTGACTTGTTGACACGTCAAGCACCGTAGCACAAACTCCGTAACATCCTTCTTCATGTTATTCCACCAAAAATTGCGCTTCAAATCTTTGTACATCTTACTCGTCCCGGGGTGGATTGAGTAAGGCGTAGCATGAGCTTCTCGGAGAATTCTCTGCCTCAACTCTAAATCGTTCGGAACACAAAGCACATACGAAATCTCGAATACTATCCTCGTGAACCATAAATCCAGAGCTTTTCCTTTAATTACATCTTCCTTCGCTTGAGAAATCATCGGGTCACTCCACCGCTTCCCTTTGATGTCATCAACTAAGGGCCGAAGTAATTTCGAGTACAATCTGTCCCTGTACTCATTGAAGCCAAACTTCTATCCCTTGCTCAATTAAGTCTGACGAATTTTAAATGCGAGATGTAAGAACCTCGAGCATTTGAAGAGATGCCGATTTGCGGCTCAAAGCATCCGCAACGACATTGGCTTTTCCGGGGTGGTAAAGAATCTCCAAATCATAATCCTTTATCAACTCTAACCAACATCTCTGCCTCATATTCAGCTCCTTCTGACTGAAAATATACTTCAGGCTCTTGTGATCGGTATAAATCCGACACGGTGAACCATACAAATAGTGCCGCCAAATCTTGAGCACGAAGACAATTGCGGCCAACTCCAAATCGTGAGTAGGATAATTCATCTCATAAGGCTTTAATTGTCGTGATGCAAAAGCTATCGTCTTATCATGCTGCATAAGTACACAACCCAGACCTTGACCCGAAGCGTCACTAAAAACTGCAAAGCCCTCACTACCATATGGTAAGGTTAAAATCGGCGCTGAAGTCAAACGTTTCTTCAGTTTACCGAAGCTCTGTTGTCTCTCATCCGTCCAAACAAACTTTTCGGTCTTCTGGAGCAATTTCGTAAGCGGCCGAGCGAGTTTCGAGAATCCCTCGACAAACCGATGGTAATACCCAACAAGGCCCAAAAAGCTACGAACTTCCTTAACATTTTTAGGCGGTGCCCAATCTAGCACTGCCTATATCTTCTGCGGGTCTACACGAACCCCTTCGGCCGAAATCACATGGCCGAGAAACATAACTTCTTCCAACCAAAACTCACATTTCGAGAATTTTGCATAGAGGTGCTCGGTTCTCAAAATGTCTAAAACCAAACGCAAGTGTCGGGCATGTTCCTCCTTATCTCGAGAATAGATCAAGATGTCGTCAATAAAGACGACCACACACCTGTCGAGGTACTCGATGAATATTTTATTCATTAACTGCATGAATATTGTCGGCGCATTAGTCAACCCAAAAGGCATAACTACAAATTCATAATGCCCATATCTCGTCCGAAACGCCGTCTTCGGAACGTCGGACTCCCTCACCCTGAGTTGATAATACCCGGATCTTAAATCAATCTTCGAGAAAACTGCAGCCCCTTGCAATTGATCAACTAAATCGTCTATACGAGGCAAAGGATACTTGTTCTTGATGGTCACTTTGTTCAGCTCACGGTAGTCGATGCACAAACGTAATGAACCATCCTTCTTCCTCACGAAGAGAATGGGCGCGCCCCAAGGCGAAGCGCTCGGTCTGATGTACCCTTTTTCCAGAAGTTCTCCCAACTGATTCTTTAATTCTTGCATCTCGGAAGGTGCCATCCGGTAAGGTGCTTTAGAAATCGGAGCCTCATCTGGCTCTAAGTTCACGGTAAATTCTATCTCTCGATCTGGCGGTAATCCCTGGAGGTCATCCGGAAAAATATCGGGATACTCATTAACAACCAGAATCGAAGAGAAGTTGACTTCATTTCCTTCCGTTTTCAAAGCATAACACCAATAGCCCGTACAACCTTTATTCAAAAGTTTTACGGCCTTCATGGCACTGATAAGTAACTTGGATTGGCCCGACTTACGTCCCAACAATGAGTACTCAGATCCGTCTTTAGTCATCATGGTGATAACCTTGGTACGGTAATTCATAATCGCTTGGTGACTATCAAGCCAATCCTCACCGAGGATTACATCCTCGCCTTCCATATCAACTACAATCAGATTCGATAACCATTCCATACCGGATATAATCACCAGAAAATCTCTAATCTCCCGGTTCCCCACAATTCTATCCCCGCTAGGCAGTTTCACGATGAAGGGATCGCAAGCAGTCAGACAAGTTATATTCAAACGGCATACACACTCCAAAGAAATAAAAGAATGTGTAGCACCCGAATCAAAAAGTACACGGACTGGATGAGATAGAATATGAATGGTACATGAAGCCACCGCCGCGTCGGGTTCGTCTGCTCGACGCATCTCATAAACTTGTGGTTGTACCGAACCGACGCTAGAGTTTCCCCCTCCAGCATTCTGACCCCGTCCCCGGACCCTGCCGAAATTCTGCTGAGGTTGACCAAAAGATTGTCGTTGGTTTATACCTTGATCAAGTGGTGCTGGGGCAGAAGCCCGAGTGTCCAAAGTCTGATTCGGCTCGGAACAATAATCCGCTCTATGTCCCATCTGTCCGCACGTGTGACACTTCAATGGTGGAAAGTTGCATTCTAAATTGACGTGGCCTGAACGGCCACAATTATAGCAAGTCACCGTGCGATTTGAAGTACCCGGAGTAGGACGGTAACCCCTCTTTCCTTTATTAGAACGTGACGACTGTCCGGCAGAACGATTAGTCGTCTGTGACCTCTGAAAGTTGCCACCCTTAGAGCCAGAAAAATTTCCCGCGACTTTCTGCTTCTTCGATTCTTCCACGGTATCGTTGTCGGGGCTCAACATATCATGGGCTAAAGCTCTGTCCTGATATTCCTTCAGTGTGGTGCAAGCAAATCCGGCCATGTACCGCCGTAAGTCCATGTTCATCCGCATATCAAAGTAACGGATCTTATCACGCTCGTTACGTACTTGATCCTTCACATGGATCAATTGTTGGTTGTACTCCACGATCGCATGCGAAACGGGAATATCCTGTGGTTTAGCCTCGAAAAAGGCTCGGATTCGACCTTCTCGCACCGGCCAAGGACAAAATTCGGCCTCCAAAAGCTCCTTAAATTCATCCCACGTGGCAATAGGATCCTGTGGTTTGATGACCTTCCACCAGGTAGCGGCCTCCTTAGTGAGGAAATACTGAGCAATCGGTACTTTCCTCACTTCGGGACAATCAACCGCCTCGAAAATCTTTTCCAATTCCGCTAGCCAATCTTCCCAGCCTAACGGATCTGTGGCATCGCCAAACTGTGGAGGGTGCATGCGGATTACATTCTGAAGCAGGGCATCCGTGTTTGGGTTCGGATTATTCAGCTGAACAGTTTGGGCTAAAATGGTCATCTGAGTAGCCAATTGTTGAAGTGCATTCGCAACTCCAACGTCCGCGTTGTTCCCCTGACCGTTCGACTGGTCGTGCTGACTCTCGGTGTCAGGATGCACCGAGTTCGACAAACTGGGGTTGGTCGACCCCGCAACTGAACTAATGGAAACGGCCGCACCACGACCTCTTCCTCGTCCATGGCCACGACCACGGCCACGGCCCCTACCAGCTGACATACTGAAGAACACACAAGGCACGTAAGCACAATTCAATCGCACGTCATCAAAGTGACCGATTCTCAAGAATACCAATAAAAGGAAGCAAAACTAATAAGGAAACACCAGAAGAGTAAGAGGTCTTACAAGTACCGGTCGCACTGTGATGATGGCAGAGTAGTGATACTGTGGACAAATGACGACTCATTCGATCCAAAAGACCGACAGCCTAGGTATCCATAGACCTAAGCTCCGATACCATATTCTGTAACACCCCCAAGTTATTCAGGGAATATTACAGCGCCGTAAACCCCGCCGTGGGACCCACAAGGCTAAACATACGCGGAACTATAAATTTTGACCGAGAAGGTCTACATACAATGGAATTGAGAACAATACAAAAGGTATTCAAAACATAACCAATGTATCCAAAGACATCACAACACGAATCAATACCTCGGCAGACACAGGCCGGAACATCAAAGAAAATGGAAAACAATATTCGAGTATTCAATAACCATTCCAGTACAACAACACTGAATGGAAAACTCAAAACATAACCGGAGGAAAGACACAGTATCACACTTGCCCACCATCTTCATGCCGACCCGATACCTGCCTGTCCGCTCTCCTGGAACCTGAAATACATAAAAAGTATTTCCCCCATAAAGGGGTTAGCCGTCGAATAGCTAGTGTAAGTATATCAAGTATGAAACACAATACTCCTCGACGATAAAGTAAAAGTAACCGTCAATTCATCAATTCAAGACTAGTATTCCGGAATAACTAAATCTCATAGCGTCACATCAAGACATATGAATGCCGTAGGAACGGTTCGTTCATATCATCCGTCAATACATGTATGAATGCCGTATAAACGGTTCGTTCATGTAATGCCATAATTACATGTATGAATGCCGTAGAAACGGTTCGTTCATATCATGCCATAAATACATGTATGAATGCCGTAGAAACGGTTCGTTCATATCATGCCATCAATATATCTATGAATGCCATAGAAACGGTTCGTTCATATCATACCATCAATATTTCTTACTTTCAAAGTCGAGAACGTACAATCATAAATATATACTTGCCTTTGAGACATCGAGAAATCGAACGGAAAAAGGGGGTATGAGTTCGGTAGGTCCAAGAACGCACTTCCGGCACCTAAACGATTCGCAAGGAATATTATAATCAATTATCCACATTCGAATTACACGAAGGAACCCCCGAAACCCGTCTACGATTCATAAAAATATACGGATAATCAACTAGAGGTTGGAAAATCGTCCAAAATCTCACAAGTCCGAAAATGGTACAATCCAAACCGTAAAGTCGTAGGAAAAGTATGCATACGGTATAGATACATCATAATCTCAAGGTTCTCAAGCTTCAAAACGGATAAATAGGGCGAATCTACGAAAAACCCCAAAATTCCCAAAAAGTAGGGTTCTAAGGATTTTTACCTTGATTCGGACGTTAGGATGAATTAGATGTTGTGAAATCCTTGTTCTCCAACCAAATATGTTGTTGTTAGAGGGAAGATCGCCTCCAATCGCCCAAGATCGTCTCTCCCGAGTGATTCCCGTCGAAAAGGAATGAAGAAGGTGAGAAATGACGAAAATAAAGTCAACTGCCATATATATCTGTCCAGTCTAGCGCACGCTACTCCTCCTTCATTAGCGTGCGCTAGCGAAGTCACCGGATAGTCCAGTGGCTTCTGCCGGATCCGTTAGCGTGCGCTAATCGTCTGTCTCTAGCGTGTGCTAGTCCAAAAGGTGGCATCCAGTACTGGAGTCCAGAACTTACTATCTCCGCCCTGCTCAAAACTTAGCGTGTGCTACCGATATGCTTTAGCGTGCGTTACGCAATAGCTTTAGCGTGCGCTAGCCGAAGCCTAGCGTACGCTACTTGATAGTCCAGAAAACCTGGCAACCTCACTGCCTCTGCCGATCAGCCCGGTAGCGTGCGCTACGAACGAATGTTAGCGTGCGCTACTAACCACGAATAGCGCACGCTAACAACTCCTAGCGTGCGTTAATCCGCCAGTCCAGAGAGCAGTCCGAAATACTGGTTCTGACCTGACTGATTCTCTTAGCGCGCGCTATGGCTAAAATCTAGCGTGCGCTAATCAAGCAGAATTAGCGTGCGTTAGCCTAGGCCTAGCGTGCGCTATATCTCTGGCCCAGAACATTTCCGCAAGGTCTAAACGACACAATCGAGACCCAAACAAGATACGAAACTCAATAACCATAACAACAACATCTCCAAGCATTTACAGAGCGACAACATAAGAGAAAAGTCAAGGTCAGACAGTAAATAAAAGTACGGGTATTACATCTTTCCCAACTTCAAATGGGAGAAAAAACTTTTACATTTCAAAATAGTGTGCGTTGTCGCACTATCAATGAGCCAGATATCATCCCCGACTTTAAGATTTTTGGCATCCATTTTTTTTTTCAGAATATAAGAAGGTAACAAAATAACAAAACATATCAGTAATAATTTACATACATAATCATTGCAAAAGTATTTAAACAGGGGATTCACTATTAAGGATCACAAAAGGGGGGATCTCCAAAAACATCAAGATTACAAAACCCAAAAGCATCAAAAGTATAAAATATTCATTTAGTTATTGCCATCATTTGGTTAAATAGAATCAGCGATATCCAGATGCGTGATATTTGCATTTATGACATCATCAAATATGTCATCGCGGGCAGCGAGGTTTGCTTCAGCCTCAGCTCTTTCCCTTCTTTTTGAAGCCTGGTACAATTCGGCCAAATGACTAGCCTTGCGACAAATTCGGGCCCAATGACCTTTAATTCCACATCGATCGCAGGGTTCATCATATCTGTTTCTGGAATTAGGTCTTTGGTGTGGTCTATTTGGCCTCCTGTCATTATTTTGGCGATTTTGATCATAACGGGGCCGTTCGGTAGTCATTTCGGTGTAATGATTCAGGTTTTCGCCAGCCATGATTTTGATTTCTTTTACGATAATTTTGATTTCTATAGTGCCCGCGGTCATGCATCTGATTTTCTGCCTGATTTGAATTTACTTCTGGAAAAGGGGCAGAACCAGTAGGCCGAGATTCATGATTTTTCAGCAGCAATTCATTATTTTACTCGGCTACCAATAAGCAATGGATAAGATCATATTATTTTTTGGAACCCCTTTTGCGATATTGCTGTTGTAAAACAACATTTGAAGCATGGAAGGTGGAGAATGTTTTTTCCAACATATTATCATCAGTTATTTTCTCTCCAGAGAGATGCAACTGCGCTGTAATTTTAAACATTTCAGAATTATAATCCTGGACTGTTTTGAAGTTCTGTAATCGCAGATTATGCCATGCATTGCAAGCCTTGGGCAATATGGTCATTTGCATGTGCTCGTATCTTTCTTTCAACTTCTCCCACAATTCGCGTGGAGATTCAAGGGTAACATATTGCCATTTTAAAGATTCGTCTATGTGATGGCATAAGAAGATAATGGCTTTTGCATTTTCTTGGCTCGTGGAATTTTTGTCAGGGGCAATAGTATTTTATAAGCCCATAGATGCAAGATGCATTTTTACATCACGAGCACATGCCATGTAATTATTTTCAGAAACTGCTAACGGGACAAAATGGAGATTTTCCAGGTTAGTCGTATTAGAGAAATTGAGAAGGGAAGTAGAAATTACCTGAAATGATTTTTGCAGATTTTTCCAAAATTTCAGCAAAATCTCAACCCACTTTCGTGCTGATAACGTGTTGAGAAATATGGCCTATTAGCACTTGATTTTATATTTACGTAGGAGACTAGATTTGTATAATGTAATATATATATATAGTAGTAGTATGTAGGGATATATCAAACAAGAGAAGGGCTAGGAAAAAATATATATCTCATTTCATTTTGAATGCCTATTTTTAGGCATAAACAAAATGATTACAAGCCTTAAAATGGTGCCACATTAAGTAAGGGACACTTAGCAATCAATATGCATGCAAATTGCCACATTATTCTTGGAGCCCAAGTACGTCCATATTTAATATTATATCATAACACTCTTCACATAAAAATATGTGAAGATTTACACTTCACACAAGATAATATTCAATCATTTATTTAGGTCGTGAATATAATTAATCCATAGTCCACAAACTATTTTAAAATAATATAGTTCGGTTCGTGTCCTTATATATATAAGTTAATGATATTTGCAAATTTAATTTAGTTAAATATATCAAGTACTTAGGTTTTTTATATATTATAGTTATTATTATTGTTGTTGTTATTATTATTATCAGCAAACCGCAATGATGTTATTAACATAATATCCAAATATTATTACATATTAACTATAAATAAATTTAATTACACACCTCTAAAGTATGAAAATAATTTTACCAATATATTGGATCTTTTTGCGAAATGGAGTCGAGTCGGTAGAGCTCGAGCTGATAACGTGTCGTAAAATTGAAAATTATCACCCTCAAACATATGATACTTATTATGATAATACTGTGAACTATAAGAATATAACTTTAATGATAATGTAATATTACTACTATATATTAGCATAATAATAGAAGATATTGTGGAAACACTCCGACATTGTGGGTTCGAACTCGTGTGGTGACAATACTTTGCTGAAATATTGCAAGGTTTGTTGCTGGGTTCGTGTCTCGTTGGTCCTCTTTCTTGCAGGGCTGCCATTAGTGCACATCCCTCGATTTAACACCCGCCTGGTCAAGGGACCTCTGATACAGGTAGGGGGAGTTCCTCGTCTCTCCCCAACAAAAAAATAATAATAGAAGATAGAGAGAAAATGAAGCATGTGGACAAGTGTTGAGAATAATTATGTGTAGTACACAAAGCTCTTACAAAGTGGCCAATTTATAGGCTCACATTACACACTACACAACAAATAATATTATTTATAATACAAATAAACTTTGTCATCATATTAGATATTTCAATTAAATAAAACTATTATTGATTCACATGATTTACTATTTGATTCACATAAGTCGTAAGAGTAATCTATATATATATATATATATATATATATAATAGCGTTACGGATTTGAAGCACTAGATTGATTCTCTCTCCTATGTGGCATTCTCTTAATTTTTGATTCCTATTTATCTAAAACTTATGAATCCCATATCAATTTAAAATGATACTTAATCGAGGGACAATCTAAATAAATAGAATTCAATGTCTCGAATCCCACATCGATTTAATATAGAACCCCACCAATGGAGAATCTAAATAAATACTTAGACTACTCTGTATTTTTCAACCACAAAGTTATTCTACACACAAGCTTAAGGATATTATTTTTATTGTATTTAATTTGGTCAATTATTAAGTTGGACAAATAAATAGTTTAAATTTTTAGTGAAAATTTAATTGAGCCAATTATCAAATTTATATTAACTTTATTTGTCTAAAATTTGAATCTCACATCTATTTTATTTAGTAGTTTTATAATAATTGAAAATATATATAATAGCGTAACGGATTTGAAACACCACATTACCTCTCTCTCATATGTGGCATTCTCTTAATTTTGTATTCCTATATATTTAGAATCTTGAATCCCATATCGATTTAAAATGGTACTTAATCGATAGACAACCTAAATAAATAGAATTCAGTGCCTTGAATCAATTTGTATTTTACCATCACATTCTCATATGCAACTAATTTGACCAATTATTAAGTCGGCTAAATAAATATTATTATTTTTATTACAAATGAATTTTGGTCAATCATTGAGTTGGCCAAATAAATAATCTTATTTTATCTGAAACATTTTATTTTTATTAAATTTAGTTTGTCCAATTTATCAATGTCTCATAATTTGAGCAAATTTAATTTTTTTTTAACGTGAGACATAACAACTCATTATTGTAACAACTTATATTTTATTATGTAGATTTTATAAGTTTTAATAGATTTGGGTAATTCGTTCATATAATCGATGTGTATTTTACCATTACATTTCTCATCGCCAATTAATTTGATCAATTATCGAATTGACCAATTAAATAGTATTTTTTTATTGAAAATGTAATTTGGCCAATCCTTAAGTTGGCCAAGTAAATATTTTTTACTAAAAAAATCAATTTGGCTAATTTATTGACGTTTAATTTAATTTGTTTATCAATACATAAAAATTAGACGTAACAACCAATTCTTATAACAACTCAAATCTAATTATTTAGATTTTATATAATTTAATAGATTTGGGCATATAACTATATAGATTTGCGCGAGAAATATGTACTAAAATTATTTTTTAATTGAGTTTGAGATGGGTATATATATAATTTCGAAATGGGTATGAGATGGCTGAACCCTAGCTGTATTGTTTGGGTATCACTATATGAGTTTGGGATAAAAATGCGTAGTGAATTCACCTTTAAGTCAGATTTCGTACGAGTACGATTATATAAATTATAAACGTGTTCGAGTGCCTGAATCGTTGCCTCATCTTTTTGGTTCTTCGTTGTGTTCTGCATTGGTGAGGAACTCCGAATGGCTGAACCTAACTAACAAGTATAATTGGCGAGTTTTTCAAACCAATAAATTTAATTAAAAAATTAATTTTAATATATATATATATAATACTGTTACGCATCCGGAGGACCACGTTAACTCTCTCATATGTGGTATTTTATTTTTTAGATTCTTATTTATTTAAATCTTCTATCACGTCTTGATTTTCAATGACACTCCACTCATTGAATAACTAAATAAATATTTAGAATAAATATGTATTTTACCCATAATTATTTTACACCACCACTTGAATTTGGTCATCTATTGAGTTGGCCAAATGAATTATTTTATTCTTATTCGAAAATTAAATTTGGCAAATTATTAATTAAACCTCCTTGGCCCAAATATGTACATATTAATATCTAATTTATATATGTATAATATTATTTTTATATTTGTATGTTTTTTAATAAACTCGATTCTCTTCACTTACAAATAAATATATAAAGTATCTAATAGCAATATGGATTCGGAGTAGGACGTTAACTCTCTCTCTTACATGAAGTTTTTTTTATTCTTATTTATCTAAAATCTTGAATCTCACATTAATGCATAAGTATATAAACTGTAAAGGGTCTTGAAGATTGTATAATTCTAAAATTATAATAGGAAAATAACTTTTAACCTTTGTCATTTATAATATTTATTCTTAACCTTTACTTTACAATGTTTGAGTTTTCATTGAGATGGACTAAACCAATTATTATAGCAAGTTATGTTTAGTTACTTAAATTATATAAATTTAAATACGTTGAGTAATTATCGATGATATATAGGGATCTGGGATAAAACGAGTAATAAAATTATATTTTAATCGAGTTTGTGATTAATATGGGTATAAAGATTTTAAATAGGTCTGAATATTTGTACTGTACTTTCATTGTTTCATATGTTACTATATGAGTTTTGAACTGTAATAAGTATTAAAATTATCTTTCAACCGGGTTTAGGACGAGTACAAGTACATAAAATATAAATGAGTTCGGGTGACTGAATCTCATCCTCATTATTTTTATTTATTGGTGTGTTCTGCTGCGGTACGATTGTAAGTGGTTAATAAAGTATCAATTTATTTTTAAATTTTTACTTATAAATTACAATATAAAGTGATTATCCGTTGAGTTTCGACAGGCTATACACTAGTTAATATTTTAAAATGATTGTTCTTGTTCTTGATTTACTGCCAACAATTTGGACGGAATAAACCGTTTTTTCAGAAAGAGGCAGGGGAATACTGTTTGCGAAGCACCAATTTATTGATGGATTTGATAGATTTTAATGGAATCCAGACTTTCATAAATTCTCTTTGATTTCAATGGACTTCTATATATTAGAATTCTATAGACTTTTATGGATTTTTATGGACTTTTATGAATTTCTATTGACTTTATTTTTCCCAAAAGATAGTAACCACATTAATTTCATTTATTAGCGTTCTATCTTAATAGATAGTTGTTCTATATGTGATTTTCAATCAATTGTTATGTATAATAAATTTTTTAATTAAAAATAAATATCTATTACAAATAGAAATTTTACAACAAATTGATATAATTGGACGGGAAAAACTAAAGAAGTATCTCATATTAAAAAGACTAAAACTAAAGAAGTAAATAATTATTTTTTTTCATAAAAAGTTGAAGAACAAAAGATAAAAATATTATAAGAACTTCTTTACTGTTTCGGGATATGGTGGTAGGGCTGTCTAATTGGTTCTCGGTTAGAATCGGAACCGTGCGGTTCCGATTAACCGAGAACCGCAATTTTGATTATCGGTCCGATTTTCGATTCCATTGTATATCATTTGTTCGGTTTTCGGTCTAACCGATAACTGTTCGATTCCGAACCGAAAACCGGTTTTATAAAATATATTTATTAAATATTATTTTTATTTTATAATTATATTATACTACCTCTATTCTCTTATAACTGCAACATCTGGATTTTTACGTTTGTCAATGCAGAACTTTGATTATTAATATCTTCAATTCTTTACTTTTAAAAATTATAAAAAGTTGATATTTTGAAAGTATATTTCAAGATTAATCTAACAAGATCCCACATGACTATATTTTTTCGTATATATAAATCACAAAAGATGGTCAAAAGAGAGTATGTGAACAGTGTAATAGTCAACACGTTGCAATAATAAAAGAACGGAGGAAGTATTATTTTAATTTTTGTAAATTAAAATTGGAAATTAGACTATTTTTATGAAATTATATTTTGTAATTATATTATATAATTATAAAATAAAAAGTAATATTTAATAAATATATTTTATAAACCAAACCGAAAGCAGATTTTATTTATGAAATTATATTTTTATATTTTATAATTATATTATATTATTTCAATTTTTTTCAATTGAAATTAAAAAAAAAAACAATTTTTGTGGTTAACCGAACCGGAACCGAAAATAATTGGTCCGATTCTGGTTAACCGAAAATTTATACGGTCCGGTTTTCAGTTCTTATTTTAGAATATTTATGGTTAGTTAATCAAAATTGGCCTGCAGTTAACCGAATCGAACTGCTCGGCATTCTATATGGTGGTAGTGGCAACAGGGTGACAGCGGAAATGGTGTTGGTGGTGGGACGGGACAGTGGCAATGGTGGTGGGGAGACGGTTGTGGTGGAGGCGGTTGCGTCAGTGGTGGTGACGAATAAAAATCTATCAAAATCTTAGGGGTGTAGGAAAGATTTTAAAAGACAAATTATGTTTGTACTTTGTGCTTAAAGATGAGTACCTAGATGATTCCATTAAAATCCTTCAAATTCAAAATAAATTTGAATACCTCATAATTTTGTAAGATTTACAAAAGTTTTCATTTAATACCTCATGACTTTAATGGACTTTTAAGAACTCCATTAAATTCTATATTGAATACCACAAAAATCTAATTGACTTTTAAAGCCTCAATTAAATACACCCAAACTTTTTCCAATCCATCAAATCCTATAAAAATCTTTAAAACTCATTTGATGTCCCAATTGAATACGTCCCCTAAATGTGGACAAAGATAATTGAATACTTCAACGAACTTATTAGACTGTTATTATGCGTCGAGTATATTTCCTATTCTAAACTTGTTACGCTGATATATCATTAACATCGTCATTTACTTTCAAAACTTGATCTTATAATATGAGTGCTATTATTCTAATATAATGCTATTTTATAGTGTGCTCTGCTTTTCTATTTTACCTTATTTTGAATTTATTTGACAATCGGATATTTAATATTTACTGAGGGCCATTCAATTGGATAGATAGCATGGGCGCAACTATATAGGGACGGGGGGCGCTAGAGGTGGTATCTGGACCGGTCGCAGAACAGTACGGTACGGTCCGACACGCTTAAAAACCGGCCCGGACCGGCCCGTTTACTATTTGACCCGGACCGGTCCGTGTACATTTAGGTTATGTGGGCCTTAGGGGCCTTTGTTTAGAGGCCCGGCCCGGACCGGCCCGAGCCCGCCTAAAACCGCTGGCCCGGCACGGACCGGCCCGAGCTCGTGTTAGCCCGTGAATCGGGCAGACCCGATCCATTTAGTCCGTCTAAAGACCGTGAACTGGGAATGCCAAATAGGGGGTTTTATTTCTTTCCTATCAATTTATAGCCTGAAAAAGGTACAAAATCCAGTTTTTATTTAGTAAATCACATCTTATTGTCCAAGAGGCATGCAGTAGTGAGAGTACATTTCAGCATTCTATGTCCACTAACATTTCACACCCGACAATAGTCCGATGCACTATAGGAGCACTTCGCAATTAACTTGAAGATGAGTAAAATGAGAGAGAGAGAGAGGGGGCGGAGAGAGAGAGAGTTGTTATTTCTTTATAATAAATTTCAAGTTCATTTTGTTGGTCTTTGTAATAAAATTTCTGTCTTACAATGAAGAAAAAAAATGTTCAGCCCGGCCCGGCCCGACTCGTGAACAGCCCGGCTCGGCCCATGAACACAATGGGCTGTGGGCTGGGCCGGGCCTTATGTATGTAAAAAAGACCGGCCCGGCCCGCCAAAAAAGAAGGACCGGCACGGCACGACCCTTAAATGGAGCGGGCTTTAGCAGCCCGGCTCGGACTGGCCCGGGCCCGGCCCGAATGCCACCTCGACCCCCCGAAATTTTTTTTGCGATGTAGGGAGTATATAGTTTTCGTGTAGAAAAATTTCGGTATATTCGATTTCGACCCCCCATTTTAATTGTGAATTTTTTTATACATTAAGCAATAAAATTGATCCATTACATTTTACATAAGCTCATCTACCCAAACTAAAATCTATTAACAAACCAAATCCCAAACTAAAATCAATTACTTAGCCCATTAAAAAAAAAATGTCTGCTAAAGAGTCTTTTTGTATTATCGAACCAGGTACCAACCGTTTGTCTACTTTTTAATGTTTAGTTGTCTTGGACAAATGTTTAGTTTTTTAGTGATTGAAACTTTTTTTTATAATAATAGTATTTAATTTTTGACCCGACCCGAATCGAATCACCGACCCGAACATATTACTCGAAAAATAGCGTTAGGAAAAAAAAATTTAGATCCCGAGCCCCCACTGAAAATTTTCTAACTTCGCCATCGGTAGATAGATGGTACTACAATTTAAAAAAGACTTCCAAGTTATTGGACTGGACTAGACTCCAAGTCTCGTAACAAAGCTGGAAAAATAGAAAAATTTGAGTTGCTCGGGACTTAATAGTTGCTCGGAAAAATATTAAATGAAGGGTTTTTTTTAATAGAGGAATAAAATTAAGAGGTCAATCTATAATTAAAAACGGAACTGAATTATAAAGAACGAAATAAATCGTCTTAATTTTTGCAAAATTTTACCATTGCTGCCTCATTAACGTGGTTTGCAGCTATCTCATTAACGTGATTTGCACACTATTAGGTCAAGTTCAAGAGGTTACTTAGTGGATTACTTAGTACAATCGACTGATAGTAATTGTGGCCACTAAATTTAATGAATAAACTTCTCATTTTTTTTTTAAATATCTTTCTTTTACTCTCTCAACTAAAATCCAAGACTCCAACAAGATTTTCTACCATTTTAAGATAAAGAATGACCTTTGCTACATTTTTTAACTTTGAATTTTCTCTAGTGGCCATTATGAAAAGTGCATGCATCTCACTATCATAATATAAAGCAAAAAATTTATAAATTGATATGTCAAGCTCTAAGATTATACCCCTTGAAACTAATAAAAGTATATACAATAATATCTTATTGCTCCACTATCTTTATTAAAGATTCAATTAGACGATATACACCAGATTTCAAAGCTTATTAAAATATTACATAATATATTATGTAATCAACTAATAACAAACCATTAGGCATCAATATCGCCTTTATATTTAAAATAGTGTAGTGCTATTTAGACACACTATATCCGGCAACACGTGACCATTTTTTCAAAAAAATAGGTCGGTTTTTGCCTTTTTCGATTGATTGAATAAGCAAATCAAGCACATGATATTCACTTTTGATAATACTCGTATTTCGAAGTGAAGAAGAAAAAAACAGGTATATGAATTAATTAAGTATCGCAATTTGGGAATGAAACTATTTCAAAGTGAAGAAAGAGAACTAGAGGAACTAAGTGTTGCAATTTCATTAATTAACTAGAAATCATATTAAAATTTGTGTCCTTAATGGAATTATGCAATTTTATTTATTATTATTGCCGTTTTTAAAATATAATTTTCAATTTTAACATAGTGTGTTGCTGGACATAGTATGTCCATTTAGTATTTCTCATTTAAAATAATATGAAGACTAAATTAATTGACAATAATTAGTAAATGTGGAAAATATATTAAATGTGCTTACTTTTGTTCGAAATATATTAAATAAAAATACATATGTTGAACTGGTTCTTTGGACCAATTGACCGTTTTGGCTGGTTCGATGGATCATTGAATTTTCCTCGTAGATTTTGGAAAATTTGGGATACTTGATCATTCATTTCTCCATCATTCGTGCAAGCAGATGCTTCTCTTTGAGAGGTCGATGCTTGCAAATAACAAGCAAATCATATTTTGGACAATAAAATAATTTGCGAAAATTAACTTTCGGTTACAGTAGTAGTTTCTGGAAATATTAAAAAAAAAAAAAAAAAAAAAAAAACAAGTCAAATTCATAACTGATTCATCAGGTAGTATATTATTAGATACTATCTTTGCATAACACATACATTATCCTTCCACCCAGAGGATTTGAAGACTACTATGCATAGTAGTTCAAGCTGGCTTTCTTTTTAGCTTGAACTTGTATAATGCCTTCATTGAAATCTTCATGGTTCACCTGTAGAATCAACATGCTCCATAATCAGTTTCGAACAACTGAGGGGGAGAGAGGGAGAGCGGAGAGAGGGAGGGGAGGGGGGGGCTCAGTGGCATCAACGCGGAGTGCCAGTAGAGGGGAGAGAGAGCAGGGGGGACCTCAGTGCCATCAACACGAAGTGCCAGTAGAGAGAGAGAGAGAGAGAGAGAGGGAGGGAGGGAGGGAGGGAGGGAGGGAGGGAGGGAGGGAGGGAGGGAGAGAGAGAGAGAGAGAGAGAGAGAGAGAGAGAGAGAGAGAGAGAGAGAGAGAGAGAGAGAGACCTCGGTGGCGTCACGGCGAAGTGCCAACATGCCTGCTTCGACACAAACAGCTTTAAGCTGTGCCCCATTGAAGTCATCTGTTGAGCGAGCAAGCTCCTCGAAGTTGACATCTGGACGAACATTCATCTTTCGGGAGTGAATCTACAATAAAAAAAAAATAGTGTTCATTTCCAAGGTAAAACTTGACTTCAACAACCAGCAAGAAAAAAACCAAATATACAAACTGAAAAGGGATCATTAAAAAAAATTACCCTTGAGGTGTGGCCAAATTACACCACAAAAAAAATAAAGAAACACTAACTTTGCAAATTACGAAAACCACCCTTCAGTTTACACTCAACTTTTCTTAACATTACAAAAAACAAACGAAGGGTTGGGACTAAATGTATTTTCAAAGGTCGAGGAGTTTAATTGTAAAATTTTTGATAACATCAACAAATTCTGTCAGGTCAAGATAACAGTTGGACCAAAATGTAAACGGAAATGAACCTCAAGGGTGTTTTTTGTATTTTCAAAGTCAGCACATTCAATTTTTTATAATAATTACAATAAATCCTCAGTGGTAATTTTACGTTTTGTAGTTATCCCGCTTAAAATTCAAAGGTATGTAAGTTAACCTGCAAAATTCGAGCTCTAGCTTCCTCAGTAGGATGGGGAAATTCAATTTTGCGATCCAGCCGACCAGCGCGCATTAATGCAGGGTCTAAGATATCAGCTCTGTTTGTTGCTGCAATAACCTGAACATAGAAAAACAAGAGTCCGACACCTCAGAAATCCAAACAAAGAATGCAGCTAAAACATTTGAAACTAAATGGAATCTTGTTCCTGGTATGGAACCAAAGGCAATGTAAAGACGAGCGTATAGTGCAATCGTCAGAAAAGGTCAAAACATCAGTTACATGAAGTATATACAACATGCAACCCGCGAATAAGGTCATAACAACTCAAGATAACATAAAAGGGTCTCATGATGCAAAAATACCATAAAAAAAGATGCAGTTAGTGAAGCAGATACAAACCTTGATCCTCTCATCACTGCTAAAACCATCAAGCTGATTAAGTAATTCTAACATAGTCCGTTGCACCTCTCTATCCCCACTAACTTCACTGCACGCAAGAAAACATCATTGCCTATCAGCATAGACTAGGGGTGTAAATCGGTTGATACGGAGCCGGATATTGCCATATCCGTATTCGGATCCGGGAATCAGTAATGATATCCGAATCCATATCCGGATCCGGAAATATCCGGCTTGACCGGATACGGATAATATCCGGATACTTCCGGATCCGGGTACGGATTTTTCCGTATCCACCACTTATTATCCCCACTAACTTCACTGCATGCAAGAAAACATCATTGCCTATCAGCATAGACTAGGGGTGTAAATCGGATAATACGGAGCCGGATATTGCCATATCCGTATTCGGATCCGGGAATCAGTAATGATATCCGAATCCATATCCGGATCCGGAAATATCCGGCTTGACCGGATACTTCCGGATACGGATTTTTCCGTATCCACAACTTATTGGTTGTCCAGCTTAGAAATGAAATATCATTATATAAGCTTGAAGAGGCATTGGTGTTTTATCCCTTAGGCGATGTGGGATGGATGTGAGCCAACTTTGAAATGAAAATTCCTTATATAAGCAAGAAGAGGGCGTTGGGTTCTTCATTCAGCGATGTGGGATGAGTTATGTTGCTGGGAAAAATGGGAAAAATAAAATTGAGTAGATGTAGGTGCCGTGTTTTTAATAGGTGCCGTGTTTCCAACGCCTCCACCAACTAAGCAACATGTTGTTTTGTGTTATATTTACGCAAACTTATTTATAATATATACATAAAATATATAATTTTTAGACAATTTATATTTATGCAAACTTACTAATTAATGATAACTATATTATTATATTATCTTCTCCTTCATATGAAGGTTGTGACAGGAAGGGCATCCGGCGTAAAACTTTGCCGCTTTGTTATTTGCATGAGTTATGGTGTTAAGTAATTTTAGACAATTAAACAACACTATAATCTTCATGCCACCGACCCCAACATAGTTGGGATTAAGGTGCGGTTGATGATGATGATATTATTATATTATCTTAATAGAATGATAGGCATGCTTATATTTTGTAATTATATATTAAAAATATATATTATATATTGAAAATATATTAAAAATATATATTATATATTGAAAATATATTAAAAATATATATTATATATAATTCATTTCGGATACGGATATTTTCGGATACAGATGTGCCTATATCCATATCTGCATCCTAAATTTTCGGATACGGATAATATTCGTATCCGCTTTTTTCGGATACAGATAATATCCGTTTTTTTCGAATAGGGGTACAGATAATTCGGACGGATATCCGGATATACGGATTTCTTTGACAGCCCTAGCATAGACATGGTATCATAGAACACGTATTTTCTCATAGAAAAACCAATTAAACTGCAGTTGAAAAGTAAATGCGCACCTATCAAAACGTTTTGTGCCAATTGCATCAATTTCATCAATAAAAATGATGCAAGGAGATTTTTCTTTGGCAAGTTGAAAGGCATCACGAACAAGTTTCGCTCCATCACCAATGAACATCTAATACACAATAACTTTAAATCGTTAGCATGAGAAAATAACAGTTGAAAGCAACTAAAGAAACCCTATATAGCCGATAAATCCATCATTTTGCATGCTTATGTCAGACCAATATCAAAATCAAATAAGCATCACAAGGATAATAATATTCAAAAGAACTTCAACAGGCAAAAGTATGGGTCATGGAATTGGGATCACCCGAAGACGAGAGACGTAATATAATTAAAGTATATATTCACTCCAATAAAATTTGGAATTCAGTTTGATTTTTGGGTGGTTGTAACTAAATATTCCCTCTCTTTCTCTTCCGCCCGACAGGTATCTACTATCTTCGGCCATCTTCACTCTCTTAAGCTTTCTCCTATTAATCATTATTGAATCACATCCCCCTTATATCATTGTCCCCCATCTACAGTGCCATATGGAACTACTAGATTTATATAGTTTAAACCAGTAAATAACTCAGCACATTGACTGAAGAAGATTACAAAGGCTAGACACTCGGTTAATCAACGCCTGATTCTCAGACAAGCACCCAGTTCAACAATAATAATCAGCTGTAAATATACGAAGCCAAGTCCGGTGCTCTATTGTTTAGAAAATCAAATCATTTACACTTACAGCAGTATTATATGCAACAATAAAAATAATCAGCTGTAAATATACGAAGCCAAGTCCGGTGCTCTATTGTTTAGAAAATCAAATCATTTACACTTACAGCAGTATTATATGCAACAACAAAAAACAACAATATGAA
Source organism: Orobanche coerulescens (assembly GCA_033398695.1). Lineage (NCBI taxonomy): Eukaryota > Viridiplantae > Streptophyta > Magnoliopsida > Lamiales > Orobanchaceae > Orobanche > Orobanche coerulescens. The sequence goes on from JAWKAU010000145.1 coordinate 90,647, forward strand.
CGACAAGAGCAAAGCGCAGGTGGTTGAAGACAAGACCATCACATTTCACCAGCTAAGGAAGGAAAAATATTCGGACCATTAAGAAAAGCCAAAAAAAAAATTCAAAATATCACACCTGTACAAGCTGTGGACCTGCTAGCTTCAGAAAAGTAGCATTTGTTTGGGCCGCACATGCACGGGCCATCAAGGTTTTCCCTGTCCCAGGAGGACCATATAAGAGGACTCCCTTTGGTGGACGAACTCCTAGTTTCTGAAATCTATCTTGGTGTGTCATAGGCAATACAATTGCCTCGACCAATTCTTGAATCTGCAGAAATCACAACATAGTAGCAGAAAAAAGTAAAATATATTAGAGAAATTGACTATCTTTTTATTAACAGATCTAAAGATGATTAACTTGCCTGTTTCTCCAGGCCTCCAATATCATTGTAGTCTTCAGTTGGTTTCTCATCAACCTCCATAGCCTTGACACGAGAGTCATACTCAGATGGCAAAGTATCTAAGATCAGATAACTGTCCTTGTTTACTCCAACCAGATCACCAGGCTTCAACTGATCAGGATCGACTAGACCTACTACAGGCAGGAAAATTGTCTGCCATTAACACAAACTATTAGTGATTCCCTTTAGAAGGTGGAGCAATAATCACAGTTTCCACGAGCAAAACTATAGTACAGAGGCTAAACATCGTCAGGAAACAAAAAACTAGATGAATATTACACTATCAGACATCCACTTTGTAGAGTCAGAAGAATAAAATTGCTTAGTAAGCTTCCACACCACCAAATTATCAATATAGGATAAAATAGAGATACAAATATCTTTGACGTAAATTCAGTATCATTATCAAGAAATAGAAGGAATCAAGATGCAGAGATACATCAAAATATGCACCTGGCGTGTGGATGTTTTCAGCACAACACATTTACCCTTCCTTTGCGAATCAAGATCAATGTTTGCACCATCTTCTTCGGCCTCTTCCTCCGGATTCATTTCCAAAATCTGACAAAAGTTAACAGAACAGCCCATTATTTCCATTTCCAGGAAACATGATCAGGGCCTAGAGATATTGAAGCCACCTCGAAAATATATTTATATTATCACCAAAGCATGCTTAGACCAGACATCAATTCATGAGTCATAACACAGACTTTAAGAGGCATTTAAGTTTAACCTAAACAACAGAGCCAAGTCAATAACAGATATAACAAATTCTAAGTATTACTGTCACATATTTCCATTAACCTCACAAGAAATACTTGTCTTGTAGCTCCCCCCACCCGTCACTGCTATCCTCACACACACACACACACACACACACACAGAGAGAGAGAGAGACAAGGCAATACTAAAATGAAAATTCCATTTCACATCCACAACAAGATAATCTACCCAGAAAACCTAATCCCCCCCCCCCCAGAGTTGTGAAAGGCGCGCCTGAGGCGCGAGGCGCACAAACAAATTCACAGGTCGCCTTTAATGGCCGAAGGCGGGCGACCTTCACCGGGCGATCGCCTAGGCGCGCCTTATGCCTTCACTCCAGGCGCAAAAAAGGCGCGCCTCTGAACTTTTGCCTGCCAGCGTTTTTGTTTTTTCATTCTAGGGTTTTTTCAGGTCTATATAAGGCCAAACCATAAGCTTTTAACCATCAGCAGCGCTTTATTTTCTAAAAATAAGAACTAGGGTTTCAATTTAAAAAAAAAAAAGATCCAGACCTGCGACTGTTCTGGAACTGCTCCACCGCCGCTTCACTTCCAGCCACCACCGCCGCCGCTCCACTTCCAGCCGCCGCCGTCGCCGCCTCTGCCATATTTTCAGGTATTTGATCCTCCCTTTTTTTGTGTGTTTTCTGGTTATAGACTTATAGTTATACTGTTGCTGCCACCCTTCAGTCTGAAAAGGAGGATTTTTATGCCCAGTCCTTTTTTTTATACGGCAACAGCCAGCCTCTTTACTTATTTTCTTATTTATGCTGATCAGTTATACTGTTTTTTCTGGTTATAGTTAATACTTATAGTTAATACTTATACTGTTGCTGCCAGCCTCTTTAGTCTGAAAAGGAGGATTTTTATGCTGATCAGTTTCCAGTCCTTTTTTTTACGACAACAGCCAGACCCTTTACTTATTTTCTTATTTATGCTGATCAGTTATACTGTTTTTTTCTTATTTTCTTGCTGTTTTTTTTCACAATATTTGAAGTGATTTGTTATTCTTAGTTTTTGTGTTTGACTTCATTAATAATGCATTGTTTCCTTTTTATTGTTAATTATTTTGCAGATTCGTATAGTAAGTTTGTAACAAATGGAGCAAAGTGGTGGTTCAAGTGCACCTAATAATAATAGCAAAAATGATATATGTTGGAATTATGTACGAATGCTCAAGCCACCCCAAACAAATGATTTGGTTTGCAATTTCTGTGACAAAGTTACCAGAGGGGGAATTTATCGTGCAAAACAACATCTTGCAGGAGGGCATCGAAATGTTAAAGCTTGTCCTAGATGTCCGCCTCATGTAAGGGAAGAAATTAGAGATCTTATGTCAAAAAAAGTTTTAACAAAGAGTTCAATTCCCGATTTTGAAGATGTAGACACATATGGAGATGACGAAGCTTTAGATGAGAGTGAGACAGTTGGGGGAAGTCAATTTTCAAAAGGCGGAAGTAGCAATACCAAGTCAAAAAAGCCAAGAGTAAAAGGTCCGATAGATGTTTACTTTGCTCAAAACCCAACAAAAGTTGTTGAAGCTAGAAAAAAAGACAAGGCAAGGCAAACCACAATCAATGAAGCATGCAAGAAAGAATTGAGAGAAAGAGCTTGTAGAGATATAGCTAGATGGATGTATGATGCGGCAATTGCATTCAATGCCGTTAATTATCCAAGTTTTGATGTCATGGTCGAATCCATTGGGCAATATAGTTGTGGCATGAAACCTCCCACTTATCATGAGGTGAGGGTTCCTTTTTTGAGAAAGGAGGTTGATGAAGTTAATCAAATGAAGAAGTCCTATGAAGATGAATGGGTAAAGTACGGTTGTTCTTTAATGTGTGATGGATGGACAGATCGAAAAAGTAGGACTCTCATTAACTTTCTGGTAAATTCACCAAAAGGAACATTTTTTATCGAATCAGTTGATGCTTCCGAATATTCAAAGGCGGGAGAGAGGATGTGCGAGTTGATTGATAGCTATGTAGTTCGTGTTGGAGTTGAAAATGTGGTACAAGTTGTCACTGATAGTGCAAGTTCAAATGTTGCTGCCGGTGAGAACTATTTTTTCATTAAATTTAACTCCAAAAATGTAACTTTACTGTTCTTTTTTTATTGGTTATAATTGAAAAAATGTAACTCTTGGCTTTTCTTTTATTGATTTTCAGGAAGAATGTTGATGGCAAAGAGACCGTATTTATATTGGACTCCGTGTGCTGCTCATTGCATTGATTTAATATTAGAAGATATTGGAAAATTGCCTACTTTTAAAAAGACATTGAAGCGAGCAATGAGTTTGAACGTTTATATTTATATTCGTCCAGGAGTTGTTTATTTGCTTAGAGAGTTCACCGAACACAAAGAACTTGTTCGACCTGGTGTGACAAGATTTGCTACAGCTTTTCTCACTCTTCAACGCATACATAAGCAAAAAAATAATCTGCGGAAGATGTTCACTTCAGGAGAATGGGTTGGTAGTAAATGGACTAAAGAAGCCGGTGGTAAAGAGGTTACTTCTATTATCTTGATGCCTACTTTTTGGACTAGTATTGTCTACATCTTGAAGATATTCGGGCCTTTAGTTCGGGTACTTAGATTGGTTGATGGTGAGAAAAAACCAGCAATGGGCTACATCTACGAAGCTATGGATAGGTGTAAAGAAGCTATCATGGCATCTTTTAAGCATAATGAGGAGAAGTATATGGATATCTTCAAAATCATTGACAATAGATGGGATTGTCAACTTCATCAACCTTTGCATGCCACTGGATATTACTTGAATCCAGAGTATTTCTATTCAGGTTCTGATTTTACTCAAGATGAAGAGGTAATGAAAGGTTTCTATGCATCATTGCAAAGGTGGGTATGAAGAGCAAGACAAAATTACCAATCAAATGTCTTTGTATCAAAATGCAGAAGGATTATTTGGGATTGAGATGGCAATTAGGCAGAGAAAAACTAAAGCTCCAGGTAAATGCCTAAGTTCTAATTAAGTACTTTCTTTCAAGTAGTTAGCCAATTAGTAAATTATGTATTTATGTGAATGTGACCATGTCCTGTTCTTAAATCATCGCATTGCAGCTGAATGGTGGAAATCTTTTGGGTCCTCAACTCCAAATTTGCAGAAATTTGCTATGAAAGTGCTTAGTCTCACTTGTAGTGCATCCGGTTGCGAGCGGAATTGGAGTACATTTGAGCATGTAAGGATGTATGCCTTAACATAATACATATTTTTGAATTGGAGTACATCAATTAAAATTGTTTTATTTATAATTGCAGATTCATAGCAAGAAGAGAAATAGACTAGTTCAAAAGCGCTTGAATGATTTGGTATATGTCAAGTACAATCGGGCATTAAAGCGGCGATATGATGCACGTGATCGTATTGATCCGATTACCTTGCGAGACATAGATGATAGCAATGAGTGATTGATAGGTACAGTGGATGAAGAAAATCAGGGAGAAGAAGATGATTTGGTATTCAGTGATGATTCTTTGACGTGGGATGCAGTTGCTAGAGCCAGTGGAGTTGGAGAAGAGGCTTATAATACTCGATCGATTAAGGGAAAAGGAAAAAGTGTCGTCGGCTCTACATCATTTACTAAGTCTAGGGCTAAGCAAGTGGAAAAAGGAAAGAATTCTCATAAGAGAGCTCCTAGTGGACTTAGAGATGAGGAGGAGATAGTTTTCGAAGTAGAAGGAGACAGTGAAGAGGAAGAGGAATTTATCGAAGAAGACAATCTTGAAGAAGAAGAAAAAGACGATGAAGAAGAAGAAGGCTATATGGAGCTTAGTGATGATTGATGGATTAATAATTTGATGAAGTTGTAGGAGGACTTATTGTTACCTATCACCTACTTTAGTTTACTTAAGTATTTGTCTTTTGCTTGTTGAATTGCTTTTAAATTAAGTTTATAATTTGATTTTGTGTTATGTTATAGTTCTAGTATTTTTTTTTTCAGGCGTGCGCCTCGCCTTGCGCCTTGCGCCTCAGGCGATACCCTCACCGCCTCGGTGCGCCTTTCGCCTTTAATAACTATCCCTTCCCCCCCCCCCCACACACACACACACAAACCACCATGGGCAGACTTTACAAGAACTCAGATTCAAGTAGACTAAATGATTATACACAATAAGGGGGAAATAACGCCTGTTAATTCTCATGCTAAACAAAAAGCTGACTCTAACTCAGTTAGCATCAAACCCATCAAGCACCAGAAATATTTAAGTTGATCTAATCCTTACAAAAAGTTGGAAAAAAAAATACTAAATCCAGTAAACTGCATGAACAACCCCAGCCACGTATTATAGGGAGTGGGAGGAAGATTAACACTAAAAAAAAAAAGGAGAAAAGGCATCTTTTAAAATTAATAGAATACATTCTAATGCTTAGCTTTTTACATCATATTTCTCCCAGCCGTTGCTTTCCGCCTTTCTGTACTCACTTAACAACTTATCTGTTAACATTCCTGTTCTGGATTGTAGAATAGTACATAGCTGGGCCTTATATTTGGCCATTCAATAACTTCATCCTACCAATCAACATTAGAAATAATTTATCCAGAAGCACACAGGCTTCTGTAGTTATCTCCCGAAGGTATAGATCGCCGCATCTCCCTATTCCCATGAACGGGAACCCAGCATGTGTTCACTTTCCATATTTAACATGACCGCACACCAAAACCTAAACCCTAGGCGCTGTCAAGTAACATTCTTAAATTTGAATTCATTTTCCTTCCCTCACGCCCAAACAATGAAACACAATTCTCTAAGCTTCAAAATCAGATCATACGGCTAACCCTAATGAGTAAATACCTCAACAATATTGCCGACCAGGTAAGGAAGCTGCTTGTTCAGCTTGATTTTTTCTTGATTCTCTTTTATCTTATCCTTGAATGAATCTAACTCGAGGTTCGTTCTCTGCAACTCATCCTGTCAATAGGAAGGGAAAAAAGGGAAGAAAAAAAAACAAGTTTCAGTACAAACGTACGTAACTTACGGCTGAACATTCTCCAATCAAACTGGCCCTAAATAGACGCGTAGTTCTTCATTTACTAATCATTTCTCATGCGTAATAAAAAGTAATTGATGATACTAACCTTAAAGACTCGGATTTCGTTATCGAGAAGGCGAGAGGCCCGGAGTATGTCTTCGGTGCTCATCGAAGAAATCTGGTCGTCCTCGAAGTTGTCTTCTACCATCGGCGTCGCCATTCCGATTGAAGTGTGCCTGAGAGAAAGAAGACTGAAGCGGCTTCTGTGTGTGTGTGTGTGTGAAAGAGAGGAAAGAGAGGGATTCAAGTACTGTACAACAATTGGTTCTCCTCTTGAACAAGCAAGGGCGAGTTTGGTCATTCGCTATCCGTTAAACATGCGGTTCCTCTTTTTTTCCTTTTCTTTTTCTTTTTATATATCATTATTTTTATTTTATTTTATTTTTGCGAGGATACAATATATTTTTTTTTTTTGCCAAAGGATGCAAGATATTTGTGCTCGATTGTTACGTTTTTTTTTAATATTTTTAGATAAATAATTATGTAATAGATTAATAAATTATATAAAAGATATTTCGTGAACAATTATTCTAAGCCACAAGCTGTCGCTCCTCAATATTATCATGCCAACAACAGAACTCATCCCAACTTCAGCTGGTCCAATCAAAACCAGCCACCGCAATATCAGCAGCAGCAAATATCTTATGCGAGGAATAAAACCCCTCCCACTTTTCCCTATTAAAGACAAGTACCGCAGCAATCAAACTCGAAGCTCGATGAGTTGAAGCCATTGGTCAAGGGCTTGGCAATGTCTCAAAAAGCTCTTGAGAATCGGATGGGTCATATTGTTGTTTCTTTGGCTTTTAGGCCTCTAGGATGTTTGCCTAGCAACATAGGGCGAGGACATAACGATGAACAGGTGAATGCCATTGGGTTAAGGTCCGGGAAGATTTTGAAACAATAGTATATTTAGTTGCAAATGAGGTTGTGCATGTTGCAGTTCAGGTTGCAGATGAGGTTGCAGATCATGATACAGGGGAACCTTTGTTGGATGATTTTTCTCCACAAACAGTGAATGAACTCTGTTGTTTTATATAAAATAATGGATTGTTCAAATATGAAAGACAAATGTGGTACTATTTTATCATTATGATCTAGTTTTAGTTTTTTATCATCATATTATACTCATATGTACTCATTCTTTTTTTAGAAAACAACTAGTACTTCCAATGTCGAAATTGTTGAACCGGAGGTTGCCCAAGTTCAAAAGTGTTACATATGAGTTTGTATTAGAGATTACACAAGTCGCATAGGTTGAACTAGAGGAAGCACAAGTTAAAAGTGTTAGATCTGAGGTTGTGTTAGAGTTTGCACACGGTGCATAGGTTACACCAGATATTGTAATAGATGTTACGGAGGTTGTATCAGGGGTTTGCATAAGTTGCAGGGGCTGCACTAGAGGTTAAAAATATTGCATTTGAGGTTGCATCAGATGTTGACATTGTTATCGCGGAAAAAGATGCTTTATAAAATGCAATGACTAATGTAAATATGAAAAATACAGGAGTCCTAATTTTTTATTGCACATTTTCTAGCATAAACAAAACTTTGTAAACACACTTATGGGTGATTTAAAAATACTAAATTTTATTTTAGTTGATATATGTAAATTGTGAAGTTGGATTTTGAGTGATTTTGGTTGATTGAATCACAAAATTGAAGTTGCAAGGATAAATCATACATTTTGTGAGGATCGAACCTCCAACCTTATGTTAATGTGTTCACTCCATCAACCATTGAACCACATATTAATCTATAATACTATAAGATTCAGTCTCTAAATTTAATGGGGAATTATGATGATAAAGTTTTTAGAGTTAGAACCAAGTTCGAGTCGTTTAGTAGTTGCATAGAGTACAAGATAGCTAATGCTCGGAATTCAATGCAGCCTCATAATAACTATACAATCATGAAAGGAGATGAAGTGCAAGGGTTGCCCGAATTGATCACATGGCATTTAGTATAGAATTAAAAGTCGGTTAGATGAAGTGCAAGGGTTGCGAAAGGTTGCAAGAATAATTAATGATTTAACCTAATTCATGCCTATATAAACCGGTCAAAATCATATTTAGTATGTACATTTGAAGATGATTCACACATCTTTTAGATCTCTGATTGTTGGTAACGGTATGTAAATTCTCTTTTGCAACATTTTGGAGATGATTCACACATCTTTTAGATCTTTATAATTAACTTGATCTTTTTTTTTCTTAATTTAGTTATCATACGCAGGTACCATGAAAATCACACAAGATCATGCATGCTCACATAAATGGAACCAAAGATTGGGATACCAACAATTTTCTTTGTTTCTTACATATTTAGGTGATTGTTATAGATAAACATATATATAGCAATATTTAAATGGTTAAATGATACTTTTTAGAATGATTAGTTTATGTAAGTAGTTGCTTTCGAATGCTCTTTGAGAAATATGAGAATGAATTTATCGTGTGCAATTGAATTATTATTGAAAAGAAGAAGGTCCACGCATCGCAAAGTGTTTTCTTTTTCTATATGTAGAATCATTAGTGAGAAACCAATATTTACGCCCATTAAATGAGTTTGCCATAATAGCAAAATATGACATATTAAAAATATCACATTGAGTAATGAATAAAAAGGAAAAATATATAATTTTGACTTAAATCCTTTTGTAAATTATAATATCAAATAACAAAGTTGAGTTTTAAACATAAGCAAAAGTTCAAACTTTTATCGAAAAATAAAACCGTGCATTTAATGTGAAGTATATACAACATCGAGATGGAAGTGCAAGGCTTGCCGGAATTTATCACATGATATTTAGTAATTAGTATAGAATTAAAAGTCGGTTATGGAATGAGATGAAGTTGAAAAGGTTGCAAGAATAATTGATGATTTAACCTAATGCAATATATATAGATATATGTATTATGTTAATGCATTTTCATATACAAGTAATTTATGCGTGTTTTCTATTGATGTAACTCACATATGCGAATTGATTAAAGAAAATGTGCACGAGCATGTATGTAAAGCAACATTTAAATGGTTAAATTATACTTTTTAGCATGATTAGTTTATGTAAGCATGCAACTTGAATAATGAATATAAAAGAAAAAGTACATACTTTTTGCTCAAACCCATTTGTAAATTAAAAAAATTAAGTGTAAGACATAATAGTGGAGTCCAAAGATTTTAGGAATTATTAATAGTGTGTTAATTAATATTCATTTAATTGGCTATTTAGAATTGAGTTTATTGATAAATTTATTAATATTAGTTAGACTTCAATGTTAATTTTCAATGAAATTAGTTGTACAATAAAATGAGATGAAGCTAAAAAGGTTTGTAACGATTTTTATACAGTTTATGTGGCATTATTATATATACATTATTACACAAACTTTAACTTACAAACTTAATAAAGAAAATATTTAACGTACATTAAACTATAACCAATTAGATAGACCCCGTGTGCTTCATATTACCATACAAAAACCATCTAATGGACAAGTATTGTAGGGCTAAGTAATAGACCAAAAGAAATAAAGCCATTTTTTTATCATGCAAATAAGTAATAGACCAAAAGAAACAAAGCCATCACAACTTAATAACCAAAAGCCCATATATAAAATACAACACCACAAAACCAAAACAACATCAAACACTTTTAAATTTTTATACAAGAAAGTTAAAACATTTCATACAACATACTAAACAATAATTAAGTATACACTCGCCAATATACAGAAAGAATACACGATTAACAATTAGATTCTTAGCCCGTGCGTAGCACGGGTTCTGCATGTCTCGTTTTTTATATTTTACACTCCCCTCAACTATATGTCGAGAACATCTTCCATTATCAGCAATATTTATTTTAAATAATTATTACTAAATGATATGTTATATTATTTATATTAGTTATAATTAAATTAGTCTAATGATTTTTACTAAATTTGTAGTAGATGTAAGGGGGGAGGGAGTGGGGCTCGGGTAAGGGGATCGAGTACCCTTACCCGAGCGGTAACACCGCCGCCGCGACATCGGGTAAGGCGGGCGGTGTTACCTTGCGGCTTCGGAAGCCGATCGGTTGGGGGGGTTGGTTTTCAATATTTTAGCCGTTGCAACGGCTAGTTGAATAATAAAAAAAAAAATTCCCTATAAAATCCAACCTTTTCAACTCATTTTTTCAAAATAAAAACACACAAAACACAAAACCATGGATTCAAGAAGAGGTAAAAAAACTTCCACCTCGCAACCACAACAAACTCCGTTAGGATTTAGCCCATTTTATTCACAAGCATCCCCGAATCAATTTTACGTTCCACAACCTCCATCTCCGCATCCATTTTACCAATATAATATGGGTCCTCCTCAAATGAATCCTCAACACTACAACATCACTACTACAAGCGAGTTCTCCCCGTTCGAAAATATTGATGAAGACGTAGAGTACGTACCCGAAACACAACCACTACCAAACGAAGAAGACGAAGATGAGGAAGTTCAAGAAGTCGATCCGAGAGGGAAGAAAAAAGCATTCGGTGGGAGGAGGCCCCGTGAACTTTGGTCGCCGGCACAAGAGGAGGCTTTGGCGAAAGCGTGGATTCAAATCTCCGAATGTGGTGTTGTCGGTAATGAACAAAAGTCCGACGGTTTTTGGAAACGGATTCTCAAGCATTACGAGGGAACTATGGGTTCGAGTTCACGAACTTTTCATTCGTTGAATACCAAGTGGAAAACAATGAACACGGCCATGGGTATTTTCAACGGCTACTACCTCCAAGCGGTACAAACTATACTTTTTATTTTACGTAATCTATATTTTTATTTTACATAATCTATATTTTTTATTTTGTATATAATGTAGAAACGTGCTAAGGCTAGTGGGTGCAACGACTTGGACGTGGTGAGGCAAGCTGAGTCCGATTACTATACAACAAAAAAAAGACAATTTACTCATACCTTGGCGTGGGAGATTGTCAGAGGTCATGACAAATGGACGGAGCAAGAATGTTTTCAAGATATTGCCGGTGCGACAAGCAACTCTTCAAAAAGGAAGTCGGGGGAGTATGAATCGGCAAGCAACACCGTTCCCGACATGAATGAAGACCCCAACCCTCCACTTTCATCAAGAAAGATGAAAAAGAAGCAAGGCGCATCCTCGTCGATCTCAAGTGTTGCGGATGAAATCAACTCCTACACACAAAAGAAGACACAATATTTGGAAGAAAAACGCGAGAAGGATGCTTTGGCAAAACAATTGTTGGCTACACAACTCGAGGGGGCGAAGTTCAAGAATGCACTGTTAGGAATATGCCCTCGAATGCCACTCAGGGGATGAGAGAGTAAGGGCATTATACTTGTAATTATGGAATAATTAATAAAAAGGCAATACGATTCATTCACTGTTTATTGTATTTCAATTGCATTCTTGACTTGGTAAACATTGAAGTGAAGTCCATGTAAATAAATCGAACATTCCATTCTCGTTATGGGATAAGAGAAAATGTACTGGAAGTGTTTAAAGTTTATTTACGTAAATTGTTCGCAAGTCAATAAACTTAAAATGGGCATTAAGTTTTAATATGACTTGTATAACTGATGCTAGGACGTGTGCACGTCTTGATAGCATAGTTATAAGTATATTGGTGGGGCCAGTATACTCGAACACGACTCATACTCGATTCAGTCACACGGTATTCACTCTCGGAGAGTCGATGACGAATCGAAGGTTGTGATAGTATACGTGGACCTTTGACTTGAGGGTTCGGTAGAAGATGTGCTGTGACGTTTAGTTTGTCATTAGAGTAGTTAGACTCATTTGCTTAATTCTTGAGTCGACCTCGAAGTGCGGACTATACGGGCGGGTAGCGATCTTTCTTGTACACCAAGAAAGGATTCTATCTCTGTTAGTGAGCGGGCGAATGTCCTATACGGTTAATGGCAAATAAGATCATAAGTCTTTGGCAAAGCATTAAGATATAGTCGTATTAGATACACTATTAATCAGTCGGTTTTGATTTGCATTAACACATGTATAGAGTTTAGTCAACAGTAGGGTTTGACTTTACCGTGACCCGAAGACTTGACCAGGACATCTGATGAAGGGTCTATACGTATATAGTATTCACGACATAATGGTTCTGGAATGATCCCTTCATTCGTTCTCAGTCGGGGTTTACAGTGCGGCCCGCTAGGCTGGCTAAGTGCTGCCCGCACTCATTGGTTCCTCCCAATGCCGGCTGAGACGGACCTACGGAGTCGCGCATCAGGAGCGTTGACGGATAAATGTGAATTTATTATCTCTCTATTAATATTAGATATTGGATATCTAATTATGATTTATTAGATAAATCAAAATAGCGGTCTTATGAATTAAAATTAAGTTACCGGGTAATTAATTTAATTCATAAATTATATTTCTTAGAGAAATATATTTGTATTTGATATTATTAATTAATTAGATTAATTAATTAATATAAATACATTGGTGATTAAACGGAGTGTATTTAAGCGAGTCGTTTGTGAACGTCCGTGCACGAGCCGAGTGACTCGGCTCGTTTTCTAGAAACTTCCACCATGGGCCACCTTCCCTCTCCCCACATCACATGGAATCATTTCCATGCATGTGTATGTGTTAGTTGTATTTTGTTATTATGTGTTGACATTTTATCTCATTATTAGACATATTAATTATATGTTTGAGAGATATATATTAAACACACATGATAACAACTATAAAACACACACACATACTTTCTTGCTGAACTCCAGCCGTGAAGTATTCTTGAGGGAGAGAGAAAAAATTTTATTTTCAAGTTATTTTCATCTTAGAGGTGAAAGAAATTCAAGAAAAATAGAGAGAAAATTCCTACGGTAACTTCCTAGCCGTGTTCTTGGAGAACGAGTTACGTCGAATTTTCCGGCAACTTCCGACGCGTGTGAAGTAGAGGCTTCAATTTTCGGTGCTTGGAGCGAAGGGATTTCGTGTTCGGGACGGATCGTGATCATCGTCTACATTTTACGAAGATTTATTTCAAAGGCTTCAAGGGTATGAATCTTTATCTTTGTATTTATTTTTTCGTATATACGTTACTTGATCGATCCTGTTTGGGATTCGTTTTTATTTCATTGCGTTTTCGTTTTATTTCTAATCCCAACAGGTGGTATCGGGCGAGTCAATGTTTAGTATATACGATTATTTGTGCATTTTGAATGCTTTTGAATGATGATTATGATTTAGAATCATGTTTGGAATAATTTTAGATTTTAAATTGTTCGTTGTAGCATCACGTTTTGAAACGGGCGAAAAGCGAAGAAAGCGGGGCTGTCGGCAGGGTGCTGGCAGCACTGCCTGGGCTGCCTGCCCAGGCTGCCGAGCGTGCTCGGCCATGACTCGGCCAGGAGCTGAGAGTGCTCGGCCAGGGGCCGAGCATGATCGGCCAGTCTGCCCAGCAGTGGCTCGGCCAGGCAGCCCTCGGATTTTTGGCCCGATTTTGAATCGGGCCGCGGGCTGGGCCTAAACCGGATTGTCCGGGACTCCGTTTAAGTTTATATTTCGTTGTAATTATTTCTCAAAATTTATATTGGATTTTAATTTGACTAAATTAATATTTGGTATATTTTTGTGTTAAGGAAATAAATTAAACGAGAATATTATTTTGGCGGATTACTTGAGCGAATTAAAATGACGATTATTAGTATTAATTGGATTAATACCATTAAAATTGAATAGATTAATTTTATATTGATTGGATTAATATATTAATTGATTATTTAATTTTAATGCCACTTTATATTAATTGGATTAATATAGTAGAAATTGAATAGATTAATTTATAGATTAATTAGATTAATTTATATTAAAGATTAATTGTTTAATTTCGTTGCCATTACATGTTGTATGGAATCCTTATGTGATGGTGATATAGCTCGTGGACTTAGTTTTTGATTTGTTCGATTCGATTGGGTTGTAAAGGCCGTTTTGAGCCTATTTATATTTACTAGAAAATTTGTATAGGATGCATTTTTCAATGATGTAAGTATTATTTTGGGTATGACGAAGACCGAAGACAACCGACCGAGAAGACGAAGAATCGAAGATTGTATTTTTTATTTATTGGGTCATTCGCTTGGCCCAAGATTTAGGAATTAGGTCCATGAGCTATATGTTGGTAGTAACTAGGTTACTATTTTCTCATTTTCATTTTGAATGATTGACAAACATACAAACGCGTATAAATGAATTAATGTGCAAAGTGTAACATTAATCGCGAAATTCTCCCGACAACAAACAGACTAAGTTTGAAAAAGGTTACGAGGTTTCCTACCCTCCATCAAACTCGTAGAAAATTGATACCCGAGCCGATGTGCTATGCTTCCGAGTTATCGGGGTAGTACATTTGGTAGAGGTTGAAAAATTCTTGAGTGCATTAGATGCCTTCGGTTGGTGATAAATTTCGCCCCTAGAAACCTGATAGGTTGCCGGGTGAGATTCAATAGTCAAACCGATAGACGTTGATGGTCAACAACTTAGATAGTCCTGGATTGCCAAGAAACCTGATAGGTTGAGGGCATGAAGACTAGGGGTAAAAGAAGATCAAATCATCCGTTAGACGGGTTGGTGTTAGACACCACTTTACAGAAATTAATTGGCAAGAAACCTGATAGGTTGCGTCTGTTAAAATTTGTAAAGAACTTGATCACCACTAAGAAGTCGATCTAACCATGATTTAGGATTATAACATGGGAGTGTATAATTCCGATAAAATTAGTGGGAGCCGAGACAAGAATTATACAAAGCCCTTAAGTTCTATACTCGGTCATAATTAAACAAGTCACTAATTTAATCTTGTCTAAATCTTTGCAAACGAAATTGAATCTCTCTAAAATGGCTAAAAACCCACTTGCAATACTACTTGAAAAGAATCTCCTAAGCGGCCCTAACTTTGTTGGTAGTTGCGGAATCGATGATTGTACTCGGTATGGAGTCTCGGGATACGTCTTGGAGGCGGACATTCCACCGACTCCAATCCGGACTAGGGGTAATCAGAAGACATTGACGTCCATGAAAAATGGGTCAAGGATGATGTGCTAGTCCGTGGTTTTATGATGGGCTCAATGACTAATGAGTCTGCAGAGCGCACGAGAAAATGACTTCGCTAGGCGATTCTCGCACACTTGACCGAACTTGATGGAGAGCATAGTAGGACTGCTAGATATGAGATATCAAAGCAGTTGTTCAGTGCTAGGATGAAAGAAGGGGATAAAGTGGGAGACCACGTCCTCAAGATGATCTCTATGATTGAGAGGCTCGAGGTGCTCAACTTTAATATGGATTTATCCCTTCAAATTGATCTCATCCTTCAATCTCTACCTGACTCTTTCACGCAGTTTGTAATGAATTTCAACTGTAATGAAATTACATGCACATTAGCCGGGCTAATGAATAAACCGGTGACGGTGATCTAACATGAAGACTAAGCAGAGAGATTTGCTCTTGTGATTTCTTGGGCCTAAGAGGTCCAAGAACAAGAAGAAAAAGACCTACGAGCGATCAAACCCAAGAAAGGGGTGCAAAAAGGAAAGGGCAAGGCCGAAAGGTTCAAAAGGTAGGCGGTCAAAACCTACGGACAAATGCCTTGAATGCGGTGAGTGGGCCACCGCGAAGGACTTGTCCCAATATTAATGGCGCATCGTGCACGGAACTTTTGTTTTTGAAACTAATTGTTCCGCTATCGTATATTCTTCATGGATTCTCGATTCTGTGCCACTTCTCACATTTGTACTATGAATCGGGATCTGGAACGGTAGAAAACTTGAAGTGGGAAATAATGATCACCGCTGGAAGCGGACAAAGTGTCGAGGCAACCGATATTGGATCAATCCTTCGGGTTTAGAATCGTTTTATTTTGACATTAGATGAAGTACTTGTTTTGCCCAAGGGGCATAAAAACATTGTATCCATTCCAGTCTTGGACCGGAAAGGATTTTGTTTCTTCATTGGCAATGGCGATTGTAAAATTTATTTTCAAATAAATTGGTTGGAACTACATTGTTGAATGGATTATATCATCCGAACATGCAAAATAAAACAAAGTGAACACTATAACTAGGAAACGTGGTAGGCAAGATACTAATCAAGCTCTTAAATGGCACCTTAGACTTGGTCATGTTGGTCGGACCAAGGTTCGGAAAATGGAGAAAGATGGACTTTTAAGTCCATTGGGTGTAGAACCCTATCCAACTTGTGAATCTTGCCTTAGAGGCAAAATGACTAAGTTCCCCTTCACGGGGACTTTTGAAAGGTGCCGATAAACTTGGATTGGTGCATACCGATGTTTGTAGTGCTTTAGAAGTAGCCCGAGACGGATATCAATATTTCATAACGTTCACGATGATCATACTAGGTATGGGATTGTGTACTTAATGAAACATAAATCAAGCCTTTGCTAAATTCAAAGAATTTAAGGCCCTAGTTGAAAAACAAAGCTGGATGTCATATCAAAGCACTTCTCGGACCGAGGTGGCGAATATATGAGCACGAGTTTGATGAGTTCCTTAAGGAACATGGAATAGTTTCACAATTCACGCCTCCGGGAACCCCACAGCTTAAATGGTGTTTCGAAAGGAGAAATCGGACTTTGTTGGACATGGTTCGCTCCATGTTAAATTACACCGACCTATTTACCGTGGGGTATGCCTTACTAACCGCCTATATCCTAAATAGATGTCCTTCCAAATCTGTTCTATCACTCCGCATGAGATGTGGAAGGGTAAGAAACCAAGCCTTAATCACATAAGGATCTGGGATGTCCACCTATGTCAAAAAGGCTAAGGTGGACAAGCTGAGCGAGGTCCATAAAAGGACGTTTCATAGGATACCCAGAGGACTCGATGGGTTATCTATTCTACATGCCAAGACCATAGGGTCGTTGTGGCATTACAAGCGCACTTCCTTGAGGATGAATTCATTCGGGAAGGTGGCTCGGGTAGAAGTATCTCTTTGGAAGAGCATAATGAAACTCCTAAGGAGACATCGATCGGGGATCAAGAACCGAACCTATTGTAACACAACCTCCACTCCGAAGGTCCGATAGGGTATCTCACTTACCCGAGAGGTATGGCTATACACATGTCGAGGAACCGGGTCTCCACGACACACCCGATAGCATGAAAACGACCCTGTCACCTATGACCAAGCGATAGTGGATGTAGACTCCGATAAATGGCAAGAAGCAATGAAAGCCGAGATAGACTCGATGCATACCAATCAGTCTGGACTCTAGTAGATCTTCCAACCGGCATGAGGACTATTGGAAATAAATGGATCTATAAGAGAAAGACCGATGGGGATGGCAAGGTTGATGCCTATAAGGCCGGGCTTGTGGCAAAGGGTTATACCGAAGGAAGGAATCGATTATCATGATACCTTCTCGCGTAGCTATGATAAAGTCGATTCGCATGATGCTTGCCATTCGCTATTATGATTATGAAATATGGCAAATGGATGTCAAAACGGCTTTTCTAAATGGATACCTCGAGGAGGAAATCTATATGGAACAGCTAAAGGTTTTGTGTCCAAAGCTAATATTCATAAAGTGTGTAAGCCGCAACGAGCCATTTATGGTCTCAAGCAAGCTTCTCGGAGTTGGAACCTTCGATTTGTGAAGCGATTAAGGACTTTGACTTGAACGAAATGAGGAGGAACCGTGTGTTTACAAAAATATCGGTGGGAGCAACATTGCGTTCTTAGTACTATATGTAGATGATATTCTACTTATAGGAAATAACATAGCAATGCTCAAAGACCGTGAAAGCTTGGCTTTCTAAAAGCGTTCTCCATGAAAGACTTGGGAGAAGCTTCCTATATTCTAGGGATCCGTCTTTACAGAGATAGACCACGAAGAATGATAGGACTTTCCCAAGCCCTTTATATCGATAAAATCTGAGAAGATTCAAGATGGATGAATCTAAAAGAGGGTTCCTTCCCATGCGACATGGAATTCATCTCACCACGAAAATGTGTCCTCAAAGTGAGGAAGACAAGAGAGAGATGAGTAAGGTACCCTATGCCTCGGCGATGGGTAGCCTCATGTACGCTATGTTGTGTACGAGACCAGACTTAGCCTACGCTGTGAGTATGGTAAGTCGATTTCAAGCAAACCCGGGAAGGGAACATTGACTGCCGTAAAGAACATTCTTAAGTACTTAAGAAGAACTAGAGATTTAGTTCTTACTTATGGTGGTGGAGAACTCAAGGTGATTGGATTCACCGATTCGATTTTCAAGGAGACAATGACGACTCTAAGTCGACATCTGGGTATTTATTTACTCTCAATGGAGGAGCAGATCTTGGAGAAGCTCCAAGCAAACCGCTACTGCAGATTCCACCGCCAAGCAGTATCAAGGCCGCCTCGCAGGCTAGCAAAGAAGCATTTTGGATGCGAAGTTTATACAAGAACTTCAAGTGGTGCCTAACGCGGAGTTGCCTATATCACTATTCCGTGATAATGATGGAGTGTCGCCCAAGCCAAGGAGCCGAGGGCTCACCACAACACCAAGCATATAGAGAGAAAGTACCACATCGTTCGAGAGATGGTGGAAAAAGGATATGTTTCATTGGAAAGAGTAGACTCGAGAAGACAATGTCTCGACCACCGACTAAGCCATTATCTCAGCCGTCTTAGAAAGACATCGAAGAGCATGGGTATTGGATACCATGATGTGTGGCATTGAGTGCAAGTGGGAGATTGTTAGGAATATGCCCTCGAATGCCACTCGGGGATGAGAGAGTAAGGGCATTATACTTGTAATTATGGAATAATTAATAAAAAGGCAATACGATTCATTCACTGTTTATTGTATTTCAATTGCATTCTTGACTTGGTAAACATTGAAGTGAAGTCCATGTAAATAAATCGAACATTCCATTCTCGTTATGGGATAAGAGAAAATGTAATGGAAGTGTTTAAAGTTTATTTACGTAAATTGTTCGCAAGTCAATAAACTTAAAATGGGCATTAAGTTTTAATATGACTTGTATAACTGATGCTAGGACGTGTGCACGTCTTGATAGCATAGTTATAAGTATATTGGTGGGGCCAGTATACTCGAACACGACTCATACTCGATTCACCACACGGTATTCACTCTCGGAGAGTCGATGACGAATCGAAAGGTTGTGATAGTATACGTGGACCTTTGACTTGAGGGTTCAGTAGAAGATGTGCCTGTGACGTTTAGTTTGTCATTAGAGTAGTTAGACTCATTTGCTTAATTGCTGAGTCGACCTCGAAGTGCGGACTATACGGGCAGGTAGCAGTCTTCTTGTACACCAAGAAAGGATTCTATCTCTGTTAGTGAGCGGCGAATGTCCTATACGGTTAATGGCAAATAAGATCATAAGTCTTTGGCAAAGCATTCTGATATAGTCGTATTAGATACACTATTAATCGATCGGTTTTGATTTGCATTAACACATGTATAGAGTTTAGTCAACAGTGAGGTTTGACTTTACCGTGACCAAGACTTGGCCAGGGACATCGATGAAGGGTCTATACGTATATAGTATTCACGACATAATGGTTACGGAATGATCCCTTCATTCGTTCTCGATCGGGGGTTTCTGATGCGGCGCTAAGTGGCTAAGTCTTGCCCGCACTCATTGGTTCCTCCCAATGCCGGTGAGACGGACCTACTGAGTCGCGCATCGGGAGCGTTGACGGATAAATGTGAATTTATTATCTCTCTATTAATATTAGATATTGGATATCTAATTATGATTTATTAGATAAATCAAAATAGCGGTCTTATGAATTAAAATTAAGTTCTGGGTAATTAATTTAATTCATAAATTATATTTCTTAGAGAAATATATTTGTATTTGATATTATTAATTAATTAGATTAATTAATTAATATAAATACATTGGTGATTAAACGGAGTGTATTTAGCGAGTCGTTTGATTTAACGTCCGTCTGGCCGAGTGACTCGGCTCGTTTTCTAGGAAACTTCCACCATGGGCCACCTTCCCTCTCCCCACATCACATGGAATCATTTCCATGCATGTGTATGTGTTAGTTGTATTTTTGTTATTATGTGTTGACATTTTATCTCATTATTAGACATATTAATTATATGTTTGAGAGATATATATTAAACACACATGATAACAACTATAAAAACACACACACATACTTTCTTCTTGAACTCCAGCCGTGAAGTATTCTTGAGGAGAGAGAAAAAAATTTTATTTTCAAGTTATTTTCATCTTAGAGGTGAAAGAAATTCAAGAAAAATAGAGAGAAAATTCCTACGGTAACTTCCTAGCCGTGTTCTTGAGAACGGTTACGTCGAATTTTCCGGCAACTTCCGACGCGTGTGAAGTAGAGGCTTGAATTTTCGGTGCTTGGAGCGAAGGGATTTCGTGTTCGGGACGGGATCGTGATCATCGTCTACATTTTACGAAGATTTATTTCAAAGGCTTCAAGGGTATGAATCTTTATCTTTGTATTTATTTTTTCGTATATACGTTACTTGATCGATCCTGTTTGGGATTCGTTTTTATTTCCGCTGCGTTTTTCGTTTTATTTTCGGAATCCCAACATGCACAACGGGAGATGAAGTTTTTTTTGGAGCCGCATGATCACATTCGCGATCCCGCTATGTTGGAATTCGTTGTTAACCAAAAACGTGAAATTGCGGCCAAACACGGATGGGCTTGCAATTTTTAAGTTGTAGTTTCAACTTGTTTTAATTTCAAATTATGTAATGTTTTTTTTTTTTTAAGTTGTAGTTTCAATTTTTAAGTTGTAGTTTTTTTTTAAGTATTATGTAATATTTTTATTTTTAATGAAATGGTATGTTTTTATGTAATGTTTTTTTTAAGTATTATGTAATGTTTTTATTTTAAAATTTTAATGAAATGTTATGTTTTTATTTTAATATTGTATGTGATTTTATGTATTAAAAATATTAAAAAAAAAATTGGGTAGTATAGGTGACTACTCCCTCCACTTAGGGTAGTGTTAGGGTAGAATTGGGTAGTTTTGAGTTGGAGGGTTTTTATTGGATAGAGGTGAGGTGGCACCTAGGGTATTAGGTGACCACTCCCTCACCCCTAATGTAACTAAATTTATACTAAAATGACAAATGTAGTGTATAATATATTTTTAGTTAGTATAATTATAATTTTTTATTAAGTGCAACATCGTAATATGGGTTAGTCGCATTCGAATCGGTTCAAATGTATAGTTAGATTAATAAAATATGAATACTAAGAAAAACTTAGAAATAAAATATATGAGATTCAAATTATATATCAGTTAGATAAATGAGTAAAACATATAGTTGGATAAAAAAATGTGATTTAAAAGAAAAACGGAGACAATCAGATTAGAATATATAATTATGTCAATGAAAGCTGGGGTGAAAAATAAGTCCGGTATAACCGAACACCCATGTAATCGGGTTTGGGATCATTTTATCTTTATTAAATATGAATTTAGGTTTAATATCGTTTCATTCGGATATAAGTCGATCACTAATATTTTAGTTTGGATCTAAATCGAACATGAACAAGTGTTGATATTTTTTTGTCATAAGCGAATAGCTTGTGATTCATCGGATACGAGTCAAATACGATCCATTAATATAAGTATCATTTTTATTGATTTATCTAAAAAATTCATATAAGGTTAAAATAAATGTAATGATACAATAACATAACAAACGCAAAAGGAAATCTTTAATATATGATATATTACGTACTTAAATTTAATAATTGATTAAACATTTAAGATGATGTATGGTATCACTATCAAATGAAAAGTTTATACACAACAAAATATTATAAAATATAGCTCATAAGTGGCACAAAACTTTCTTCAGCTCGCAAATCCTTGTCATCTCCTTTAGAAATTACATCCTACAGTTTTTCTTCCTCTACTTCTGAATCTTGTTGTTGCACAATGCATTCTTTTGTAGTACTTTTGTCTCGGTATCCATAGAATGGTTAACACATTTGTGGTTACATTCGATTCGAGAGAAATTATTTTGTAACAAATTTGTGATTAGTGTTTATCTTCATAGTATAAGGTAAGTTAAATTTGCGTTTTTTTCAAGTAGATAAGTAAAGAAGATGAAGACTGGTTGGGCTAAAGCCACACCCATATAAGGGATATTACCGTGAGCGGCCATGTCTCTGATAATAATGTTAATGACAAACCTTGAGAGGTTTTAAGGTTAATTAGAGGTCCATCTATGATCTATGTATAGATTCGCCCTTTGTATCGGAAGTACTGGGAGTAACTCCAGCGGAAACAAGTAATTAACTGAGACAAAGTCTCCTCTTCCCTATTAAAGACAAGCACCGCAGCAATCAAACTCGAAGCTCGATGAGTTGAAGCCATTGGTCAAGGGCTTGACAATGTCTCAAAAAGCTCTTGAGAATCGGATGGGTCATATTGTTGTTTCTTTGGCTTTTAGGCCTCTAGGATGTTTGCCTAGCAACATAGGGCGAGGACATAACGATGAACAGGTGAATGCCATTGGGTTGAGGTCCGGGAAGATTTTGAAACAATAGTATATTTAGTTGCAAATGAGGTTGTGCATGTTGCAGTTCAGGTTGCAGATGAGGTTGCAGATCATGATAAAGGGGAACCTTTGTTGGATGATTTGTCTCCACAAACAGTGAATGAACTCTGTTGTTTTATATAAAGTAATGGATTGTTCAAATATGAAAGACAAATGTGGTACTATTTTATCATTATGATCTAGTTTTAGTTTTTTATCATCATATTATACTCATATGTACTCATTCTTTTTTTAGAAAACAACTAGTACTTCCAATGTCGAAATTGTTGAACCGGAGGTTGCCCAAGTTCAAAAGTGTTACATATGAGTTTGTATTAGAGATTACACAAGTCGCATAAGTTGAACTAGAGGAAGCACAAGTTAAAAGTGTTAGATCTGAGGTTGCGTTAGAGTTTGCACAAGGTGCATAGGTTACACCAGATATTGTAATAGATGTTACGGAGGTTGTATCAGGGGTTTGCATAAGTTGCAGGGGCTGCACTAGAGGTTGCACTTGAGGTTAAAAATATTGCATTTGAGGTTGCATCAGATGTTGACATTGTTATCGCGGAAAAAGATGCTTTATAAAATGCAATGACTAATGTAAATATGAAAAATACAGGAGTCCTAATTTTTTATTGCACATTTTCTAGCATAAACAAAACTTTGTAAACACACTTATGGGTGATTTAAAAATACTAAATTTTATTTTAGTTGATATATGTAAATTGTGAAGTTGTATTTTGAGTGATTTTGGTTGATTGAATCACAAAATTGAAGTTGTAAGGATAAATCATACATTTTGTGAGGATCGAACCTCCAACCTTATGTTAATGTGTTCACTCCATCAACCATTGAACCACATATTAATTTTTTATATTTTACACTCCCCTCAACTATATGTCGAGAACATCTTCCATTATCAGCAATATTTATTTTAAATAATTATTACTAGATGATATGTTATATTAGTTATAATTAAATTAGTCTAATGATTTTTACTAAATTTGCAGTAGATGTAATGTAACTAAGTTTATACTAAAATGACAAATGTAGTGTATAATATATTTTTAGTTAGTATAATTATAATTTTTTATTAAGTGCAACATCGTAATATGGGTTAGTCGCATTCGAATCGGTTCAAATGTATAGTTAGATTAATAAAATATGAATACTAAGAAAAACTTAGAAATAAAATATATGAGATTCAAATTATATATCAGTTAGATAAATGAGTAAAACATATAGTTGGATAAAAAAATGTGATTTAAAAGAAAAACGGAGACAATCAGATTAGAATATATAATTATGTCAATGAAAGCAGGGGTGAAAAATCACCCATGTAATCGGGTTTGGGATCATTTTATCTTTATTAAATATGAATTTAGGTTTAATATCGTTTCATTCGGATATAAGTCGATCACTAATATTTTAGTTTGGATCTAAATCGAATATGAACAAGTGTTGATATTTTTTTGTCATAAGCGAATAGCTTGTGATTCATCGGATACGAGTCAGAATACACAACAAAATATTATAAAATATAGCTCATAAGTGGCACAAAACTTTCTTCAGCTCGCAAATCCTTGTCATCTCCTTTAGAAATTACATCCTACAGTTTTTCTTCCTCTACTTCTGAATCTTGTTGCACAATGCATTCTTTTGTAGTACTTGTCTCGGTATCCATAGAATGGTTAACACATTTGTGGTTACATTCGATTCGAGAGAAATTATTTTGTAACAAATTTGTGATTAGTGTTTATCTTCATAGTATAAGGTAAGTTAAATTTGCGTTTTTTTCAAGTAGATAAGTAAAGAAGATGAAGACTGGTTGGGCTAAAGCCACACCCATATAAGGGATATTACCGTGAGCGGCCATGTCTCTGATAATAATGTTAATGACAAACCTTGAGAGGTTTTAAGGTTAATTAGAGGTCCATCTATGATCTATGTATAGATTCGCCCTTTGTATCGGAAGTACTGGGAGTAACTCCAGCGGAAACAAGTAATTAACTGAGACAAAGTCTCCTCTTCCAAACCACCAGAATAAAAGGGGAACTCCGAAGCCTCAAATGTAGGATACGTTGTTTTTCTCACAAGTCTTCCATATGTATCGAAGGCAAAGACAGGAATATGGAACAGGAGCAGATGCTCAGTAGGCACGCCATACCAAAAATATGAGGAGCCTAAATCATGAATTAACTCGCTTGCAGGTGATACCAACCAAGGCATATCTCCAACAAGGCATTTGCTGACAGGAAGATTCTCTATTGTTTATTAAAATGCGGATCACTTCAAACTCACCATCAGTACCCTTCTTCTGGAGATATCTTTCCTTTAACACCGTTAGGAACTTGGTAAATAACTTCACTGCCGTTGAGCCACTATCGACCATACGTAAAACATGAAAGGTTTCAAGAACAAGCATGACTCTCTTCCCGGAAAGTTGCGAAAAAGGAACCTTTAAAACCAAATTAACAAGTTAGTCATGACCCAAGAAGAGAAAAGTTGAAAAGCAATGCTACAAACAAACATGAAAGCATATGAGTTTTATAGAAGCTACGGGATCTCTAATTTGCAACTCATGGGATTTGTGAAGAACACTGTTTAAATTAGAGAAAGATAATTTACATACTTTAAAACATGCATCAAAAGATCTAAAAAAACTCACGTGAGACCCGTCATTCCTTCTAAAGACAGTGTTTGGATCCCATAGCATCTCAAGCTTCAGTTCCTTTACTTTTTCATTCTCTAACTCTGCAGCCCTCTTACGAATGAACGGGTATCCTCGATTCTTATACTTGAGCAACATGTTAGAGCCAAATGGTTCAATGTAATCCGCATGAGGCCCAAAAATTACAAGAGTAGGCATAACTACATCATCGCATTGAAACTCAAAAACCCGCTTTAACTTCTTATAACCCATGTCTTTAAACGGCAGCGCCAACCAAGGCATAGTCTTAAACTTTTCCCAAAACAATTCTTCACTTTTCCATTCATAAGGATGACATGACTCTCTAATGTAGATAAGCACAACCTCAAATATTTTCGTAATTTTGGCGAACTCTTCGTAAACCAACTTAAGTTCATCAGTTAGCAAATCGGGAAAATCAGGGTGGTAAAAATATAGGGCTACAACTTTATCTTCAAAAGTGTGGATAGGTACCTGTCATTACAAGTAGGTAGCAATAACAGACTTAGCAAATTATTATGAAAAAGAGACGCGATTCCTTTATTATGTACAGAAAGGATATAGAATAGGAAGGATAAAAAATAAATTGAACTTCCTTGCGTGTTTAGAACTTAAAAGCAAAAATGATAAAACAAAGAAAAGAATCTCCATGCTACATATACCCCGTACCATATATGAAATATAGTCATTCTTTTGGAACTTTGATTTTATTAAAAATGCAACATACATTTATTTCAATTAGATCACTAGGTAGCATAAATGGAGTTATAATAATTTAGCTGTTGTACCAAGCTTACTATAATATACAATTTATCCATAAGACTTACGTCAATCATTTATAATATATAGTTGTATTGTATGCATAGATATAAAATAGAGGTCGGTACATTAATGGGGCTTTTTCTGTAGTGTTCGTGTGTGTGTAAAGATCCAGAACCCATTCCTTCTTTCCCAACTTTCCCTTTTAATGTTGTATTAGGATTATCTTTCTCTCTCATCCATTGCCACGTTCCCCTTTGTCAACGGCTCCTTCCACCATTCTTAACGTCTAGTGGGAGCCAAAAACAAATTTTCCCGTCGTTCAACATGAGAACAAGACATGTAATATTAAAGATGATATACTACAAACAATCAAAAATTTTAAATTGCAAATCAAACGTTTTAAACTTTCTAAAAGAAAAAAAAATAGAGCAAAATTGTATCTCAGAATCAGAGAACCAGAACAAAAAATACATGGCTGTTATCTCATTCTAAGGTGTAAAGGTAGAGTTGAAAGGTTGAGCCCGGTTTCAAGATTAGGCATTACTGCATGCATAAATTAGGTTTTTACCAAATGCATCAATTTCTATGCAAGTTTTGTAATGTTCAAAAAGATAACATAGCTTGTATGTAAGGCTTTTTAACACTATAAACCTCAATGTTTAAACAGATTTACACAAAATCAATGTTTGCACCGCGAGCCTTGAAGCGCGGAAACGCATCAGGGCGTTCAGCGACCTGCGAAAAGCAGGAAAAGCATTCGCCTTTTGGACGGGGCGCACGCTTTTGAGGCACAGCGTGCGCCTTCAGCGCCTTTTCTACAAAAGCGCGATTTCTGTGTTCTCTCTTTTAAAAAAAGGCCTGAAACGACGTCGTTTCAGGGTAAGAAGAAAAAATAAAAATAAAAGAAGAAAAGGAAAAAAATCCTAAAAAGGAAAAACGCCGCTGGTTTGTTATCCCGCCGGTTTTCAGCATAATAAAATCGCAGCAAACAAATACTCCCACTTTTCAGCAAACAAATCGCAGCAAACCTTCTCCTTCCGTTGTGGTTTTTTCCTTCTCTAGCTCTCTCTTTTTTTTTTCTACGTCTTCTCCAGCAGTTCTTTTCTACATCCTCTTGGTTCTTTTCTTTTACTTCTCCGGCAATCTCGTTTTTTTTCTTTTACAACTCGAAACAATGAGTACAAGCAAGAAGGGTATTTTCTGGAAAAATGCATATATTAAGGAAGGTGAAGGTTTTGCGAGATGCAAATTTTGTGACAAAAAATCAAGTGGTGGTAAAAACCGACTGAAACATCATTGGGCTGGAACCCACCGAGGTGTTGAACCTTGCTCTAAACTACCTGAGGATGGAAAAAAAGAAAGCCAGCTTCCCTTGAGATCCTTCTTTTCGGCCATAGATAAAAGAACCGAGCTACTAAGGGAGATAGGAGAGGGGCGTGGTCAGAATTATTCGACGGGTAGTTCCGGTAGTTGCCCTCAGTGAAGTAGTGGCTCCGTACCTCAAGCTAGAGGTCCAATTGACCAATTTGTCAACGTTCAAGCGAAGCAAACAACTATAAATTCAGCTTTCAAGAAAGAACAGAGAATTAATGCTTGCAAAAAAAATAGGTCGGTTTGTTTATGACACCATGATTCCTTTCAACGTGGTGAATTCCCCATTTTGGAAGCCTGCTGTTGAAGCTATTGCCGAGTATGGGCCTGGATTCAAGCCCCCATCTATGTGGGAATTGAGGACATGGATACTTAAGGCAGAAGTTGAAGATATTAACAATTTGAAAAAAGGTCACGTGAAAGCTTGGAAGGGATATGGCTGCTCTATCATGTCGGATGGCTGGACTGACGGTAAAAGTAGGTGTCTTGTGAATTTTCTTGTTAACAGCCCTCATGGCACTTTCTTTTTTAGATTAGTTGATGCTTCAGATACTATTAAAAATGGTGAATTGATGTTCAAGTTCCTTGATGATAATGTAAAAGAGGTTGGGGAGGAGCATGTGATTCAAATTATTAGGATAGTGCTCCAAACATGAAAAATGCGGGAAACAGATTAATGGAAAAAAGACAGAAACTGTGGTGGACACCACGTGCAGTGCACTGCATTGATTTAATGTTGGAGGATATTGGGAAGATGAAAGTTTTTGACAAGACACTCCAAAAGGCTAAGAAAGTTGTGAAGTTTATATATGGTCATTCGATTATTCTTGCAATGATGAGGAGATTTACAAATGATAGAGAGCTTATTCGCCCGGCGGTCACTCGATTTGCAACTGCATTCTTAACACTTCAAAGCATATACAAACAAAAGAAGCCACTAGCAAATATGTGTACTTCTAAAGATTGGGAAGAAACAACTTATTCTCGCACTACTGAGGGCTTGGATACTACACATACTGAGGAGATCATGACGTCTTCTCGTAAGTTATATTTCACTCGCATGCGCTAGGATTGTTTAGTCTAAAGACAAAGGCAGTTTCCTTTTATAAGGTGAAAAATGTCGTAGCCCGATTGATGGGGAAGTGGGAGAGTCTTTAGCGGGAAATGAGGAATTCTAAGTGGGAGAGGCTTTTACCTTTTTCAAATCCAGAGTTGGTAAGGCAACAACTCACCAAACATGAACAGAATATAGTGACAAAAGCCTAGTTCGATGATCTTATAATTAGTACTTGAAGCCATTGAACATATAAAATCATACCTTATCTCCTTTGTTTGAAATGACGTAATCTCGTTTGGGGGAGCCCAATAGTGTTCTCAAGGAGGGTTGCTGAGTGGCTGCATAATCTTCTGTCCGCAAAATTTTTAATCTTTTGTCACTAAAAGGATAGCCTAAGGATCCATAATACTGAAGAATATCCCAAGAATCACATTGCAAAACCATGCCTGTTCGATCAACGATAAACATGATAGGAGAACGAAATATATCACGCACACCAAATTTTCGTTGCATATTTTTCCTTGATGTTACATCTGAAAATGGAATGGCGGTCCATGGCATGCAAGAAAACAGATCATCAAAATGCTTTTGAGAGTCACTCTGAAGAGAACAATGGGCTGGTATTTCTGCTCCGCAGTCAGTATCAAGGTCATTATAGGAAACTAAAACGACCTCAAAATTATTGTCTGGATATAGATCATCGTATATGTCCTTCAACAATGCTGTGGTCCACTTTGAGTATGATAAAAGACCGTCATATAGTGGCAGAAAATATATTCCAATAACCTTGCCTTCCAACTGCTCGCCCTTGACCTGAACAAATAATTTGTATATATGATAAGCACATATGCCAATATTTAGCACTTCAAACTGGTCAGCCTTGACCTATATATAAATCACATATGCTCACAAAAAGTACTTAAATGACTGGTCATGACTACATATGGGATGACAATCCGTAATGAAGCGTATAATACATACTTGTTGGTTGTTATTTTTGATGAGGTAATCCCTGTTGTTGGTGAAGAGAAGGTCATTCAAACAAATGGTATCTCCTACTGCTATGCTCCGTTCGTATTTAAAATCGGATTCTGCTTTAGGTTCAGCTTCCGCGTGATAGTGTTTGCATTCAGTATATGCTGTTATCCAAAGTTAAGATAATCACACTTTTCCAAATAAAGATGAAAACTTTAAAAGAGTTTACACAAGTGCAGGACAACCAATTAAAGAAAACACAAAAATAACAGAGCAAGAGTAAAACTTCAAAGAAGAGCAGATACAAATTACATAAGAGTAATTTGATCTAAATATGTTAATCTGCATACAATTTTATCAAAAAAGATACAAGCTTTAATTGGTTATCTTTAAACCCAAAAACAACAAACTAAGAAGTAAGCATATGATTGATTGATGAGATATAATAATAATAATAATAATAATAATAATAATAATAATAATTAACCAGACAAGTTCAAAGCATGGTATGAATTAAAGATTCTGGAAAAAGCATAGGTGCCCTTTATTCTTCTTCTTCTTCTTCTTCTTGATATTGTTGTAGTTGCATAATTTGCATATATGTGCTTGGTGAGAAATTGTCCTCGCACTATCAGACTTCCCAAACTCCTCATCGTCGGCGTCATAAACAAGAAGAACCAGGCACGACACTAGGGGACGGGTGTTCAAAAATCCGATACGAAAATCCGAAGTTCCGGATATCCGAAAATTCGGATATCTAAAAATTCGGATATCCGAAATTCAGATATTCGGAACTTCGGATATCGGATAGTATTTTTCAAAAAAATCGGATATTTGGATATCCGAAATATCCGAAAAATCTTTTTTATTTTTTTATATTTTAAATAATATAAGGTATTCGGATATCCGAAGTTTTTTTCGAATATCGGATATCAAAATCTACTATCCGAAATTTCGGATATTCGAAAGTCCGTATATCCGGTTTTGAACACCCCTACACGACACGATAATCCGAATACGAACACGCACGATGTTAATGAGTTAGTGTCAAGTCTTACTGTATTTCGTGTCGTTATCGTGTAACACGGTAAGCACGATATTATCGTCTCAGGTTCGTGTTGTGTTCGTGTAACCCGATAATATTTATTTAATATTTTTATTTTCTATTACTCATTAATTATTAATTAATATGATGTATTTTTTACCCTATAGTTTTAGAATCTAATGTTTTTCCTTCCAAAAGTTAAAAAGAAACCCTCATCTCTCAAAGTTTTAATCGTGTTGGTATCATTATGGTATAAAATTAGTTTCTAATCGTGTCGTATCCATATCCACACGAAAGAAATCGTGTCATTCTCGTGTTCGTGTCGTGTTGAGCAAATTCTTAACGGGCCCTGTTCGTGTCGGGCCTTAACAAATCATGTTGTTATTATGTCGACACGATATCGACCCAACACGCATTATTTGACAGCTTTATATACAATCAGTACAAGGGGAAACACGACACGATTACGACATAATCGCTTGAGTTAGGGGAGACCAACTCCCTTTCAGTTTCACTTTAAGTTGCTAAATAATCGCTTGGCATAATCAGACCCGGCCCAAGACAACCCCACACGAAGTTGACTCAAAATTGACTTAAAAGTCGAGTCATTTTTGGGTTGATTTCGATCCGAAACTAATCAGAATATTATATATTTATAAAATAAAATGATATTATATTATAATATTTATTATACATATTTTATTAATATATTGATTAGATTAATTTATAAGCCTAAAATAATATTCATTTAAATAACACAAATTTACTAATGAAATATTATTATTTCGGGTCGGGTTCGAGTTAGGTCAAATTTATGACCTGAGTCTGTCAACCTGAACCCGAACTGATAGTCGAAATTGTTAGCCCTACTTGCTCCAAACATCACCATATATTTATTTAAATAAATTTAATAAAAAATAGTTTTTTTTCAAAAATACCTATGGGTAAAAACGTTCTTGTAAAAATACGGTTGTGCTAATTTTTTTTTTTTGTTAAAATACAATTTTAAAATAAATCAAGACTACAGATTTTTTGATGTAATAAACGGCGGCGTGGTGCTGAGGGGCGGTCCCGGCGGCGGCACTGCATGAGCGGCGTCGGCCCGCGGCTGTCGATGGTGAGAGATGGGGTTGAGAGGGGAGAGGCTTACGGTTTGGGCGATATAGAGAGGGTTGAGAGAGATGATGGGTGCCGATGGCTGACGCCTCCGAAGATTGAAGGGTCGACGGCGGACTCGCCAGAGGGATGGAAGACATCGAGATTGAGAGTGGAGAAGAGAGAGGTTCAAATAGAGTGAACGAGTATATGGAGAGAGAGATAGAGGAGTGATCAAATAGTGAGAAATTGTGGATAATTAAATCAAATATTATTGTAATCTTTAACCTAAAATAATTAAAGGATAAGAAAGTATACACAAAATACTTTAATTTTTTAAATTAATTAAAAATAAAATAAATTGTAAAATTACTGAATAAGCCTTATTATGGCTGAGATATTATGTCTCTAAATCATGACCCTCTTGCAAATTAGTCAATTTATAAATAAATAAATAAATAAATAAATAAATAAATAAGCTCAATCTACCATGATTGCGACAATATCAACCAAAATTAGTCATAAATCCAAATTTTATTTTTATCATTAATTAAAGTTACATTAATTGCATAAGTGGCTGTATTTAATTGCATCGGTTGCATATCATAAATAACCAATTCAACTTGTAAGCAATTAGAACCAAATTAATCCGAACCAAATCAAACCAAACCAAACATACCCAGTATATCCCGGTCAGAGCAGGGTCTGGGGAGGGTAAGATGTACGCAGACCATGCCCCTACTTATTACGGTAGGGAGGCTGTTTCCGTGAAGACCCCAACTTAAACAAGACGCAGATCTTGTGTGATAAATACAAAAGAAAACATATGATTCGAGAAAGCTCGAGACCATACCTGAGCCCATGGCTTGATCCACATGGGACTTACCTAAGCGAAATTTGACTACTTCACTCCCGATGAACGCTGCTCTAACAAAAGAGAGGTTGGCTCTGCGCACAGCTCCCTGTCAAAAATACACCACACGCAAAGACAATAGGATAAAATATACAATTAAAGTAAAAATGCAATGCTCTAGGTCAAAGCTAACCGAGACAACCCAACTCTGAGGCTCTCAACTACAGCACCGCTCCCTACAAAAGAATCCACAACTCTGATATGGCGCCTCCAAGCGCACCTATCAACAGTCATGGTCTCGGAAAGGTTTAAGGCCTTTAAATATAATCTCAGTTGCTCCTCCCACGTCCTCCTCGGTCTGCCTCTCCTCCTCTCCCCGACAACCATTAAACTCTCGACCCTCCTCACCGGAGCAGATGCCTGCCTCCTGCGGACGTGGCCAAACCATCTCAATCTCCCTTCCCTAACTTTCGCTGAAATGGGCGCCACTTCCAGCGCGTTCCTGGAAACCCCGTTCGCAATTCTATCTAACATTGTGCGACCACACGACCAACGTAACATTCTCATTTCAGCCACTTCCAACTTGTTCTCAAGCGACTTCTTCATCGCCCAACATTCGGAGCCATACAACATTGCAGGTCGGATTGCCGCTCTATATAATTTACCCTTCAACTTTAGAGGGACTTTCTTGTCGCACAGGACCCCTATCGCTGCTCTCCACCTTAGCCACCCCGCCTTGATGCGATGCGTGACATCATCTTCACACTCACCTTCCTTCTGAGTGATCGAACCCAAATACTTGAACTTATGCATGCGAGTGCGATCTGATCCGCAATCATTACCTCAACATCTTCCTCGTTGGCCTCACCACTAAAGTTACACCAGAGATACTCGGTCTTAGACCGGCTCACACGCAAGCCCTGAGATTCTAACTTAGCCCTCCAAAGCTCCAACTTCGAGTTCACCTCCCTCCTCGACTCCGCCACTAACACAATGTCGTCAGCAAAAAGCATGCACCACGGGATGCCATCTTGAATCCCTCGCGAAATGACGTCAAGGATTAGAGCGAAGAGAAGAGGACTTAGCGCCGACCCCTGGTGTAGCCCTATCTCAACCGGAAAATACTGAGTGTCACCAACTGGGGTCCTAACGCACGTCCTAGCTT
Organism: Orobanche coerulescens; assembly: GCA_033398695.1. Lineage (NCBI taxonomy): Eukaryota > Viridiplantae > Streptophyta > Magnoliopsida > Lamiales > Orobanchaceae > Orobanche > Orobanche coerulescens. The sequence continues at coordinate 124,482 of JAWKAU010000145.1, forward strand.
GGGAGTACATGTCTTGGATCGCCCTAACGAACGGCAATTCATATTTTATATTCACCAACATAAAACCCGTGCAAGGCACGAGTCTGTACGTCTAATTGTATATTTTATATTCCATCCGTCCAACAAAATTGTACTCATTTTAATTTTTATTGGTCAACATTCATAAACTTTGACCATGAATTACAACCAATATATAAAAAAATTATAGTAATGTAAGTGCTTATTTGATTTGTCTTAATGTATATTTTCTAAATATTATTTTTTTATAATTTTTATTCATATATAATTAAAATTAATAATGATCAAATGTGTACTTGGAGAGACCGGTCAAAGTCAAATGAGCACAGTTTTATAGGACGAATGTAGTACTACTTTGTTGTGTATAAATTTTCATTTGATACCATGCATCATCTTAAATATTTAATCAGTTACCAAATTTAAGTACGCAATATATCATATATTAAAGATTTCCTTTTGCGTTTGTTATGTTATTGTATCATTACATTTATTTTAAGCTTATATGAATTTTTTAAATAAATTAAATAAAAATATACTTAATACTAAAGGATCGTATTTGACTCATATCCGATGAATCACAAGCTGTTCGCTTATGACAAAAAAAATTTAACACTGGTTCATATTCGATTTAGATCCAAACTGAAATATTAGTAATCGACTTATATCTGAATGAAACAATATTAAACCTAAATCTATATTTAATAAAGATAAAATGATCCCAAACCCGATTACATGGGTGTTCGGTTATACCGGACTTATTTTCCACCCATGCTTTCATCGACATAATTATATATTCTAATCTGATTATCTCTGTTTTTCTTTTAAATCACATTTTTTATCCAACTATATATTTTACTCATTTATCTAACTGATATATAATTTGAATCTCATATATTTTATTTCTAAGTTTTTCTTAATATTCATATTTTATTAATCTAACTATACATTTGAACTGATTAGGGGAGAGAATAGTTTTTAGATCTTAACTCTTATTTTCAGTGTTGGTTATTTTTTCAGATATATTTTTTGCAGGAGGCTTATGCACTTTTAGGTAGGGGTGTGCAAAAAAACCGATTAAACCGAAAAATCGCACTGCACCGCACCGTAAAAACCGTACCGAAAAAACCGATAAACCGCTTAAACCGACATACATGGTTTTTATTTTTTATAAAACCGAAACTTGATGTGATGCGGTATTTGACTTAAATACCGGGAAAAAAACCCGTACCGTACCGTTATTTATATTAAATATTTTTATGATAATATATCATATATATATATATATAATAGTTTCAAACTCATATGAATATAGAAGTATAACAAATTTATTGAAGTTCAAGACACCTGTTTGTTTTTTATTTTATTTTTTTATTTTTATCCTTCAAAATAGTTGGATGAAAACTTGAACATTAAATTAGTTACTATCATAAGGTTGATGTGATTTTTTTGATTTAGCTATTAATTTGGATCAGCTATTTATGATACCTTGTTGAATTAATTTATTCGAGTATTTTTGTATTATTAATGCTATCAAGTATCAAGTAGAAAAACCGAAAAAATACCGTACCGATGTAAACCAAACCGAAATACCGAACTACCAAACCGAAAAAAACCGTATGTGTATGGTATTAAATCATAATAAACCGAACATATTTAGTACGGTATCGATTTTACCCTAAAACCGTACCATACCGTACCATGCACACCCCTACTTTTAGGATTTGACTTGGATGCTTTTGTACTCCGTATTCTCGAAGGATTTTTCTATTGAGCAATATTGTTTCATATTCATCTTTTATGATTCAATTGTTGATTTAGATTTATATCTGTAATATTCGGATAATTGTTGAGTATTTTTATCTGTAATTGAACCTTGTATTATTAGACTTTGTGGTATCTATAATCGAAGTGTGATTTCTCCCGTATTCGTACTCCAAACAGTCATGATCATAGTAGGAAGAAGTTGCAAATTCATGCATGCAGCTACGTCATAATGTATGCTAGCTGATGAGCTTAACATACGCTATGGACTGAGGATACCGTACGCTATGAACGAAGCATAGGGTACGTAACGTACAGTCAGGAAGATAGGGTTGGTCGGCACATGTGCCATCTTGGGACGGGGACAATGATAAGATTCCCTGCGTGGCCCGGACAGTTTTTTGAAAAAGTAGGTCAACGGGGATTAACGTACGCTAAAGGACCGAGATAGCATACGCTACTCATAGCTCATTACGTACGTAACATGTAAGGATTATTGGAAAAATAGAGGAAATGGGTTGTTTTGAGCAGCCCACTTGAGAGGCAATTTTGAGTGGGCTCAACTACGAGTTAAAGTCGGGACTTAGTTGGAATATGTAGTACTCCGTACGAGGTTTTCAAAACATGTAAGAACACTCAAAATGATTGAGGTATGAATGAGATGTAATGTTCCAAAGTGAACCCTTTAGAAATGGTTTTAAGATGTTATCCCACATTGGAAAAAGAAGAGAAAAATTGTGAGTATATAAAGAGATGTGGACAAAGTCTTGTTCAAAAAGTGAGACATGAGTGGATGTGTGAGGCGCCCCTCGCGCGCACTCGGTTCGTCTCGTCTCGGTCTCGGTCGAAGGATGAAATATCTCGGCGTCTCGAAGTTATCTTTTTACTGCAATTTTATTCGGTAAAAATTTATTTTACTGAAATACCTCAATTATAAATTTCAAATTTTTTGGTATTGCGATAATTAATTTTTCGGTATTGAGAATTTATTTATCAATTTAATTGATAATTATCGAATTAAACAGATCTGGATAAGTATTGAAATACCAATCCTGATCAGTTTAGAGTTCCTCCAGCACATGTCTCTCTCTCATCTTCACCTATAAATACAGATGTGAGGGGTCTTATTTTGAGGATGATTTTTTCGTCCGGTTTTCTCATCCAAAAATTTCGAGTTCTTTTTTTTTCGGAAATAATTCTCTTCGTAATTTGGGTCGGTGGTAGTTCAGGTTTTATTCTAGTTCGCTGAGGGTGCGATGATCAATTTATCAACGCATCGAGATGTTGTCTAATCCTGGGAGGCAGACGCTAGATGTGGACACGGTTCCGGTTTCGGTTCGAACCGGAACCGGAACCGAACCGCCGGTACTAGTGCTACGGTTTCGGTTGAGCGAAACAAGCAGTTCGATTACAGTTCGAATCAAGGTTCGGTTGAACCGTCCGAACCTATTTTTTTTAGTTCACTTTAATTGTATTTATAATTAAATAATCAATATAAAATAAAAGAAACAATTTTGAAAAAGATCCAAAAAGAAATAGAAGAGATTAGGGCAACTATTTCTTATTATTCCTTAGATAATAGTTTGTGGTATTTATAACTAAGTACCGAAAAGAAAACCCATGAAGGAGTATTAAACTCTTTTAAAAAATACATTAAATTTCAGAAATTACTAATGATAATCCTAATTACTGATAATAAAGGTCATCGTAAAATTACTAATAATAAATTGCAGGCTGCTACACACACTTTCACCCATCAAATAACCTACAGTTGTCAATATAATTTTTTATTCCAAACACAAGTGAGTGGAGATTTTCAAGGCAGCAACATGCAAAAAAAAAAAAAAAAACTAGGACAACAAATTTCACACATCAAAGAGGGAAACCGGTAAAGAATAATGCTACACACATACAAATGCACACACAAATGCACACCCCTGCTTTGTAGGGGTTGTACCCTGTGGGTATAATCCTTACTACGCAGGGTACAACCCCTACAAAGCAGGAATGTGCATTTGTGTGTGCATTTGTATGTGTGTGTAGCAGCTTTGGTAAAGAAATCTCAAAGATAAGCACGAGAACGCCAAAAAGCCGACAACCCATGTGCAGACTTTGCACTGCAAAGTTGGTTTCAAAATTTCAACGGAGGAAGCAGCCCCATGTGCAAATGGTCGGTTCCATTTTTTTCAACGGTTTCCGATTCCGGAACCGTGTGAACCGGCGGTTCCTAACGGTTCGGTTACGGTTCCGAACCGGGAACCGCCGGTTATATTTTCTAGAACCGAAACCGAACCGTCTGGACACGTCTTCGGTTCCAGTTCGGAACCGTCTAACACGGTTCCGGTTCCAGAACCGTCCTATACGGTCCGGTTTCACGGTTCGGTTCCCGGTTTCGGTTTTTTTGGCCACCTCTAGCAGACGCTATACACTGCGGTGGGGGCGAATTTGCTTTAAGGAGATAGATTTTCTGGACTCAACATCGCCCATATTCGATTTGCTTCTTTCAATTATATATATATATATATATATATATATATTATTCAATGCTTTCGTTATTAACGAATCTGTCTCCTACTTTGTTCTTCTCAGATTTGCAGCTCATGCAGGAGATTCAGAACATGGTAAATATACCAACAATCTTAAAGCAAATTTATTATTTTGTAGCATAAATTTCGAAATTATTAATATCGAATCTCTGCAAATTTTTCCATCTATGGGAAAAATGATTTATTATTTTCGAAATTCAATTTCAATGATGTTTGGATCTGCCATGAGGAACATGCTTTTCGACTGCTTAAATTCGTCATTATAAGAAATGAATATCCATTTCTCACGATCAGCTTCGAGATGTGCTTTTCTATTTATTATTCTATTTATGGTTTTACAATTACCTTGACTTAGAGTGAGGGCTTGAGCACTTACTGAAGTGCCGATTCTTCCAATCTTCCTTTGCCTCTATAATTCGATTTGCCCTATGGTTGCTTTATAACTGTACATATATGTTATAAACATATTATGTTTATTTTGTTGTATAAGGATGACTTGAATTAGCTGGCATGTCATGTAGGAAAGTACTTATGTTTACATTAGTTCATTGTTTATTAATGGTAAAATCTGCGTAAACATATTTGTTTGACTTGTTGTGTTGATCCATGAATGGTAGGATCGACGATGCTTATTTGACTCTAATTCATTTATCCGGCATATGTGGCATTGCAATATATAGTCTGAATTTTGTTTTGAGTTACGCTACTGTCAGCAAATGTAGTTGCTAATAGCTGATTAGAATAAAAATATTATGGATTACACGTCGATCATTATTTAGAAAATATTTGTGGTTAATATAAATGAGAAGAATTTATATTATTTGTTGCCATGCGTTTTTCTAAATAAGATTGTGATTATATTTGCTATTATATAATCATGCATACGATAATTTTGAAAAGGTATAGCATTGCTTGATAAGAGACGAATCAATTATTAATTGATTATTCGACTAAGATGTTAAGATTATTTAGTTTAATTAAGATATTAACTAAATAGTCTTTGTTGATTGATTTTAATCTTTTTATGTGATGGAATATCAATTTTGGTCGGATGCTCGGATGTTAAAAAAAAACTAACAAGCCTGGTACCTAGTGAGTACAGGTTGTGGGTCGACTTGAGAATTATAATTTTTTGGTTGGATTTGATCTTCCGGTTAAATTATATATTCTTGTGTTGGTGTCGGTCTGCTGCGGCAATTACACACGAGCCTATTACGGTGATCCATGTGATACCAAACACGGCAAATATTGATATTAGCTCTATACGCGGAAAATTCGGACAAATTCGTGATCTTTTTAACCCCAACGCATCGATTGATCGAGGATCACTGAATGTGGGTTTAAGGTGGTGTATCAGCATTTGTGCTAAGAATTTTTGGTTCTCCTTGGAACCATGCGGAAATTTCGGAGAAATTCAATAATTGAATTTTAGTGCTAAGAACATAAAAGTTCTTTAATCGAATATTAAAACCAGAGAGGTTTTAAATGATGATGAAACCTACTCTTATGAGAGGTTGTAACAAGAAATGTGATCACTTTATAAAGATAGTGATACATTAGTTACGTGTACTCGATAATTACACTACGCCACAAATGGCCTTTAGCAACGTTTATTTCGATGTTACAAGCAAAAGTGTTAGCATAGATGCCTTGAAATTGATCTACGCTAACACTTTTTTTTAGCGTTACAGTTGATAGTAGCAGGTGTTGCCATAGTATCTATGGTAACACCAAATTCGCTGTTACCGTTGATCTTTAAAAAAAAGTGTTACCAGGAAAGAAAAAAATAGGCACGCTTACACTTAATATTTTGGCGGGTCAAAATCAATCTTCAATTTTTGCCCAAACAAATGAGCGACTATTTTATCCAAATAATTCACTCTGAAACCATAGCACGCTCAGTTATTATTTTATTTAAAAACTAAAAAACAAAACACTAGGGGGCGTTTGGTTCGTCGGATTCCGATGTAATTGGAATGGTCGATTCCATTGACTGAATTCCATTGTGATGTTTGGTTACCTAAGGAATGGAATTGAAATCTCAACATTCCTTCAAATAAGGATTTGATCATTCATTCTCAAAATGGATGGAATTGAAATCCATTCCATCTCAAAATTTATAAACGACAAATATACCCTCATTAAATATAATGATCGGAAGAAGAAAAACGGTGGTGTGATTGTTGCCGGAAAAAATAATTTTATTATGATTTATTTGTAAAAATATTACATATTAATATTAAAAATATATTGAGAAATATTAATATTAAAAATATTAAATATTAATATTAATATTAATATTAATATTAATATTAAAAATAATGTTTTCCAACCTAACACTCAATTTCGGTTCCAAAAAAAAATCATAAACAGCCTCCTTTCTCATCTCCACGACGCATACAACCTCCTCCATCTGCAATTAGGGTTCACAACGCAGCTTCCTCCACCTCTTTTCCACGATGCAGCCGTAGCTCCAATCGAAGGTTAGCGTTATCTCTCCCGCATAATTGTTGTCTCTCTCGCTTAATTGTTATCTCCTTCTGCTCGTATTTTTCCGTGTGTGTGTATCTTTGATGTCGGAGCTTCGTTGTTATCTCATTATTTGTGGGTGTCTGAAAACAAAGTGATGCGGACAGTATGAGGTATGGGATTTTTTTATTTTCCAAAGGGTGGTTTTCACTGGAACATCTTGTAGTAGTATATATATATACATATATATATATATATATATATGCTGTGGGTTTGTATCTTCCTTTAAGGTGAGCGTATTTCTTTTCGATTTTTTTTGGCTGAGTTGTTTTTTGTTTTCCTATCGGTGTCGTTCTAGGGTTTGGTTTTGTTGTTTACGGGCGTCTCGATTCCGTTTGTTTTTGGGTTTTCTGGGGTCATTATTTAGTAGGTATTTTTTTAGGGTTCCTGATTTTTACCTATTGTTGTCCTTTTTTTTGGGCGTTTTTTTAATTGGGTATGTTTTTCTTTTTATGCAGGCCTTTGGATCGGAATTTCTTGTGGATTCTTTTGATTTTGGAAGCGAGGTTTGGGGTTTGTTTTTTGGAGGAGACCGTGCGGTCAGGTTTGTGGGTCTTTCTTTTTTTTTTCTTTGGCTTTTTTGCAAGCTGTGTTCGGTCTATTGGGTGGGTGATGTTTGTTTTGTATTTTCTATGATTTTTAGTGTATTTGTGTGCTATTTTTTAATAGACTGTTGGGTAGGTTTTTTTGGGATTGTGGAGATTATAATGTTTTTTGGGAAATTCTGTTCTTTGGCTGTTTTGGTAAACGGCATTTTTTCCTATATTTTGGGCTCTGGGTGAGCTCGCCTTCTTTTTTGGGTTTTAATGGGTGTGGGTTTTTTTGAGTGGGTGTGCCGCCGTTTGTGAATATTATGCTTCGTTTCTTTTGGGGGTTGCGGTGTGATTTTCAGAGAGCGTAAAGGGTGGTAATTCTCTGTTATGTCCTTTGCATGGAGTTTTTGGATTATTGGTTGAGAGCTGTTTGCGTTGGTTATTTTGTTCGCCTCGGTATGTTTTAGGCGTGGTTTGTTTGTTTTGGTGGTGTTTTATCTCATATTTCTTTACAGAGGTATGTTCTTCAAAATAGGTTCTGTTGGTAAGTGTACATGTTTACACGGTGTCTGGATGTAGTTTTAGGATACAGATTATTGGGTTCAGGTTTCCTTTGTCTTCATTGCTGCGAAGGCCTGTTTTTGTTACGCTATTGAGTTTAATTGGATTTTTTTCGCTGTTAATATAGGTTGGCGTATTCATTAGCCACTGATAAACAAACTAAAGAAGACGAAATGATCGGAAAAAATGACGTGCACACAGAAATGAAAAACAATTAACTATACTTTGAAAGGACAGGGATTTGAGTAATGGAAAATTACATGTGCACAGAGATAATAAAAATAAATTATACTTTCAAAGGCTTATTATTAACCTTGTTAATCCCTAGAAAAATTCCCTTTTCTTTTTTACAGGTATGGAATTATTTTATTTATGTGTTTACGTGGTTTCGATCGGTTTTCTGGTCTCTGTGTTTTACGATGTTAGAAATGTGCAATTTCATACGATATGAGTTTGAGTATGTGTGTTTTCATGTGTTTAGAGGTTTGCGTTACTTTAAAAGTGTTAGGGCCGTCCAGTTGAAAACGTATTTTGCCTTTTTTTTCCCGAAGTGTTTTCTGGCTTCTCTGTATTTTTTTCGCTGATCATCTCGGTAAAATTTGTTTTTTTTCCTATTCTACTTATTAGATTTTTAGCGTCTTTGTTTTGGTTTTATATCTTCTTTGACAGTGAGCTTATTTCTTTTCTATTCCTCTCGCCGATTTGTTTTTCAGTTTCCTATCGTTGTTGCTGTAGTTTTTTGCTGTTTTTTTTACAGCTGTGTGGATCCCATGTCTTTTTGTTTTCTTGCCTGTTATTTGCGAGTATCGACTTAGGTTTGTTTTGTTTTTGTGTCGTTTTTTACTTGTTTTTATTTGGGTGCGTTAGTTTTTCCTGTTGCTGTCTCCTATTTTTTGGGGCGTTTCTTTTGATTAGGTGTGTTTTTCTTTTTTACAGGCGTCTGGATTGCATTTGGTTTTGGGCTTTTGGGGCTGCTGTTTGCGAACACTGGGCTTCATTTCCTTGGAGGATATCGTGCGGTTTTGAGGACGTGGATCTTTTTTGTTGGAGGTATATGGTTCTCTCTTTTTTAGTGCTTAATTTAGTGATATAGGTTTTCTTCAGTGTTGTTTGATTGTTTTCGGTCTGTTTTTTTTCCCATAGATTGTTGAGGTTGATTATTGAAAAGAGGCTGCCGGTTTTAAAATAGGTTTTCGTGGGAATTTGGCAGAGGTTGCTATTAGTTGTTTGGTTGAAATCTTGTTTCTTTGCTGTTTTGGTAAATCAGTTTCTTTGCTGTATTCTTCGCCGACTTCTGTTTCTTATCTTTTTCGCTACGATTAGGAGTGTCACTAATTTTTGGTTTTGATTGCTCTTTTCTCTCGGCCTTTGTTTTTTGGTCAGTACTTATTTTTGCTCTTTTTTTTTTACTGGTTTTTGATTTCAGTGGGTGTTTTTTTTTTGGGCAGCTATTCGGCTCACGTTTATTTTTGGGTTTATTCGCCGCTGTTAGTGAACATTGTATGTGGTTTGTTTTGGGTGATGCGTTGTGCTTTTCAGCAACCGGACCTTACTTGTTAAAGGCTGGTGGTTCTTTATTGTTTTCTTTTTTGCATAGTATTTTCGTGTCGTTGGTTCAGAGCTTTCTGTTTTGCATTTTTCTTGACTTTAGTTTCTTTGAGTGTGGTTTGTTTATTTTGATTGTGTTTTATTCCATATTTCTTTATGAAGGTATCATAGTTGTTAAATATCGCGATACGCGATACGTATCGGCGATACGATACGCGATACGTATAGTGTCGATACGTATCGCATGGGAATATCAATTTCCTCCTCCGTATCGCGCGTATCGTACGTATCGCGTATCGTATCATAAATATCGCCGATACGGCCGATACGTAATATCTGTAATAAGGTATGGTAGTCTTCCTATTTTGGATACCAATCTTGCGTCTCTGTAATCATATTAATAAGCTCAGACTTCTTTTGGCAGAGGAACACTTCAAGAATAAGTCGGTGCTTCCTCTAGGCAAGTTGCAATATGTTAGAAGTTCAATTTTCTCGAAGTTGAAGTTTCGATTCCTCTGTGTTATGAATTGTAGTAGTTATTATAATAGCTTTGTTAATGAATGTTTGCTATTAGTAGCTGTGCTGCATCTAAGTTAACACCGCATGCTTGATAGTCATTGGAGGAATCAAGAAGCATTCTCTTTATAGTAAAATTATGTGAGCACTCAGTCCAGTTGCTGGAAAATCTCTCTTTTGTGCAGTTTCTCTTACTCCAACTGCAGATAGCCAAGAGTTATCGACGGACATCAATCATAAAGGAATGGAAAAAGAATCAACTGAATTCGAGAGAAACTTGACCAAAAAGTTCGAGAAATGATGAAAATGTTGGCCGAGAAGAATCCAGATTTGAACTTAAAGATTGATGACTCTCAGAAATCAGTCGAGGAGTCCTATGGTGGTGACAATGTCACTCCTTGATTGATCTCATCATTTTAAATTATGCTAGCTAAGTGACTCAAGTAGTTTTGTTATATTTATGGATTGCGATCGTAACTTGTCCTTAGCTATTGTGGATTGAATATTAGTAGTCATGTATTTTGGATGTTGTTATGGTTGACAGTGTTTTAATGGTATTGACTGTTTTATGGTAATATTTACTTTTCAATATAACATTTTACTTTTTACCATGAAAAATGTTGGTAAAAAACTGCAAAAATGTAGCCATAAACTATAATTTATAATTCTTTTTGTTGGCAAAATATAAAAATTGTGTTGGCAAAGATTAAAAGTGTGTTGGTAAAAGTTAGAACTGTTTATATATAAGTGTAGCCATAGTGTTAAAGTTGTTGGTAAATATGTCAAAGTGTTTCACAATTTAATGTTACATTAGACTTCATGAGTGTTAGCATAGGCCTACGGCTACACAAATCATTGTGTCACTAAATATATAAAAGTGTGGCCTTAAGTCTACAGCAACACAAAATCTAGTGTAGCCACAGACAATAAAAGTGTCGGCATATGGGTCTATTGCTACATTTTTTTAACATATTACCAAAAACAAGAAAAGTGTTACCTTAGACCCCTATGGTTGCGGCCGTTTTTGTAACACTTTCGAATTTGGTCAAAGTGTAGCCATAGCTTGTTTTTCTGCCTTCAGCAACACTTTTTGGACTTTTGAACACAGTTTTTCAGGTGTTGCTGAAAACCATATATGGTGTAGTGTTAGTAAAGCAAAAAGAGAAATTTACGCTCTAAAAGCTCGAAATAGAAAAACAACTTAATCTGGAAATTAAGATGGTTGAATTGCACTCTAAAGGAGAAGCAAAAATGATGTTAATCAGTTCAAACTATCACTGAATATGAGGATATTAGTCACGTGAAGACTACTTAATTTAAAATAAGATACCATGCAAGGAAATAATTGAAATTTCCTATTAGTTCTGAAATGTAGTAAAACAATTTTAGAAATACTAAAAATGTGGGGGTGTCTGGCTAAGGCAAAAGTTCCTAAGCCAAAGCAAGTGAAGGTCTGACCCAAGACGGTCGAATGCATCTTTACTGGATACGCACATGATGCATGATGCGTATAAATCCGTACTGCAAAAATCTGATAGTCTGACATATCAGTATCGAGCAAACGCATAACTGATTTAAAAACTAAATCAATTATGAGATACCGTGGATTTATCAATGTGAAATGAATCACCAAGTGGTTTTAAAGGATGAAGTAAAAAGGCTTGAACTTGGAAAATCACTACATTTAAAATTTCTAACATGCGTGCTAGAAGATAACTTACAATGCCATATACACTCTTCATATGGTCATATAAGAGAAAGAATAATCCTGTTGTGCAGAATTCTGTTTAATGTTCGGTAGATACCGCTAGGATCCAACGTAAATTCGAAAATAAAATTAAATGGATCCATGGATATATAAGAGACGAAACTACTAAGTGAGGTTGTAGTAACGTGAAAGCCTAAAATACTGTGAGATATATTCCCGAGTAACGAGAACAAAGTTCATTATTATGATATATATTATTGCTACTTTGCAGAATGTAGAAATATATCAAATGAACATACATGCAGTCTTTCTAAATGGCGTTTCTGAGAAAAGCCAACTTGGAAGAACCAGAGGCATATGTGCCTAGCGCAACGGTTGAAAGTCTGCAACTCAGTGAAATTGTTTTGAATCTAAATTGACACTAAAACAGTGGCATAAAATCTTTGACATTGTGGTGTCAAGCAATGACTTCAAACGATGTGATCAAATCTCTGATTTGACAACATTCAAATATGGTGATTAAATGACCGAAAAATACCAATTTGGGGACGCTCAAATTTGGTAATGTAGTGAATGAAAATTTGCTAATTTTGGGGACGCTTAAAATTAGTAATTTGATCTTGAGAAATTGAAGTCTCGGTTAATAGTTGGTAACGTAATTTCAAAACGTTAAAAATGCCAATTTGTGATGTCAAAAAGATTCAAGACAATGAATATGTCAAGTGTGTATATGTCGAATACACATGACGACTATGTCACTTTAAGAATGAATTTGAATGACCGAGTCATTGATGTAAGTAATGACAAGGGGATCAATTCAACAAAGTCTGAAAGATAAATATATGAGACTAAAGAGATGATCTTAAATCTCAAGTCGTTCACAATGTCTCATATGAGGTCAGTCATACTATGATGACATGAATCTTGGAAAGATCAACGGAATCAATTGGAATGCCAATGGATATGGTGCGGCTATCCAAGCACAAAGGTAACTGATCTTTCAAGAGTAACTAAAAGTCTAATGTACTAAGTGAATTGTACAAGACTAAACACAATCTATATCGGGAGTAGACTATGTGGATACACGAGTAATCTGGAAACTAATCATCAATTGGTGATTACAATGATATAAAGATTACTTGTGCGTATATGCTGCATGACATGAGATATTCAAAAACTATTAAAATAAATAGCAATGCAAATTGGATATATGACATTATGAATTTAATGTCTAAATAGTGAATATGTTTCACACTAGCCAGTGCAGCAGTGGCATGGAAATCTTTATTATAGATGGGTATTGCTCGATTTACAAAGGAATATGTGTTGGGTTATCTATGCATCGAATACAAAATAATTGGACTAAAAACGCAGCCGAATAATAAATATGAAAACCCAATTTAGGATCTCATGCAGTAATTTAATTGTTTAATTGAAAGGTTAATCGAATTACCTTAATCCGATTGAACAATTCTAGATCCGGACTAGAAGCAGATGAATATCTCCTTCCTCTTTTGGTGATCCACACACGAACAATTCTACAAGCCGGATTGCTAGATCCTTACGAATAATATTGATAAATATTACAACATAAATTCCTTACTAGAAGGATTGTACTATTGATCAAGATCAACTAAGGGAAGAGGATTAGACGAGTGACTCTGTTCTCCTACAGTAGGAAGTAGATGGCCGATTTTCTCTTGCTCTTGAAGGGGCCCGATTATTTTTAGGTTTTGTCTTATGACAACTTCTTGTCCAAGACCTTATATTTATACTAAGTAAATCCTAGAGTCAAACTCTAGTATTTGCTTGGTTGCCCCTCAACTTATTAAATAATACAATATATATAATATCCAATATTATATATATTACTTATTATTTAATCTCCTTATAAATATAATATCCAATATTATATTTATTATTCCCAATTAATATTTATTCCTACTTGTCTATAATTATCGTACGCGTGACCCAAAAGGCTTATATTATGTTGGCAATTATTTAATACCTTATTAAATAATAAATTATAATCAGTCCTAGCAAGACATTATGATTACCCAAATAATATAAGTTAATAGTTCATTAAACCTTTTAACGTGTCAAATCCCTTTGTCACGCGATATCATATTTGAACTAAGTCATGGAGTCTGTCATACTTATTTATGTTCAAAGGCTTTCTCGATCTTAAGTAGACTGATTGAATCAAATGACTCTTTATTTGAGCATGGCCATGCATTTCCTTCAGTCCTACTTATCGAGTATCTCTCTCACTAAAGAGAGGGACAAATCCCCATCTTGATTATTCATTGCCCTCTACATGACTCCCACTAATCCTGATCACTAACCTTTATGATCACCATGTTTCAGATGACGTTGGATTACGTCAAGGCATAGCAGTTATCATGTTGGACTCTATGATAATCTCAGGTTCAAGGATTTATTGACATACTGTTATATTGAGATTCACTTATAACATTTCCCTGCAGTGATCTCAATGCGGGTCTGTCCAGTATTAGTTCTCCAACCAATACCCATAAGATTGATCTGTGCCATACGCATAATCATCCGATGATTATCAATCAAACTTATACTAGTATATTAATAAATTGAGTCTCTACTCAATACGATTGTACCAGAGACATTTGAATAATCTTATTATTCGTGAATAACTATTATTCAATTATTATAATAATAAAACATGCACATATTATAATAATCAACGAGAAATAAATGATATCAAATAACTTTATTTATGTAACACCCCCGATATATTCAGGAATATTACAGTGCCGTAAATCCTTTACATAGGAATTTACAAGGCTGAAGAAATGAAAAGACAATAACAGATACCTGTAACACCCCCAATCCGCTCAGGGATATTACACGCCGTAGAACCTTTCCTCAAAGATCTACCAGGCTGGTAACAACATAGAACATCTCAACAATGCCTTTAAGGCTAAAATGACTCAGTAGACCAATTTGGTCTTTCAATAAAAACATACAACTCGATTACAATACTTGCCCACGCAGGGGTCGAATACAACACACTCCCGTACAACGGGGAAAGAATACTGCAGCGGAAATAAAATACAACTAAACCAATATAACATCAAACGGCCCTCGTGTGATTAGTATCGTTCATCTTTCATCATCCTTCATGCCGACCCTGTGCTATGCTCCAAAACCTGAATGCAACACAAACATCCACCCCCCGAATACTCGGGGGTTAGCGAAATTCCACTGTTTTGCTAGTGCAAGAACAAAGTGCAAATACGAGCCATACAATACAAGTTCCAAGAACAATAATAACCAGGAATCCTCAAAGATCCAAAATGAAACGAAAAGTACTTCCCGAGGCAAGAGTTTGAGAAAAATATTCCAAAACCGAAAGATCACAAATCAATGGAAATAATTTATAAAACAGTTTAGAATGCCATCGAGAGTTTTAATAGAAAAATAATTTAGGATTATCAAATCCCACCTTTCAAAACCCAAAAGACGAAAGGGATCACCGCCCCAAAAGGTTTACTTTCCGTAAAATGACCTTTATCAAACCGTTGGGATCTTAGCCCCAAATCTCATCAACTCACAGTACACGAGAACGACAACAAGGTTCGTCTTCCAACATCAAAATTCACAACCCAAGGTTTAAACACAGACGACAAATACTCTAGTGCCATCCTAGTCAAGTAAGCCGAACGAACAACTTACCTCTTACACACTTAGTCGATGCATGCAATCATGAAAACATAGTTCCAAATCACTCATTTCCGGAAATACCATAATCAAATCACATTTGTAAAATGCACCACAATTAACCATCGATCCACGTCTCTGTGGACCCCTACCGAGACCCCATCGGATCTAACCCGTAGTGGTTAAAAGCAAGCTCGTCGACCCACGTCTCTGTGGACCCCTACCAAGACCCCGTCGGATCTAACCCGTAGTGAGCAAACACACACACATGTTACTCATGCAATACTAATATGCTAAGAATGTAAGTTCATCAAGAATACTTACTAGAGATGGCCATTTACTCGACGCCGTTATCAAACTCATCATAACACAACACGATTAACGCGGAATACATGATTCCATAACTTTAATCAACAGGGGTATCACCAAAGCCCTCAACGTTCAAAACAATCAAATCATAATCAATTCCCCAAAACACACCGTTCACAAAACACACGCATTTTGAAAGTGAGCCCTTAACGAGGCTAAACCGAATCTTTTGAAAGTTCAAATCAAACGATCAAACAAACACATAGAGACGATCACTAATTATCATATCCACAAAACAAGAATTGTATGGACAAGGTACGTGCCTCGAATAACCACAACGCGGAGAATCGACCGAAGTAGGTTGGCACGAACCGACTACGAACCCGCCGACTCCACCATACGCTAACTCGCGATAATAAACTACGAAGGACAATACCAACAATGAAAATTAATTCCATAGCATGACTTAAAGCCGTTGAATTCAAAGAACGAATGACGAAAGTTCAAGTGTTTCCCCCAAAATGGCCAAGAACACGATTCGTCCCGACAAAACATGAAAACGGAATTCCAAGTCGAAATATGGATATACGATCCATAGAATATGTTTAACAACATCATTTAACCACAATCGATCCAACAAAAACAGATGGAAAACGAGATCGAGAACAAATCCCCCAAAAAGTCGATTCGAAGGAAATCAAGAAATATACTTCGATTCGACGAAGAACAATGGATTAAATGATGTTAAACACAAGGATACTACCAAGATTAATCATACCCATCATTAATTAATCAACAATACGGAGCGAATCGGACAAAAACGTAAAAACCCCCAAATTCAAGAAATTAGGGTTCTAAGAAGATTACCTTGATTCGCTGGATCAAAGGATGATATAGGATGATCAATCAATGATATGAACTCAAGGACTTCATGGATTTGTTGTTCAACAACATGGCTTCGCCTCCTCCGAAGCTCCAGCTGTGGATCGAAAAGAAAGGAAATGAAAAACGAGTGAAAATGTGACTGCTCTGCCACATTTATACTCGGCCGAACTAGCGTGCGCTAGGCTGCCGAGCTAGCGTGCGCTATCGGCCCAGGCCGCAATCCAGAGCCCCCACTGCCCTACTGACTCGGCCAGGTAGCGTGCGTATCCTTCCGGCCGTAGCGCGCGCTACCTGCCGGTCATAGCTTGCGCAATGCCCGACAGTAGCGTGCGCTACCTGCCGATCGTCCCCGAGTCCAGTACTCCAGTAGCCCCTCTGCCCAGCCCGACAGCGTACGCTGGGCCAGCCGATAGAGTGCGCTACACCTACCGGTTAGCGCATGCAGCCTTCCGGCCATAGCGTGCGCTATGCCGGTTCCTGCCGTGCCTGCCCGGCGGTGCCCGACACCAGGCCGTGCTGCCGCTTTGTCGGCCAGTCTTTCGGCCGTCATGATCCGACGACTCGATTTCCGAAAACGTACGGAACGAACACGACGAAAAGGTCGCGGACAACATAATCGACCCGAAATAAAAACATAATACACTAATTAATCATACGCGACCAAGAAAAGGGTCGAGACAACAAATACAGATACGGATACCCATAACTTTGGGTAAATTATAAAATGGACCAAAATGCCCGAAAATCACGATACGTGATCGAATAACCAAACCGAAGTTCAAAACACGTCTAAAAAAGTTAAACGGACTTACAGGAAATTCGAAACAGCAGTTTCGAACGAGATTCGCAAGAACCGAACTCAAGTGTAGAAAAGTCGCTAAAAAACACGGAACTCAACAAAACGACACCGAAACGAACTCGGATATCAAAAAGTGTAGAATTAATCATTCTCAGAATGACGAAACGGTCATGAGCGAGTCATCAAAATGAACTTCCGCCGAAAAAAGAAATTACCGAAAATCAAAATTACGGGTATTACAATACCAACTTATGAAATCACTGAAATAAAATACAACAGTTCTGGTTCAATACCGAGAATACAAATATACAAATGAAGAGTTATTAATACATCACCAAAATCCAAACATCACAAACTGACGACGTACTCGAGTACTTATTAAAAATAACCAAACACAGACAATTAAACCCGGCCGGAACATCACTCTGCACCCTCGTCGTCATGCAACTCCAGTGGTTGTTTCCCCGATCTTCTGGATCCTGAACATAAATAAATGTTCACCCCCGAAGAAGTTATCACAACGATGCTAGTACAAGTACAATAATCATACAACAGGGATATAATCAACAATTATATCACAACAAGTTTCTCCAACGAGAAATAACAACAACACATATCACATCATAACAGTTTCAACATACTGATGGCATTCCAACGATCCAGCGCACACAACTATAGATTCTCATGATGATCCCGTCGGACCAACACATGGTGGAACTACCTGTCCAACGATCCAGCGCACACAGCTATAGATTCCCATGATGATTCCCGTCGGATCAACGCATGGTGGACATTTAATCACAACGCATAATCCACAATATAATCACAATATAGCCGTCATAATATAAACAATTCTAATTAGAGTACTTGCCTCGATTCGAAGACAAGAACAATACTTCCACGAAAAACGAAATACTTGAAGGTCGCCCCTTCGATCAATCACGTAGCAAGCTCGAACCTTAACAAAAAAAATAATATAGAATTCATCTCACGTCGAACGAACATCTAACAATCCAAAATATGGTCGGAAGTTCTTAGAAGAAATCTGCCTGGATTGCTTAACGCACGCTACGCATCCTATGTAGCGTACGTTAAGGCTACTCGTTAGTGCACGCAATTACACACAGCCTAGCATACGCTAACCATGTACGATCAGTACCTCACTGATTAGCCGACTGACTCGCCTGATGACTTAATGCACGCTAAGTTTCAATCGTAGCATACGCTAAATAAGCCCGTTAGCGTACGTTAATTCACAAAGCTTAGCACACGCTAAGCGTGCATGGCAGTTCACTGTTGGGCAGCAAACTAGTTCTAACGGTGATGAAATTTACGAACTCCTCAGTGATTAACGTGTGATATCCATCTACATGTCATATTCATAAATTTATGAATGATCTTATGGATTCA
This sequence comes from Orobanche coerulescens, assembly GCA_033398695.1. Classification (NCBI taxonomy): domain Eukaryota; kingdom Viridiplantae; phylum Streptophyta; class Magnoliopsida; order Lamiales; family Orobanchaceae; genus Orobanche; species Orobanche coerulescens. The sequence goes on from JAWKAU010000145.1 coordinate 143,301, forward strand.
ATCATCTTTGAGGTTTCAAGGAAAAGAATATCATCACAACTCTTATATTCGAACTTGATTATCATTCTCATGCGAATTTAGGTGATCTCCGGTTGGTGCACTAGATTCTATTATCATTTTTCACATTCAGACTTTATCTTGAAGGTGAACTAACAATTCCAACTTATACGAAAGGATACTTCCTAAGATGATTTCTTTCCTTAAGTCCTTATAACCAAAAGTGATATCACCTCACTTTTATGATCAATATGACAACATAAATCATACGGATAATCAACTTCAGAATGTTCCTCTCATCATTTGAAGTACTAGGATTCCAACTACGAGGTTCCAACGACAATATCATAAGTGTAATTATTCCAATCTTCTAAACATGATGTTTGTTGAATAATTCACCAATAGAACTCAATATCTTGCTAGCATGATCGTCTTATTCTTCATAACACGAATCTAAAGTTGGAGATAGAATTAACATACCTTTAATGAAGAAATCACTGATCCAAAAAGGTAGAATCCAGCTCCGGTTGCTTGAGTGTCACTTCAAAGTGAATTCTTCTTCAATGATCAAGTATAGGCACTCTTTAATATTTAATGATCAAGTACAGCGGATTTGTATGTGCTTAAGGAGTAGGAAAAGCTCTCTGGACTTCCAAGGGATGAAGAACAAATGAAGGGAATAGGTAGAAATGGAGTGCTGTCCTTTAAATAAAGTTTCTGCACAATAGTTGATTAGCGCACGCTACATACCATTCTTAGCGCACGCTAATAAGCGTTGACTCCAAATCTGTCCAGGTTCGTCCGCGGGAATCTTATCCGGACCTATGTCCGGCTGGCGCATGTGCTAGCCGCCTAGCTCAATAATTGATTGCCTAGCGCACGCAAATCCTACATTCGTAGCGTGCGCTAGTAGTAGCCGATGGCGCGCGTTAAGTTACATTCTTAGCGTGCGCTATCATGAGTTTGCATGAGAAATTTTGCATGACGATATACTTATGTACAAAGATACCAATGTGAGAAATATCACAAATTCGAATAATACAGGGTTCGAATACAGATGAAATACATAATAATAAATCCGGATATTACATACTCTTCTACTAAAAAGGAGTTTTGTCCCGAAACTAAAGACGAAAATAACTCTGGATATCTGGACTTCATGCCATCTTCCGTTTCCCATGTGGCTTCTTCCACTCCATGGCGTGACCACTGAACTTTGACCAAAATGATTGGTTTGTTCCTCAACTGCTTAACTCGACTCTCGAGTATCTTGACTGGCCTTTCTTCAAACGTTCCATCCTGAGTGACTTCGATCTCACCGAAATCAATGACATGACTAGGATCCGGTATATATCTCCGTAATTGGGATACGTGGAACACGTTATGAACATGGCTCAACGACGGCGGAAATACCAACTCTCCAACTCTCTCAAGGATCTCGAATGGTTCGATATATCTCGGACTCAACTTTCCCTTCCTTCCAAAACGAAAGATTTCCCGAGTAGGAGAAACCTTTAAAAGTACGTGGTCTCCAGTATTGAACTCCAATGGGCGACGGCGTACGTCTGCATAAGATTTCTGTCGACTCTGGGCGGTCAACAACCTTTCACGAATCAAGGCTATCTTCTCTCGAGTCTGTACGATCAACTCTGGTTCTGTCCCGATTAAGTCTGATGAATCGTCCCAACATAGGGGCGATCTGCATCTCCTCCCGTATAATGCCTCAAACGGTGCCATCTTAATTGAAGCATGCCAACTATTGTTGTAGGTAAATTCAATCAACGATAGATGAACTTCCCAATCGTTTGACCAATCTAAGGCACAGGCCCTTAGCATATCTTCCACCGTTTGAATGGTCCTCTCGGATTGTCCGTCCATCTGCGGGTGATAAGCTGTACTGAAGTTCAATTCGGTTCCCAAGGCCGTATGAATTTCTTTCCAAAAGTGAGACACAAAACGGCCGTCTCGATCAGAAATAATGGTCTTTGGCGGACCATGCAGTCGAACTATCTCTAAAATCAATACTCGTGCCAACCTCTCTGGTCCCCACGTGTCCTTAATGCCTAGAAAATGAGCTGATTTGGTTAAACGATCAACTATCACCCAAATCATGTTCATTCCTTTCTTGGTTCTCGGCATACTAGTGATAAAGTCCATCGATATGTCCTCCCACTTCCATTCAGGAATCGGGAGCGGCTTCAACATTCCGGCAGGTCTTTGATGCTCGATCTTAACCTGCTGACAAGTCAAACATTTCGAAACATAGTCTGCTACATCTTTCTTCATGTTGCCCCACCAGAAATTTTGCTTCAAGTCCTTATACATCTTACTGGTGCCTGGGTGGATAGAATAGGGAGAGCTGTGAGCTTCCTTCATAATCGTCTGTTTCAGAATATCGACATCGGGAACGCAAAGTCGGTTCTGAAATCTCAAAACTCCATCATCATGGGTTACGAATCCGATGGCCTTCCCCTTGATCACTTCATCACGTAACCGAATCATCAGAGGATCATCTGCCTGCTTAGATATGATTTCCTCGGTTAACGATGAAGTTATTTCCATTACGCACAGTTGTCCTTGGACTCTCTGTAACCATACTTCAATTCCTTCTCGAATCATTTCTCGCTGAATGCTGAGCTGGGAGGTCAGAGTCTCCAACATCTGGATAGAAACAGACTTGCGGCTAAGTGCATCTGCCACTACATTCGTTTTGCCTGGATGATACAAAATCTCCAAGTCGTAGTCCTTAATCAGCTCTAACCATCTTCTTTGCCGCATGTTCAACTCTTTCTGACTGAAGATGTATTTGAGACTCTTGTGATCCGTAAAGATCTGACAGTGAGTCCCGTACAGGTAATGCCTCCAGATTTTCAAAGCAAAAACTACTGCTGCTAGCTCCAAATCATGCGTTGGGTAATTCACTTCATAAGGTTTCAGCTGTCGTGACGCATAAGCGATCACCTTATCATTCTGCATCAATACGCATCCGAGTTCTTGGTTCTAAGCATCACTGTAAACTATAAATCCTCCAGTTCCCTGTGAAAGTGTTAAAATCGGTGCTGTCATCAATCTTTTTTTCAATTCATCAAAGCTATTCTGGCACAACTCGTTCCACTCAAAATTTTGTGTTTTCTGCAGTAGTCGAGTAAGTGGGCAGGAAATTTTGGAAAACCCTTCCACGAACCGACGATAATACCCAGCAAGTCCTAAGAAACTCCGGACTTCTTTCACATTCTTTGGAGGCTTCCAATCCATAACTGCTTCGATCTTCTGAGGATCTACTCGGACTCCTTCAGCTGATACCACATGACCGAGGAACATCACTTCCTTTAGCCAGAATTCACACTTAGAAAGTTTGGCGTACAATTGTTCATTTCTTAACAGGCCTAACACAATCCGTAAATGCTGTGCATGCTCTTTCGGGCTCTTAGAATACACTAGAATGTCATCAATGAATACGACCACAAATTTATCCAAATATTCGATGAACACTCGGTTCATCAATTGCATGAATACAGCAGGTGCATTAGTGAGACCAAATGACATCACTACAAACTCATAGTGTCCGTAACGAGTTCTGAATGCTGACTTCGGAACATCAGATTCCTTAATCCTCAGTTGATGGTATCCTGATCTCAGGTCGATTTTAAAAAATACTGCCGCTCCTTGCAACTGGTCAAACAAATCATCAATCCGTGGCAACGGATACTTGTTCTTAATCGTCATCTTGTTCAGCTCTCGATAGTCAATACACAATCGAAGCGATCCATCCTTCTTCCGGACAAAAAGAACTGGCGCTCCCCAAGGCGAAACGCTTGGCTGGATATAGCCTTTGTCCAGTAATTCCTCCAGCTGCTTCTTCAGTTCGTACATCTCAGTAGGTGCCATACGATACAGCGCCTTAGAAATTGGTGTAGCTCCGGGTTCTAGCTCAATGGTGAATTCTACATCCGTTCGTGGAGGTAGTCCAGGTAACTCGTCAGGAAATACATCCGGAAATTCGTTCACAACAAGAATGGATGAAAGTTTCACAATTTCGTCTTCTTTCTTCATTGCATAACACCAGTATCTAGAGGTGGTATCTGGGCCGGTCGCAGAACAGCCCGACACGGCCCGGCACGCTTAAAAACCGGCCCGGACCGGCCCGTTTACTATTTGGCCCGGACCGGCCCGTGTACATTTAGGTTATGTGGGCCTTAGGGGCCTTTGTTTTAGAGGCCCGACCCGGACTGGCCCGAGCCCGCCTAAAACCACTGGCCCGGCACGGACCGGCCCGAGCCCGTGTTAGCCCGTGAACCGGGAAGGCCCGATCCGTTTAGCCCGTCTAAAGACCATGAACTGGGAATGCCCAATAGGGTTTTATTTCTTCCCTATCAATTTATAGCCTGAAAAAGGTACAAAATTCAGTTTTCATTTAGTAAATCACATCTTATTATGTTCAAGAGGCATGCAGTAGTGAGAGTACATTTCAGCATTCTATGTCCACTAACATTTCACACCCGACAATAGTCCGATGCACTATAGGAGCACTTCACAATTAACTTGAAGAGGAGTAAAATGAGAGAGAGAGAGAGGGGGGGGAGAGAGAGTTGTTCTTTCTTTATAATAAAGTTCAAGTTCATTTTGTTGGTCTTTGTAATAAAATTTCTGTCTTACAATGAAGAAAAACAAATGTTCAACCCGGCCCGGCCCGACCCGGCTCGTGAACAGCCTGACCCGGCCCATGAACACAATGGGTTGTGGGCCGGTCCGGGCCTTATGTTTGTAAAAAAAGACCGGCCCAGCCCGCCAAAAAAGAAGAACCGGCACGGCCCGGCCCTTAAATGGAGCGGGCTTTAGCAGCCCGGCCCGAATACCACCTCTACCAGTATCCGATACAGTCCTATTTCAACAATTTGACAGCTTTCATCGCCTTGATTAACTTTCCTGAGCTTCCTGGTTTCCATCCTTCAAACAGTATTTCGGATCCATCGTCAGCGATCAACGAGATATTCCTCCTTCGGTAATTTACAATAGCTCCATATCGATTAAGCCAATCATCTCCGAGTATCAGGTCATCTCCTTGCATTTCTATTACAATCAGATTTAAGAGCCACTCTCTGCCTCCAAACGATACAGGAAAATCTCTAGTTTCTAAGTTTCCAACAATCCTCTCTCCACTCGGTAAACCAACAACATAAGGTTCACAGTAATGAAAACCAGAAATATTTAAACGATTTACACAAGATGAGGATATAAATGAATGCGTAGCTTCTGTATTGAATAAAACGCTAACTGGCTAGGAAAGGATCTGAACGGTACCTGATGCGACAGCAGCATCCTGATCGTCTGTCCTCCTCATCTCGTACAAACGTGGGGGAACTGATCCGGCACTCGACGTCCCCTTTCGGTCCCATTGTCCTCTGCCTCGTCCGCGGCCAAAATTCTGAGGTATCTGAACACTTTGTTGCGTCTGTTGGATACTAGCTTCCTTCTGAACTGGCTGCGATGTACGGGTTCCTTTGAACTTGGTGGCATCCTTGTAAAACGTCGCACAGTGCCCTTCCTGCCCGCAATCAAAACATGTAACTAGAGTGCACAAACAATCACGCCAAAGGTGGCCTGGGCGACCACAGTTAAAGCACCTCCTTGCTGTATTTGTCATGGCTGACATTGTTCCGAAATTCTTCCCGCTCTTACATGGGTGCGGAGGTTTGTTGAAAAAATAAAAAGATGACTGGGCCTTGCGGGGCCCGCTGCTCTTCTGCTCTGTAAAAGTACCAGAGACTTTCTGTTTCTTGGACTCCGTAAACTTCTCCATTGCTGCTTCCTTGATTTCGTACGCCAACGCCTTATCCTGGTATTGACGGAGGGTGGTACATTCAAAACTGGACATGTACCTCTGGATTTCTGGTTTCATCCTCATATCAAAATGGATCATCATTTCTGCATCTGTTCTGACCAGATGTCGAACAAATGCCAGCTGCTGGTTAAACGTCTTAATTGTCTGGGATACAGGTTCGTCTGACGGCTGCGCGGAGAAAAACTCCCGAACTTTGGCTTCCCTCACAGGACGAGGGCAGTACCGAGCTTCCATCATCAATTTAAATTCTGTCCAATCAGCATCATGATCTGCAGGCCGGATGGCTTCCCACCACTCGGATGCTTCCCCTATCAGAAAGTATTGAGCTATAGAGGCTCTCCGGTCATCTGGGCAATTAATTCCGGTAAAAAATTTCTCCAATTCCTTCACCAATGGTCCCACGTGGGAGTCTCATAAAATCCGTCGAATTTGGGTGGTTGCATCTTTGCCACCTCTTGCAGCCATCGGTCACCTCGATTTCCCATGTCTGGGATCCCTTGTCGTCTCTCTCCCTGCTGTAATCCCACCGCCACCTGCATTCGGTCCACGACCTGGGCGAACTGAGTCATCTGGTTCACCACTTGACGAAGGATTTCGGGCACAGCAGGTTCCGGTTCATTATTGATGGATCTTTGTGGCTCGCCTGAACTGTGGCTGGCCTGATTAGAAGGCAAAGCTTCTCTTTCGGCATTCCTTCGTCCGCGTCCGCGACCGCGACCACGTCCACGTACGCCTCTGAACATACTGTAAGCATAAATACTCAATATGCAGGAAACAATATCGTTCTAATGTTCAAGTATAAAGAAATACAACATGTAAAGAACGAGATAAAATAAAATAACAGATACCAACTTATGAAATCACTGAAATAAAATACAACAGTTCTGGTTCAATACCGAGAATACAAATATCCGAATGAAGAGTTATTAATACATCACCAAAATCCAAACATCACAAACTGACGACGTACTCGAGTACTTATTAAAAATAACCAAACACAGACAATTAAACCCGGCTGGAACATCACTCTGCACCCTCGTCGTCATGCAACTCCAGTGGTTGTTTCTCCGCTCTCCTGGATCCTGAACATAAACAAATATTCACCCCCGAAGGGGTTAGCACAACGATGCTAGTACAAGTACAATAATCATACAACAGGCATATAATCAACAATTATATCACAACAAGTTTGTACAACGAGAAATAACAACAACACATATCACATCATAACAGTTTCAACATACTGATGGCATTCCAACGATCCAGTGCACACAGCTATAGATTCCCATGATGATCCCATCGGACCAACGCATGGTGGAACTACCTGTCCAACGATCCAGCGCACACAGTTATAGATTCCCATGATGATTCCCGTCGGATCAACGCATGGTGGACATTTAATCACAACGCATAATACACAATACAATCACAATATAGCCGTCATAATATAAACAATTCTAATTAGAGTACTTGCCTCGATTCGAAGACAAGAACAATAATTCCTTGAAAAATGAAATACTCGAAGGTCTCCCCTTCGATCAATCACGTAGCAAGCTCGAACCTTAACAAAAGAAATAATATAGAATTCATCTCACGTCGAACGAACATCTAACAATCCAAAATACGGTCGGAAGTTCTTAGAAGAAATCTGCCTGGATTGCTTAACGGACGCTACGCATCCTATGTAGCGTACGTTAAGGCTACTCGTTAGCGCACGCAATTACACACAGCCTAGCGTACGCTAACCATGTACGGTCGATTTCACCGATCACCGATCGACTACTTTGATGACTTAACGCACGCTAAGTTTCAATCGTAGCGTACGCTAAATAAGCCCGTTAGCTTACGTTAATTCACAAATCTTAGCGCACGCTAAGCGTGCATGGCAGTTCACTGTTGGGCAGTAGACTAGTTCTAACGGTGATGCAATTTACGAACTCCTCAGTGATTAACGTGTGATATCCGTCTACATGTCATATTCATAAACTTATGAATGATCTTATGGATTCAATCATCTTTGAGGTTTCAAGGAAAAGAATATCATCACAACTCTTATATTCGAACTTGATTATCATTCTCATGCGAATTTCGGTGATCTCCGGTTGGTGCACTAGATTCTATTATCATTATTCACATTCAGACTTCATCTTGAAGGTGAACTAACAATTCCAACTTATACGAAAGGATACTTCCTAAGATGATTTCTTTCCTTAAGTCCTTATAACCAAAAGTGATATCACCTCACTTTTATGATCAATATGACAACATAAATCATACGGATAATCAACTTCAGAATGTTCCTCTCATCATTTGAAGTACTAGGATTCCAACTACAAGGTTCTAACGACAATATCATAAGTGTAATTATTCCAATCTTCTAAACATGATGTTTGTTGAATAATTCACCAATAGAACTCAATATCTTCCTAGCATGATCATCTTATTCTTCATAACACGAATCTAAAGTTGGAGATAGAATTAACATACCTTTAATGAAGAAATGACTGATCCAAAAAGGTAGAATCCATCTCCGGTTGCTTGAGTGTCACTTCAAAGTGAATTCTTCTTCAATGATCAAGTATATGCACTCTTTAATATTTAATGATCAAGTACAGCGGATTTGTATGTGCTTAAGGAGTAGGAAAAGCTCTCTGGACTTCCAAGGGACGAAGAACAAATGAAGGGAATAGGTAGAAATGGAATGCTGTCCTTTAAATAAAGTTTCTTCACAATAGCTGATTAGCGCACGCTACATATCATTCTTAGCGCACGCTAATAAGCGTTGACTCCAAATCTGTCCAGGTTCGTCCGCGGGAATCTTATCTGGACCCATGTTCCGGCTGGCGCATGTGCTAGCCGCCTAGCTCAATAATTGATTGCCTAGCGCACGTAAATCCTACATTCGTAGCGTGCGCTAGTAGTAGTCGATAGCGTGCGTTAAGCTACATTCTTAGCGTGCGCTATCACGAGTTTGCATGAGAAATTTTGCATGACGATATACTTATGTACAAAGATACCAATGTGAGAAATATCATACTCTAATTATCGAGATCACAAATCCGAATAATACAGGGTTCGAATACAGATGAAATACATAATAATAAATCCGGATATTACAATTTAATTGTGACAATTACAAATCTAGGCACATCGGATGTCCTAGGGCACTATTCCCAACAATATGAGTTCATAACCTTATACAAATATGCATAAGAGGCATAATGCAATACCAATTGCTAGAAGATATTCCAAAATGGACAAAGCTGTGACCGCAATATGTATTTATTGTGATAGTCAATCCACGATTGACGGGGCAAAAAGCACAAGTATAATAGTAATTCTCGTCATATGAGGCAAAGACATAATACCATTTTGCTATCAACATTGGTTATCACTATTGACTACGATTCGTCAAGAGATAACATAGCGGATCCGTAACCAAAGAGTTATCAAAATACCTTGTTGATAAATCATCAAGAGGAATGGGTCTTATTGCCATGAGCTAATGGTTTTATGGAGAATACCCAACATATGCTAACTGGAGATCCCAAGATCTAGGTTCAATGGGACATCCAATTCATAAAACTGGGCACGATCACTGTGGGGGTCACCCCAAACCTATCTATTCCTGGGATGAGTACAGTGATACCCGTAAGAAGAGGTTAAGCTTATACTTTTAATGATTCTTAAGTCGACAACGTATAGTCGGGTGGAGTAAAATACGGGTTTACTCAAAACACTTAAAGAGAATCACCTATGTTGGAGTGAAGAGGGGCCGCTTCAAAGGAGAATTGCAAGGCACAATTCTTTAGAAACTCTCGCAGAACCAGGACGGTGTCCATGGCCAAAACGGGCACAATAATGAGAACAGAATAAATCAGGGAGGGCACTTGTGATGTGTTGTGTCGAGAATTATACCCCTCGACCGGCGATCGCCTCAGAGACCGGGCGACCTAGCCATAGCCGAGCAGCCAAGGCAGAACTGCCGACCGAAGGTCCCAGGATAAGTCCCGGTGCCGAGCGATCAGCATCTAAAACGATCGTCTCTCGGTACTTGGCGATCCACTCCTGGTGGCCGACCAGCCGATGACCGCTTTATGCCACGCGAAGCCGATGATCATCCAGTCGGCAAAGGCCGAAGCTCGGCACAGACCCACGTGCAGTTTCGAGACAAGATCCGCATTTCATGGATCGTTGACCACAGCCTGTCAGCATCTTTCCACCAGCCGACAAACCCGGCGAAAGGTGTCCGTGGGACCGCCCGTGACAGCAACTTCGGACGCGTGCTGACTCCTCATTGGACCGCACAGCTGGCTGCCAGCAGCAGCCTTGGACTTTAGGTAGACAACCAATGTGACTTAAAGACAATCACCCCATTATTATATTGTACGAAAGGCGATCGCCCACCAGAAAACAAGGCATCTCAGCCCCTATAAATAGAAGGCTGCCTGCACTTGGACAAAGGACCAGATTTTTCCTCTCTGAAGTCCAACTCTCTGATTTCTTGGCCAACACTCCAACTCTCGGTCTTTTGCGATTTCAGCACACAACTTGGCATTTTCACTCTTGGCAACAGCTATCTCTCGGTTCTTTCTTCTCTCTCAGCCTCTCTCACACAGAAGACGATCGACAGAGAGCAAGAACACCAAAGCTTCGCATAAGAGCTGGATAAATAGGATCTTTTACACTCATTGTATTTAGATTCTCACATTAATACTTGTATCCACGAATATTTGTATTAATAACATCTCGCGAGAGCATTCAAGCCCGGGCCTAACAAACCCGGCAAATCTTGTGTTTTTTCCATTCCCTCGGACGTGCTCTCACAATTTGCTGTTGCTCGACCATTCCAGCAATATCTATCTTCAGATAATATTTCGGGCAACAACAATTGGCGCTAGAGGAAGGGCGATCTAACCCTCATTTTTATTCCTACCGTCTCGAAGAACACTCACTGTTCTCCGGGACATATACCTGAAGGAACACTCACTGTTCTTCAGAGAAAGCTTTCAGAATCATGACTTCTGCCTCCTCGTCGAAGAAAGCCGCTGGCCGATCCGCCAGATGCCTCGTTCCATCTCAGTCCGAGCCACAGCCGATGGCGGAGGGCAGCCATCGTGGTCCGAGACTCTCGATCCCGCACCGGAGGGACGGCCCAAGCCTCTCGCTCGATCAGTTCCAAACCGCGGAATAGATCGAAAAGGCCGTGGCCATCGTACAGGAGCGATGGAAAACTCTCGACGCGCCGCCCGCTATAACCCCCTCGGCCATCTGCCGCAAGACCAAACGGAAGTTCAAGGCGTTACTGACCGAGCGATCGCCAGGAGGCTCCCATTCGCAAGAAGAGGCGCTCGCCAGCCGGGGCACCTTTATTTTCGATCGCCTGGACAGCGACCCATCTTGGCGACCGGGGCAGTCCGGCCCCAGCCACGAGACGACGGAGCTCGAGTCCGTCACTAGGAGTTCGGCGTATCCAACTCCCAGAAGGCCGACCAGCCGTCTGGCTCCCCCTCTCCAAAGAGCCGAGGTCGGCAACAGCGGAGTCAGGAGATCGGTACACGATCGCCTCGGCTCCCGCTCCAAAAGCCGATCCACGAGCGACCAAGATGCAGCGATGGCCGCGATGCAACGCCAGCTCGACGACATGAAGGCGATCCTGGAATCTGGGGCAGGCACCAAGAGCAAGATCGCCGGGCCGAGCGAACCGCTCGCGGTCCACATCGAGCTCGCCCCCGTGCAGTATAAGATCGCTCCTCCGTAAATACCTTTGTACGAAGGGAGATCAGACCCCGGAACTCACCTGAGCAAGTTCAACATCTACATGACCGGGTGTGGGGCATCAGACGCGACCAGGTGCCGAATGTTCCCACTGACGCTGGACGACCTTGCCCACAGGTGGTACACCTCATTGCCGCCTCGATCCATCGGCTCTTTTAACCAACTGGCGAACGACTTCACAGCGTACTTCGCCACCAGGGTCGCTCGGCCTGAAGGTCCCCATCGCATGATGCAGATCAGGCAAGGGGAAGAAGAGTCCGACTCGGACTACATCGGCCGGGTAGACGAGATCATCCTCAACGGCGAGCCCATAAGCGATGAGATCGCCCTCTACGCGGTCCTAGGAGGATTCCATGGCCTTTCGCCTATGTTCAGGCATCTTACGAAAGACCAACCCTCGACCTACGCGATCTTCCGAGATAAGTCCGCAGACTTTCTGGCCAGGCAAAGGTTTCTTCGTAGCCTATGAGCAGCGCGATCGGCGCCCGAACGACGATCTCCAATCTTCCAGCCCGATCGCCGGTATCAAGCAACATCACCAAAACCGGAGGACTCGTTCGCCATCTACAGTTCACCATCTAACATGATGGACTAAGGCACGAGATGGCCTCCACCGCACAATGTACACTGTCGAAGGTCGGCATCTACATGACGATCCGAGGTGGAAGAGTGCAGCCATGGTCCTGGTAGTCGATGGAACTGGATACTTCGGCCATGCATGGTCCCTTTGGGCCAAGATCGCTGTAACACCCCCAGATTTAACCGGAAATATTACAGCGCCGTGGGCCCCGAGATGAAACCCACAAGGCTGAAGGAAATTTTCGCAAACATTTACAAATGTCCAAAAGGCCAACGACGGTACTATTTTTAAAAACATTCGAAGACGTTATAAAACTCGTTCATCAAACCATCGTAAAAACTCATTTGAAATCGCAAGGCCAAACGGCCGACACTCAAAAGTTTAGAAAATGATTTCCAAAGTAATCTCAGTTACGAGATACCAAAAGAGCATTTCAAAATACTCACGCAGCGGAAAAAGACCAACAATAAAGATACTCTAGCAGCGGAATACAAGAACCAATCAAGAGACTCAATGCACAAAACACGTCCTAGCCAGTATCCTCCGGGAAGCTCATCTCTTCACGACCGCTACATAGCTCGATACTCCAAGAACCTAAAAAGAAATCCCCACGACGGGGTCAGCCATAATATCCAACAATGATAACCGTCACATTACATTAATAATTACATACCAATGAGAATACAACATAAGAATACGACCAACGTACTCTTACCGCCATAACTTTACTTACTCAAGTAATTCTCATCAGAATAACCATTATCACATTTCACATCTCGTACTCGATTAACCAATAAACTCGAACATAATATTTGTATTGTACCTCAAACAATATTCACGATTCTCAAACTATCATCACCAACTCGCGATATGGAAATATACCAGTTCTGACCAATACGATCCATCGAATAACATCATCAAATTCCAAGACGATAACTGATTGTCCATCAAAGACAAATACCAAAGGAAATACGGAACATACCTCGTGATATGAAGTGCCACGACAATCATATCAGTCTAATCCGAAATCAGATCAATGCAATACGGACAAGGTCCTAACACAAGACCTACAAATGCATACTCATATGACCACGTCAATATGCTCAAAACAATATCAACAATGTATATTCAATGGAAATCCCATGACCCAGCGCCCTCAGCATAGGTCCAAAGATGATCCTACAAGATCAACACGAGGTGGATAACCAATAATATACGTATGCAAAACAACACAACACTGGGTAATCCAATGATCCAGCGCCCTCAGCATAGATCCCAAGATGATCCCGTCGGACCAACACGAGGTGGAAAAACCCGTCCAATGATCCAACGCCCTCAGCATAGATCCCAAGATGATCCCGTCGGACCAACACGAGGTGGACATCTGATCTAGCGCCCTCAGCATAGATCACACGATCCCATCGGATCAACACAACACAAACAACACAATTATGCATACACATATGTAAATCAAAATGTTCATCAACATGAACAACGCAACATGAACGACAATATGACAAATCAACTAAGACGACCTCATGTTCGACAACATGAATGACAATATGCATGATCAAATCACTAACACTAACTGAATCGATATAAGATACTTGCCCCGAGTCCTTCGGGAGAATTCTCGATATCAAACCATCACCGACGATTATCCGCAATGCTCGGCGATCCAAACGTACCATGGACTACAGATACTCATATCCTCGTCTTTACCATAATGTAACCTCGATACCCGAATATGCCAATAACCGAAATAAATCATATACATTATGATTAAACTCCCAGAATCGGAATGACAACATATAATCATTTCTATATGCATTATAAACGAAATGAAACTGAAACCATTCATTAAACATTATAACTGAGCAAGTAACAACTTGCCTCAATACCGACATGACGATGATGAAGCCGCTACCAGTCACAATGCCTTCGTCTACGAGCTCCTCGGCCCCGAACGAGGCAATTCAAGAACATACTCGAACACGACCGCAGCATCCGGTTATAATCACCGATCAATAATCTCAACCTATTGAAGTAATCAAATAACACATATCCGATAACAATTAACAACCGACACGACCAACCAAATCATCTCAACTATTCAACGATATCTACAATACAAACTATAACTCGATGATCATAATCAATCAATACAACCGATCAATAAACCCCAACGGTTCCACAATATCTCGATTAGACACAAGTCCGGACAATCCAACTCAAACAATTACGAACTCAAAACCACAACACGATTCATAATCCGATTAATTCAACATACGATCATCTTGCTATGTTAAATTCATCAAAAGTTCCTCAAGAACACTAAGGGATTCGAACTCATGTTCATAACCATCAAAACCACGTAATTTGATATCCTCTAACATCTAAACAAATCCTCATTCATGATTCAAGGTGTATATCAACATGTTCTTGAACATACGATCTCCCTAACATCAAGAATCGAAGTAACAATACCAAGAACATCAAGAACTCTATGATTTCATAATCATAATCAACATATTCAAGGTATAAACCATCATAACACCATCTTCCTTCAACATATAGTTCATGTAGCCTCAATAATCATAACAACAACATCACAATCAACTTCATACGAATCATATACTGATAACAATACCAAAATCCGAAATCAAAGTGAAGAATTCAACAACATACCTCAAGAACATGAATAACCCAATCAAATCCTTCAAGAATCATCTATAATTCCATATCCAAGCCTCAAATCCAAGTCCTCAAGCTCAAAATCGACTTAGGAAGGCCAACATCTCTCTCTCTCAAAGTTTGAAGACGAAAAACGAAAAGAAACGTCGAAGGAAATGAAAGACGGGCATCTACTTATAAAACATTTCTGTTCGTTACGTACGTAACACACCAAGGTTAACGTACGTAACACGCATTACGTACGTTAGCCATCCTTGATAGCGTACGTAATGCTAATCCCAAAACTAACTGTCCTGTTTCGTCCACTTGATTACGTACGTAACATTTCTTTCATTACGTACGTAATACGCACGTTGACTTGCTACAGTAAAACCTTATATTACGTACGTAATACATCCTGTATAACGTACGTAATATGTAGTTGACTCGCCTGTCAACATCCTTCCGCCAAAAGCTGCCGACACAGGGTCCCACCTGACGACCATGACTCGATCGTCTGATTCCCATGTTACGTACGTAATGTCTTGGCCATAACGTACGTAACTCTTGTGATTTAGCGTACGTAAGTCTTCAACATTAGCGTACGCTAAATATTCTATACTTAGCCAATTTCAACTGTTACCGCCTGTCTCGACATACAGAATACGAACATACGACATACTGAATACGTATACTGAATCCAATAATATTTTCATACGATATATCTCATATCGAAAGTACGATAACCTGATACACGATATTCTCAAATGCAATTGTCGACCAGATACGACAATTGTACCAATACTGACATCTCAGTCCTTTATTTATTTTATCCATACTGTACAGATTCCACGCTGTACAATATAACTCGGATAAAATAACTCAAACAACAGTAGTAGAAATTCTGGATATTACATTCTACACCACTTAAAATAAGTTTCGGCCTCGAAACTTGCAATCCGTCATAAAAACAAACAAACATATCGTCCAACCAAAATATCCCAAAACCATCACGACAACGATCAATTATCGTCATTACCGAATAACCAAAAGAGCACATTTACAAATACGCAGGTCGACGATCTCCTGAGATACTAGCAAGTGACTTCACTGTAAAGCCTCAACACGCTTACAATAACAATTCCATAAGTCTCAACAAAATTATATCATCGTCAGATGAAATAATCTATCCGTGACAAATCCTGTTTGCCTGATCGCATGATCAAGTTCCAATTCCAATAAAACGAATAATATCTGATATATCTGTGAAACAACTGTCCAAAACAATGACAATTAATCCCGAAACATCGACACAGAATTCGAACGCTTATACGATCATTAACAATGATCAACCAACTAACTAACCGAGAAGATCATCGATAAGATATCTCCAATACGGTTAATCCAATGGTCAAAACACAACTGAGAATATCATCAACATCATAAACTCCAATATGACCAACCAGAGGTCAAAACACAGTCAAGAATATCATCAACATGACAAAACTCTATTATGACCAACCAGAGGTCAACGATAATCGAGAATACCTTCAAACGGTAAGCTCCAACACGATCAATACAGAACCACAGAAACAGATATACGAAAAAACAAATTTCTCAAAACGACACACCAATCACATACAGTGATTCTCAACGAAACACAACCGACTGGTGAACATACCCCTCGGCATACGAACAACCAATCACAAACCGACGAACATATCCAATCATACAGGGAGTGGGAACGACCACTCAATATCCAAAACAACCAACATGGGGTCGCCATCCCCAAATCTACACTTACAACGAAATCCTTCAAAATCACTATGGTAAAATCACACTACTTCCATACCAATGGAATCACATAGCACGTATGCCCCGGTTTCACAAAACCCGAGATTCCAAGATCACATTCTGTACCGAATCTACATCATGCGGCATATATCTCTTATCGATAAATCAACCGATCATCCCTCGATAACCAAACTGCCATACTAAAGTTCGAATCTCTATTCATCGTTCCATACTGATGTCTCATCCAGTTCGTGAGTCACACTCACAACTTCACCATGATATGTAATATACACTAAATGCGTATGTATATCGATCATATTTTCAAAACCAGTTTGAAATCATATAGTCTTGTCAAAAGACAAATTTTCGATAATTCTTTCAAGAGTTTGAAAACTCAAAACATAAATTTTCGTAAGACCACGAAATCAATTTTACAAATTAAATCGGCTCGTTGGTGCCAAGTTCTCGATAAAAATTCTTTTCGAATACACACGATTAAATAAAATGGAATTTATGCAAATGCTTGTCCATATCCATACTCCTGTATACCAATTCGGCTCGTCACTAAATTCCACTGATATTCCATCGGGAAAACCACACGATAGGGTTCCAAAATCTCAATATATAAATTCCGACCAAAAACTCCTTTTCCACATACTACTCGCAACGTCAATCCTTAATCCATCCTGGATCACCTCTAATATGCTATGACAAAACATTGAAACGAATCAATACAGCGAAAGACTTCCCGAGAAGTTTCATTTGAATGAGTAAACCAAAACCCCAAAAGGTAGGAACGAAATAAATAAATGATTGATAAAGTGTTTTACAAATCTCGGGAGTTTTAGAAAACAAGAAAAAGCCTTTTGAAACATTAGGGTCTCAACCCGTATCTCGTTCCGCCTTACAAGAAGTTTAAAAAGTAGAAAACTCTTTTCGGACTCCAAGTCCTGAGTTACAAAACTATTTCAAAATCGATTGGGTCTCGGCCCAAAAATCATTTTCCGTAAAACATCCGTAAAACATTCATTTTGAAAAGTATCATTTTCAAATGTTCAAAAGCAATTTCATGTATCACAAAATGATCTATCATGACTACATGTTTTTCTCAACCATCCACAACCTTCTCCCAAATGTACAATTCCGTTCCAAAATCTAACCAACATACTGATTTCCAAAGTCATAGTTTCTCAAGATCATCAATCCTGTCCCACTCTGACATCTCATACTGTAACGCATGATATCTGCTGAATCTCAAAACGTATCATCTTAGAACGGCAATAAATCTCAATGCAATTCAAAAATCCAAATACTTACAGATCTTGAAGCCGACGATTCCCCGTGATACTGGCACATGTCTCGACTCTAGAAAATACTCGACATGGATATTTTCAAAACACACGTTTTGCCAAGTCAGTTCGACTCAAGAACACAATACATCTCATTCCAGAGAATCTTGTTAACACCATTTGGAAAAGTTATGACAAGCCCAATACGATACTGGCAAATCTGATAATGCACAAGCCTGAGTGAACAACAAAGACTCACGGCTCTAATATTAGTCAATCGACAACTCAAATGACGCAACAAAACATGACCCAACTCGACCCAAATGCCTAGGTTTTCTCAACCTAAGCTCCGATACCATATTCTGTAACACCCCCATATTTAACCGGAAATATTACAGCGCCGTGGGCCCCGAGATGAAACCAACAAGGCTGAAGGAAATTTTCGCAAACATTTACAAATGTCCAAAAGGCCAACGACGGTACTATTTTTAAAAACATTCGAAGACGTTATAAAACTCGTTCATCAAACCGTCGTAAAAACTCATTTGAAATCGCAAGGCCAAACGGCCGACACTCAAAAGTTTAGAAAATGATTTCCAAAGTAACCTCAGTTACCAGATACCAAAAGAGCATTTCAAAATACTCACGCAGCGGAAAAAGACCAACAATAAAGATACTCTAAATGAATACAAGAACCAATCAAGAGACTCAATGCACAAAACACGTCCTAGCCAGTATCCTCCGGGAAGCTCATCTCTTCACGACCGCTACATAGCTCGATACTCCAAGAACCTAAAAAGAAATCCCCACGACGGGGTCATCCATAATATCCAACAATGATAACCGTCACATTACATTAATAATTACATACCAATGAGAATACAATATAAGAATACGACCAACGTACTCTTACCGCCATAACTTTACTTACTCAAGTAATTCTCATCAGAATAACCATTATCACATTTCACATCTCGTACTCGATTAACCAATAAACTCGAACATAATATTTGTATTGTACCTCAAACAATATTCACGATTCTCAAACTATCATCACCAACTCGCGATATGGAAATACACCAGTTCTGACCAATACGATCCATCGAATAAAATCATCAAATTCCAAGACGATAACGGATTGTCCATCAAAGATAAATACCAAAGGAAATACGGAACATACCTCGTGATATGAAGTGCCACGACAATCATATCAGTCTAATCCGAAATCAGATCAATGCAATACGGACAAGGTCCTAACACAAGACCTACAAATGCATACTCATATGACCACGTCAATATGCTCAAAACAATATCAACAATGTATACTCAATGGAAATCCCATGACCCAGCGCCCTCAGCATAGGTCCAAAGATGATCCTACAAGATCAACACGAGGTGGATAACCAATAATATACGTATGCAAAACAACACAACACTGGGTAATCCAATGATCCAGCGCCCTCAGCATAGATCCCAAGATGATCCCGTCGGACCAACACGAGGTGGAAAAACCCGTCCAATGATCCAACGCCCTCAGCATAGATCCCAAGATGATCCCGTCGGACCAACACGAGGTGGACATCTGATCTAGCGCCCTCAGCATAGATCACACGATCCCATCGGATCAACACAACACAAACAACACAATTATGCATACACATATGTAAATCAAAATGTTCATCAACATGAACAACGCAACATGAACGACAATATGACAAATCAACTAAGACGACCTCATGTTCGACAACATGAATGACAATATGCATGATCAAATCACTAACACTAACTGAATCGATATAAGATACTTGCCCCGAGTCCTTCGGGAGAATTCTCGATATCAAACCATCACCGACGATTATCCGCAATGCTCGGCGATCCAAACGTACCATGGACTACAGATACTCATATCCTCGTCTTTACCATAATGTAACCTCGATACCCGAATATGCCAATAACTGAAATAAATCATATACATTATGATTAAACTCCCAGAATCGGAATGACAACATATAATCATTTCTATATGCATTATAAACGAAATGAAACTGAAACCATTCATTAAACATTATAACTGAGCAAGTAACAACTTGCCTCAATACCGACATGACGATGATGAAGCCGCTACCAGTCACAATGCCTTCGTCTACGAGCTCCTCGGCCCCGAACGAGGCAATTCAAGAACATACTCGAACACGACCGCAGCATCCGGTTATAATCACCGATCAATAATCTCAACCTATCGAAGTAATCAAATAACACATATCCGATAACAATTAACAACCGACACGACCAACCAAATCATCTCAACTATTCAACGATATGTACAATACAAACTATAACTCGATGATCATAATCAATCAATACAACCGATCAATAAACCCCAACGGTTCCACAATATCTCGATTAGACACAATTCCGGACAATCCAACTCAAACAATTACGAACTCAAAAACGCAACACGATTCATAATCCGATTAATTCAACATACGATCATCTTGCTATGTTAAATTCATCAAAAGTTCCTCAAGAACACTAAGGGATTCGAACTCATGTTCATAACCATCAAAACCACGTAATTCGATATCCTCTAACATCTAAACAAATCCTCATTCATGATTCAAGGTGTATATCAACATGTTCTTGAACATACGATCTCCCTAACATCAAGAATCGAAGTAACAATACCAAGAACATCAAGAACTCTATGATTTCATAATCATAATCAACATATTCAAGGTATAAACCATCATAACACCATCTTCCTTCAACATATAGTTCATGTAGCCTCAATAATCATAACAACAACATCACAATCAACTTCATACGAATCATATACTGATAACAAGAATTCAACAACATACCTCAAGAACATGAATAACCCAATCAAATCCTTCAAGAATCATCCATAATTCCATATCCAAGCCTCAAATCCAAGTCCTCAAGCTCAAAATCGACTTAGGAAGGCCAACATCTCTCTCTCTCAAAGTTTGAAGATGAAAAACGAAAAGAAACGTCGAAGGAAATGAAAGACGGGCATCTACTTATAAAACATTTATGTTCGTTACGTACGTAACACACCAAGGTTAAAGTACGTAACACGCATTACGTACGTTAGCCATCCTTGATAGCGTACGTAATGCTAATCCCAAAACTAACTGTCCTGTTTCGTCCACTTGATTACGTACGTAACATTTCCTTCATTACGTACGTAATACGCACGTTGACTTGCTACAGTAAAACCTTATATTACGTACGTAATACATCCTATATAACGTACGTAATACGTAGTTGACTCGCCTGTCAACATCCTTCCGCCGAAAGCTGCCGACACAGGGTCCCACCTGCCGACCATGACTCGATCGTCTGATTCCCATGTTACGTACGTAATGTATTGGCCATAACGTACGTAACTCTTGTGATTTAGTGTACGTAAGTCTTCAACATTAGCGTACGCTAAATATTCTATACTTAGCCAATTTCAACTGTTACCGCCTGTCTCGACATACAGAATACGAACATACGACATACTGAATACGTATACTGAATCCAATAATATTTTCATACCATATATCTCATATCGAAAGTACGATAACCTGATACACAATATTCTCAAATGCAATTGTCGACCAGATACAACAATTGTACCAATACTGACATCTCAGTCCTTTATTTATTTTATCCATACTGTACAGATTCCACGCTGTACAATATAACTCGGATAAATAACTCAAACAACAGTAGTAGAAATTCTGGATATTACAATCGCCCGCCCTTCGTTTAAATACGAGGCCGGCGTAGTCTGAGGGCCCTCCAAAACTAATCAGTGGACACCATCGCCCGCCCTCAAAGGTTCATCATCTAACATGGCGAACCCGGACAATGCGACGCGTCACTACCCCCGTCTCAACGTACACCGTCGAGGTTCGCCATCTTCATGGCAGGCCGAGGTGGAAGCAGAGCCAACAAGCTGCGGAAGTGGAGTTGATTAATCCGACGACGCCTCGCGCAAGGACTCCTCTAGACCAAGACCGCACGCCCTTCATTTAAATACGAGGCGAGGCGCAGCCTAACAGAGGACCCTCATAATAAAATGAGTCACGAGACAGTCAATGTCGTTCGCGCATAAGACACGGTCATGGAGTCGGTCTATCGAACTCCGCGACTGTGCACGGTTCCTCAGCGACGACACAATCAAGTTTCTATGAGGGATCGGCCAATATTGTTTTTGCAGGTACAAGACCGAAGATAGCTAGCCAATCGACCAGATCGCCCAAGTCCGAGACCATAGTTCCGCTCAACGGATCGCCCGTACTCCTCCTACACGATTGCCAGCAAGAACCACCTCGCCCCATGTCTTCAACATCGGAGCAAGCTAGGGGGCAATTGTTGTGTCGAGAATTATACGCCTCGACCGGCGATCGCCTCAGAGACCAGGCGACCTAGCCATAGCCGAGCAGCCAAGGCAGAACTGCCGACCGAAGGTCCCAGGACAAGTCCCGGTGCCGAGCGATCAGCATCTAAGACGATCGTCTCTCGGTACTTGGCGATCCACTCCTGGTGGCCGACCAGCCGATGACCGCTTTATGCCACGCGAAGCCGATGATCATCCAGTCGGCAAAGGCCGAAGCTCGGCACAGACCCACGTGCAGTTCCGAGACAAGTTCCGCATTTCATGGATCGTTGACCACAGCCTGTCAGCATCTTTCCACCAGCCGACAGACCCGCCGAAAGGTGTCCGTAGGACCGCCCGTGACAGCAACTTCGGACGCGTGCTGACTCCTCATTGGACCGCACAGCTGGCTGCCAGCAGTAGCCTTGGACTTTAGGCAGACAACTAATGTGACTTAAAGACGATCACCCCATTATTATATTGTACGAAAGGCGATCGCCCGCCAGAAAAAAAGGCATCTCAGCCCCTATAAATAGAAGGCTGCCTGCACTTGGACAAAGGACCGGATTTTTCCTCTCTGAAGTCCAACTCTCTGATTTCTCGGCCAACACTCCAACTGTAATATCCTAGAATTTCACTATGAATTTTTCGCATTATTTTATCTGGGATATACTGTACAGAGTGGGACCGACACGATATGAGTGGATAATTTTGGAATACCGTGATAGTCGTGCCAGTATGTCATCGAGGTTATTTTGATTCTAGGATATTACATGCTTGGTGTGTTTTTCGATATCGGATATACCGTATGAGTATTGGTATGATTGTCGTACTTGGTCGACAGTTGTAATTGAGGATATCGTGCATCACACGTACCATACGAGAATATTTTGGGGATTTTGTATATGTGTTCAGTATTGTCGTATGTTCACATTTGTTATGTCAAGATGTTGGACAGGACTTGCTGGAAATGGCTAAGTATGGAAGCCATTACGTACGTTATGTGTTGAAGCTTACGTACGTTAAATTGGTAGAGTTACGTACGCTATGGCCGAGACACTACGTACGTAACATGGGAATCCGAAGATCGAGTCGTGGTCGGCAGGTGGGACCCTGTGTCGACAACTTTCGGCGGAGGATGTTGACAGGTGAGTAAACGTACGTGTTACGTACGTTATACAGGACGTGTTACGTACGTAACACGACCATTGTACTGTAGTAAGTCAACGTACGTATTACGTACGCAACGGAATAAGTGTTACGTACGTTACGGGGCGGCTGGCCGAGTCGTGGCCGAGAGGACCTGTAATGGCCGAGTATGGTCGGCAGTGACTCGCAGGGATGACCGATCACCGTCGGCAGTGACTCGCAGGGATGGCCGATCACGGTCGGCAGTGACTCGCAGGGATGGTCGATCGCCGATTACGCACGTAAGGCGGTGGCGATTACGACGTAAGGGCGAACGCACGTAAGCCACCGGTTACGTACGTAAGGGTGTCGACTGCATCGATGAAGGTTAGGCCGTGGCCGGCTACGTACGTAAGCCCCGGCCGGTTACGTACGTAAGGTGCCGGCAGGTCCCGCCTATATAAGGCCTGGACCGAGCCATCTGCTCATTTTCATGTTTTCTCTTCGTCTCTTCGCGATTTCTTCAGCAAAATGGATGGTTTTGAGTAGAATCAACTTATAACAACATGTTTTGGAAGTTTTAATCATGGATTAACATCATCTTCCACCCGGATCGAAGGTAAGAACACATGAACTTTTGGTTTTTGGATGTTCTTGAGATTTCTTGGTGTTTTGGCCGATTTGCTTCGTTTTGATTCAGATTATTGATAGAACTTGATTGTATACTCGTAATCATTCAATACTCTTGAAGTTTTATAGAACAAATTCGAGTATTTCTTCGAATAAACGATTAAATTGGACTATGCCTTCAAAGTGTTCGATGAAATGTCTCAATGAGTAGAACTTGGAAAATTCTACACGTTTTCGTATGAATGATGGTTGAATTGATATTGTTGTGATGATTCTTGGTATTTACAAGAATTTTGTTAAGGGAAGATAATGAATTGGTGATCAAATGATTCGATTACGCTCATGGAATCGTAGTACTCTCGATGTTCTTGGTAGTTTGTTGTGATTCATGATGTTAGGAGAAGTATATATGCTGAAAACATTGTTAGGACTATTGAACACTGAATTTCGGCTTGTGTTCGTATTGTTAAGAGTTGATATGGGTTGGTTTCGTATGATCGAGATATCGTTGAACCATCGAGTTTGATTAGTTGGTCATTTCGGTAGTTGATTGTTATTGAACGTATCGTTAATCGATTATTGCATTAGGTTGCGTTTAGTGATCGTTGAAGTTAACAGTTGTCTTGAGCCGGGTCATGCGGAGCTTGTAGACGAAGACGGCGGGATTGATAGTGGCTTCGTCGAATTGGTATCAAGGCAAGTTATGCTTGCTCAGTTCATAATATTAATAAATAATTTCGTTTTCATCTCATTTATGATTCATATAGCAATGGTATTGTGGAATATATGAATTGTCGGAATGGTGGTATGTATGGTATATTTGGACTAAGATAAATCATAATGTATATGATTTTAACGGTGTCTAGTGGGAATGGGAACGTGAATTATAATTTGGTCTATTGCATGAGAACTTGGATATCAAGGATTGTTATCGTGTCGATGTTGAACTCGGGATGGTGGTTGGGTATTAGTTATGGACTGCACATCATTTTGGATTGTCGGATAAACCATGTATTCGTTCAGAGTGGTTGGTCGTGGAAAGGTTAGCGTCTCCAGCTTGAGGTAAATTAATATTGTTAGATTATGATAATCATCATGTTGCATTATTGCATGTGTATGTTGATATTTCATGCGGTGAATGTGCACCATTGTTTGTTACGTTTTGTGATGTGCTCTTTCTTTGAGCCGTAATCTGTGGGGCCGATGTGTTGGGGATAAAACCTGTATGGTACCCGAATGGAAATGTGTTAGGGGATAAGACCTAAATGGCACCTACGTTCCGGAGTATTCCTGTGAGATGCTTCCGTGACCCTTGGCTGCTGCCTTAGGGTTTATGTGTTAATATTATATGCATTGTGGATCATGATGTGGACTGTTGTCTGGTGGAAATACGACATTGTGGTCGTGTCGGTCTTTCATGATCGAGTTACTGTTGCTCTTTTGGGAAGTCTTCTGATCCTTGATGGATATTCGATTCTTTGAGATTTGTTGTCATGTTGTATCGTGGCATATCCGAGTCGATACGTTCGATCGCTCATGTGTAGGATTTTCGGACGGGCACGTGTAGCATGTGATGGTTTCGACCTCATATTGAACCGCACACGAGGCGATTCGTGAGGCTGATTATGTACGAGACCAGACGTGTATTGATCAATACCGTGGTTGGCTTGTACACGGACACATGTCCGGATCGAACGTATCGTGACGTCCATCTTGAGTCTTATTGATTGGTCGTTCACAGTCCATGTATAATTGGATTTGTTCGATATTCGGGTTGTCTTTGAAATCCCGTATATATGATTTGTATATGGTTGACGATTTTATTCTCTCGTGTATCTGTCACTGTTGAACCTTTAATAATCTCGTTCGGAGTTACCATATCGATGGTCAACTCATTTGATATCAATTCTTTATTAATCTCGTTTGGGGTTCACCCTGTCATTGGTAATCTCGTTCGTTATTGATCCTTATTGATTCCGTTTGGGAGTTGTCTCACCGTTGGTATTTGTGGTTATTAGTCCTTGTTTGATGTTATTGGAGTTTACCGTGTCGTCGGTATTCTCAGTTGTCGATTCCTTATTGCTCTTGTTGGAGTTTACCATATCGTTGGTATTCTCGGTTGTTGGTCCTTATTGATCTTGCTAGAGTTTCATCGTCGCCGTATTCTCAGTTGTTGACCATTTATTGATCTTATTGGAGTTTATGGTACCGTTGGTATTTCTGGTTGTCGACTCTTTTGATCTTGTTATTGATTCTTCATTAATCCTTACCGTGTCGTCGGTATTCTCGGTTATTGATTCTTCGTTGATCCTTACCGTGGCATCGGTATTCTCGGTTGTCGAACTTTTATTGATCTTGTTGGGATTTGCCGTATTGTCGGTATTCTCGGTTATTGATTCTTCATTGATCTTGTTGGAGTTACCATATCATGGCATTCTCGTTCGTGGTTGATCCTTTGTCGACCTTGTGTGGAAATATCATGTCATTGATATTCCGTTGTGATGCATTAATTTTTTATCATTATTGATTGTGTCAACATTCATGTTTTGCATTGATATTCGGGACTTGCTATTGTCTCGGAACAGTTGGATTACAGGTGTGCCATGTGATACCGGTTTTATCAGGATTGGGATCTGATTGTGCGACCCAGACGACAGAGTTAGTCTTGGCCAGATCATTCTATAATTGAGATATGATATGTTTGGGAATTTTGGTATCGTTTGATT
Organism: Orobanche coerulescens; assembly: GCA_033398695.1. Classification (NCBI taxonomy): domain Eukaryota; kingdom Viridiplantae; phylum Streptophyta; class Magnoliopsida; order Lamiales; family Orobanchaceae; genus Orobanche; species Orobanche coerulescens. The sequence continues at coordinate 170,128 of JAWKAU010000145.1, forward strand.
CTGATGCAATTGGTTACTTTTGAATTCATTCATCACTTAAGGACACGAGGCGTGGATTATGGTAAGAATTGATTTGTTACGGATTGTGACAGGTTGGTAATGCTACTTCGGTAAAATACATGGGGAATGTTCTTACTCTGTAGATTACATTGATATGTAATTGTTTTTGTGATGTGATCGTTATCATTGTTGAGTATTATAGCTGACCCCGTCTTGGGCTTTATCTTTTAGGTACTCGGAGTTCGAGCTAGTAGCGGTCGTGAAGGGATGAGCTTTCCGGTGATACTGGATATGGCGTGGTTGTTGGGATTCGAGTGTTCTTTCTGGTTTTTGTAATTCCGCTGCAAATGTATTTAATTATGTTTTTATCCGCTGCGTGGTATATTTCAAAATGGCTTTCGGTATTCTTTGAACTGTGTTTTTATCCGCTGTGTGTGTGTGTGTGTACTTTCAAAGGGCCTTCTGGCATTTTTAAACGTTTGCGAAAATGATTTTAGCCTTGTGGGTTCCAATGTGGGGCCCACTGCGCTGTAATATTCCCGTTTAGTTTTGGGGGTGTTACAGAAAATAGTATCGGAGCCTTGGGTTTCGTAAAACCCGGGCGTGTGTGTTATGTGGCTCTACCGGTGCGGTAGTAGCGTGACTTTTGAAAATGATTTTCTGACTTTTGAGTCAAACCAATTTTGGAGGTTTCAAAATTTTTGAAATATTTTCAAATTGTTGTATATGCGATGCCGGTGTGTTGTTAGTGTGTCGAGACTTTGTATGGGAGTCGTATGCTGGTATCACGGAAGATCATCGACTTCACGGACCTGTAAGTATGTTCTTTTAGTTATTTCAGTTTTGATGATGATTATTGAGTATGGTGTCGTGATTTTGAGATATTTCGGGATTGAGATACTGATTATGACAGGTGTTGAGTTTCGAGGACGAAACTTATTTAAGTGGGTATATATGTAATATCCTTGAATTTCACTATGAATTTTTCGCATTATTTTATCTAGAATATACTGTACAGAGTGGGACCGACACGATATGAGTGGATAATTTTGGAAAACCGTGACAGTCGTGCCAGTATGTCATCGAGGTTATTTTGATTCTAGGATATTACATGCTTGGTGTGTTTTTCGATGTCGGATATACCGTATGAGTATTTGTATGATTGTCGTACTTGGTCGACAGTTGTAATTGAGGATATCGTGCATCAGACGTACCATATGAGAATATTTTGGGGATTTCGTATATGTGTTCAGTATTGTCGTATGTTCACATTTGTTATGTCGAGATGTTGGACAGGAATTGCTGGAAATGGCTAAGTATGGAAGCCATTACGTACGTTATGTGTTGAAGCTTACGTACGTTAAATTGGTAGAGTTACGTACGTTATGGCCGAGACACTACGTACGTAACATGGGAATTAGACGATCGAGTCGTGGTCGGCAGGTGGGACCCTGTGTCGACAACTTTCGGCGGAGGATGTTGATAGGTGAGTCAACGTACGTGTTACGTACGTTATACAGGACGTGTTACGTACGTAACACGACCATTGTACTGTAGTAAGTCAACGTACGTATTACGTCCGCAACGGAATAAGTGTTACGTACGTTACGGGGCAGCTGGCCGAGTCATGGCCGAGAGGACCTGTAGTGGCCGAGTATGGTCGGCAGTGACTCGCAGGGATGACCGATCACGGTCGGCAGTGACTCGCAGGGATGGCCGATCACGGTCGGCAGTGACTCGCAGGGATGGCTGGGACTGGCCGATTACGTACGTAAGGCAGTGGCCGGTTACGGCCGTAAGGGCCAGTAACGTACGTAAGATAGCTGCCGGTTACGTACGTAAGGGTGTCGACCAGACTGGATAGAAGGTTAGGCCGCGGCAGACTACGTACGTAAGCCCCGGCCGGTTACGTACGTAAGGTGCCGGCAGGTCCCGCCTATATAAGGCCTGGACCGAGCCATCTGCTCATTTTCATGTTTTCTCTTCGTCTCTTCGCGATTTCTTCATCAAAATGGATGGTTTTGAGTAGAATCAACTTATAACAACATGTTTTGGAAGTTGGAATCATGGATTAACATCATCTTCCACCCGGATCGGAGGTAAGAACACATGAACTTTTGGTTTTTGGATGTTCTTGAGGTTTCTTGGTGTTTTGGCCGATTTGCTTCGTTTTGATTCAGATTATTGATAGAGCTTGATTGTATACTCGTAATCATTCAATACTCTTGAAGTTTTATGGAACAAATTCGAGTATTTCTTCGAATAAACGATTAAATTGGACTATGCCTTCAAAGTGTTCGATGAAATGTCTCAATGAGTAGAACTTGGAAAATTCTACACGTTTTCGTATGAATGATGGTTGAATTGATATTGTTGTGATGATTCTTGGTATTTGCAAGAATTTTGTTAAGGGAAGATAATGAATTGGTGATCAAATGATTCGATTACGCTTATGGAATCGTAGTACTCTCGATGTTCTTGGTAGTTTGTTGTGATTCATGATGTTAGGAGAAGTATATATGCTGAAAACATTGTTAGGACTATTGAACACCGAATTTCGGCTTGTGTTCGTATTGTTAAGAGTTGATATGGGTTGGTTTCGTATGATTGAGATATCGTTGAACCATCGAGTTTGATTAGTTGGTCATTTCGGTTGTTGATTGTTATTGAACGTATCGTTAATCGATTATTGCATTAGGTTGCGTTTAGTGATCGTTGAAGTTAACAGTTGTGCTGCGGACGAGCTGGGGCTGCGGAGCTTGTAGACGAAGACGGCGGGATTGATAGTGGCTTCGTCGAATTGGTATCAAGGCAAGTTATGCTTGCTCAGTTCATAATATTAATAAATGATTTCGTTTTCATCTCATTTATGATTCATATAGCAATGGTATTGTGGAATATCTGAATTGTCGGAATGGTGGTATGTATGGTATATTTGGACTAAGATAAATCATAATGTATATGATTTTAACGGTGTCTAGTGGGAATGGGAACGTGAATTATAATTTGGTCTATTGCATGAGAACTTGGATATCAAGGATTGTTATCGTGTCGATGTTGAACTCGGGATGGTGGTTGGGTATTAGTTATGGACTGCACATCATTTTGGATTGTCGGATAAACCATGTATTCGTTCAGGGCGGTTGGTCGTGGAGAGGTTAACGTCTCCAGCTTGAGGTAAATTAATATTGTTAGATTATGATAATCATCATGTTGCATTATTGCATGTGTATGTTGATATTTCATGCGGTGAATGTGCACCATTGTTTGTTACGTTTTGTGATGTGCTCTTTTTTTGAGCCGTAATCTGTGGGGCCGATGTGTTGGGGATAAAACCTGTATGGTACCCGAATGGAAATGTGTTAGGGGATAAGACCTAAATGGCACCTACGTTCCGGAGTATTCCTGTGAGATGCTTCCGTGACCCTTGGCTGCTGCCTTAGGGTTTATGTGTTAATATTATATGCATTGTGGAGCATGATGTGGACTGTTGTCTGGTGGAAATACGACATTGTGGTCGTGTCGGTCTTTCATGATCGAGTTACTGTTTCTCTTTTGGGAAGTCTTCTGATCCTTGATGGATATTCGATTCTTTGAGATTTGTTGTCATGTTGTATCGTGGCATATCTGGAGTCAGATACGTTCTGATCGTTCATGTGTAGGATTTTCGGGACGGGCACGTGTAGCATGTGATGGTTTCGACCTCATATTGAATCGTGCACACGAGACGTACTTCGTGAGGCTGATTAGGTACGAGACCAGACGTGTATTGATCAATACCGTGGTTGGCTTGTACACGGACACATGTCCGGATCGAACGTATCGTGACGTCCATCTTGAGTCTTATTGATTGGTCGTTCACATTCCATGTATAATTGGATTTGTTCGATATTCGGGTTGTCTTTGAAATCCCGTATATATGATTTGTATATGGTTGACGATTTTATTCTCTCGTGTATCTGTCACTGTTGAACCTTTAATATTCTCGTTCGGAGTTACCATATTGATGGTCAACTCATTTGATATCGATTCTTTATTAATCTCGTTTGGGGTCACCCTGTCATTGGTAATCTCGTTCGTTATTGATCCTTATTGATTCCGTTTGGGAGTTGTCTCACCGTTGGTATTTGTGGTTATTAGTCCTTGTTTGATGTTATTGGAGTTTATCGTGTCGTCGGTATTCTCGGTTGTCGATTCCTTATTGTTGGAGTTTACCATATCGTTGGTATTCTCGGTTGTTGGTCCTTATTGATCTTGCTAGAGTTTACTGTGTCGTCAGTATTCTCAGTTGTTGACCCTTTATTGATCTTATTGGAGTTTATCGTACCGTTGGTATTTCTGGTTGTCGACTCTTTTGATCTTGTTATTGATTCTTCATTAATCCTTACCGTGTCGTCGGTATTCTCGGTTATTGATTCTTCGTTGATCCTTACCGTGGCATCGGTATTCTCGGTTGTCGAACTTTTATTGATCTTGTTGGGATTTGCCGTATTGTCGGTATTCTCGGTTATTGATTCTTCATTGATCTTGTTGGAGTTACCATATCATGGCATTCTCGTTCGTGGTTGATCCTTTGTCGACCTTGTGTGGAAATATCATGTCATTGATATTCCGTTGTGATGCATTAATTGTTTATCATTATTGATTGTGTCAACATTCATGTTTTGCATTGATATTCGAGACTTGCTATTGTCTCGGAACAGTTGGATTACAGGTGTGCCATGTGATATCGGTTTTATCAGGATTGGGATCTGATTGTGCGACCCAGACGACAGAGTTAGTCTTGGCCAGATCATTCTATAATTGAGATATGATATGTTTGGGAATTTTGGTATCGTTTGATTCTGATGCAGTGGTTACTTTTGAATTCATTCATCACTTAAGGACACGAGGCGTGGATTATGGTAAGAATTGATTTGTTACGGATTGTGACAGGTTGGTAATGCTACTTCGGTAAAATACATGGGGAATGTTCTTACTCTGTAGATTACATTGATATGTAATTGTTTTTGTGATGTGATCGTTATCATTGTTGAGTATTATAGCTGACCCCGTCGTGGGCTTTATCTTTTAGGTACTCGGAGTTCGAGCTAGTAGCGGTCGTGAAGGGATGAGCTTTCCGGTGATACTGGATATGGCGTGGTTGTTGGGATTCGAGTGTTCTTTCTGGTTTTTGTAATTCCGCTGCAAATGTATTTAATTATGTTTTTATCCGCTGCGTGGTATATTTCAAAATGGCTTTCGGTATTCTTTGAACTGTGTTTTTATCCGCTGTGTGTGTGTGTGTACTTTCAAAGGGCCTTCTGGCATTTTTAAACGTTTGCGAAAATGATTTTAGCCTTGTGGGTTCCAATGTGGGGCCCACTGCGCTGTAATATTCCCGTTTAGTTTTGGGGGTGTTACAGAAAATGGTATCGGAGCCTTGGGTTTCGTAAAACCCGGGCGTGTGTGTTATGTGGCTCTACCGGTGCGGTAGTAGCGTGACTTTTGAAAATGATTTTCTGACTTTTGAGTCAAACCAATTTTGGAGGTTTCAAAATTTTTGAAATATTTTCAAATTGTTTTATTTGCGATGCCGGTGTGTTGTTAGTGTGTCGAGACTTTGTATGGGAGTCGTATGCTGGTATCACGGAAGATCATCGACTTCACGGACCTGTAAGTATGTTCTTTTAGTTATTTCAGTTTTGATGATGATTATTGAGTATGGTGTCGTGATTTTGAGATATTTCGGGATTGAGATACTGATTATGACAGGTGTTGAGTTTCGAGGACGAAACTTATTTAAGTGGGTATATATGTAATATCCTTGAATTTCACTATGAATTTTTCGCATTATTTTATCTAGAATATACTGTACAGAGTGGGACCGACACGATATGAGTGGATAATTTTGGAAAACCGTGACAGTCGTGCCAGTATGTCATCGAGGTTATTTTGATTCTAGGATATTACATGCTTGGTGTGTTTTTCGATGTCGGATATACCGTATGAGTATTTGTATGATTGTCGTACTTGGTCGACAGTTGTAATTGAGGATATCGTGCATCAGACATACCATATGAGAATATTTTGGGGATTTCGTATATGTGTTCAGTATTGTCGTATGTTCACATTTGTTATGTCGAGATGTTGGACAGGAATTGCTGGAAATGGCTAAGTATGGAAGTCATTACGTACGTTATGTGTTGAAGCTTACGTACGTTAAATTGGTAGAGTTACGTACGTTATGGCCGAGACACTACGTACGTAACATGGGAATTAGACGATCGAGTCGTGGTCGGCAGGTGGGACCCTGTGTCGACAACTTTCGGCGGAGGATGTTGATAGGTGAGTCAACGTACGTGTTACGTACGTTATACAGGACGTGTTACGTACGTAACACGACCATTGTACTGTAGTAAGTCAACGTACGTATTACGTACGCAACGGAATAAGTGTTACGTACGCGTTACGGCTACCGCCGAGTCATGGCCGAGAGGACTGTAGTGGCCGAGTATGGTCGGCGGTGACTTGCAGGATGACCGATCACGGTCGCGGTGACTCGCGAGGATGGCCGATCACGGTGGCAGTGACTCGCAGGATGGTCGGGACCGCCGACACGACGTAAGGCGGTGGCGATTCTGGCCGTAAGGGCCAGTAACGTACGTAAGATAGCTGCCGGTTACGTACGTAAGGGTGTCGACCAGACTGGATAGAAGGTTAGGCCGCGGCAGACTACGTACGTAAGCCCCGGCCGGTTACGTACGTAAGGTGCCGGCAGGTCCCGCCTATATAAGGCCTGGACCGAGCCATCTGCTCATTTTCATGTTTTCTCTTCGTCTCTTCGCGATTTGTTCATCAAAATGGATGGTTTTGAGTAGAATCAACTTATAACAACATGTTTTGGAAGTTGGAATCATGGATTAACATCATCTTCCACCCGGATCGGAGGTAAGAACACATGAACTTTTGGTTTTTGGATGTTCTTGAGGTTTCTTGGTGTTTTGGCCGATTTGCTTCGTTTTGATTCAGATTATTGATAGAACTTGATTGTATACTCGTAATCATTCAATACTCTTGAAGTTTTATGGAACAAATTCGAGTATTTCTTCGAATAAACGATTAAATTGGACTATGCCTTCAAAGTGTTCGATGAAATGTCTCAATGAGTAGAACTTGGAAAATTCTACACGTTTTCGTATGAATGATGGTTGAATTGATATTGTTGTGATGACTCTTGGTATTTACAAGAATTTTGTTAAGGGAAGATAATGAATTGGTGATCAAATGATTCGATTACGCTTATGGAATCGTAGTACTCTCGATGTTCTTGGTAGTTTGTTGTGATTCATGATGTTAGGAGAAGTATATATGCTGAAAACATTGTTAGGACTATTGAACACCGAATTTCGGCTTGTGTTCGTATTGTTAAGAGTTGATATGGGTTGGTTTCGTATGATTGAGATATCGTTGAACCATCGAGTTTGATTAGTTGGTCATTTCGGTTGTTGATTGTTATTGAACGTATCGTTAATCGATTATTGCATTAGGTTGCGTTTAGTGATCGTTGAAGTTAACAGTTGTGTTGCAGACGAGCTGGGGCTGCGGAGCTTGTAGACGAAGACGGCGGGATTGATAGTGGCTTCGTCGAATTGGTATCAAGGCAAGTTATGCTTGCTCAGTTCATAATATTAATAAATGATTTCGTTTTCATCTCATTTATGATTCATATAGCAATGGTATTGTGGAATATATGAATTGTCGGAATGGTGGTATGTATGGTATATTTGGACTAAGATAAATCATAATGTATATGATTTTAACGGTGTCTAGTGGGAATGGGAACGTGAATTATAATTTGGTCTATTGCATGAGAACTTGGATATCAAGGATTGTTATCGTGTCGATGTTGAACTCGGGATGGTGGTTGGGTATTAGTTATGGACTGCACATCATTTTGGATTGTCGGATAAACCATGTATTCGTTCAGGGCGGTTGGTCGTGGAGAGGTTAGCGTCTCCAGCTTGAGGTAAATTAATATTGTTAGATTATAATAATCATCATGTTGCATTATTGCATGTGTATGTTGATATTTCATGCGGTGAATGTGCACCATTGTTTGTTACGTTTTGTGATGTGCTCTTTCTTTGAGCCGTAATCTGTGGGGCCGATGTGTTGGGGATAAAACCTGTATGGTACCCGAATGGAAATGTGTTAGGGGATAAGACCTAAATGGCACCTACGTTCCGGAGTATTCCTGTGAGATGCTTCCGTGACCCTTGGCTGCTGCCTTGGGGTTTATGTGTTAATATTATATGCATTGTGGAGCATGATGTGGACTGTTGTCTGGTGGAAATACGACATTGTGGTCGTGTCGGTCTTTCATGATCGAGTTACTGTTGCTCTTTTGGGAAGTCTTCTGATCCTTGATGGATATTCGATTCTTTGAGATTTGTTGTCATGTTGTATCGTGGCATATCTGGAGTCAGATACGTTCTGATCGTTCATGTGTAGGATTTTCGGGACGGGCATGTGTAGCATGTGATGGTTTCGACCTCATATTGAACCGTGCACACGAGACGTACTTCGTGAGGCTGATTAGGTACGAGACCAGACGTGTATTGATCAATACTGTGGTTGGCTTGTACACGGACACATGTCCGGATCGAACGTATCGTGACGTCCATCTTGAGTCTTATTGATTGGTCGTTCACAGTCCATGTATAATTGGATTTGTTCGATATTCGGGTTGTTTTTGAAATCCCGTATATATGATTTGTATATGGTTGACGATTTTATTCTCTCGTGTATCTGTCACCGTTGAACCTTTAATAATCTCGTTCGGAGTTACCATATCGATGGTCAACTCATTTGATATCGATTCTTTATTAATCTCGTTTGGGGTTCACCCTGTCATTGGTAATCTCGTTCGTTATTGATCCTTATTGATTCCGTTTGGGAGTTGTCTCACCGTTGGTATTCGTGGTTATTAGTCCTTGTTTGATGTTATTGGAGTTTACCGTGTCGTCGGTATTCTCGGTTGTCGATTCCTTATTGCTCTTGTTGGAGTTTACCATATCGTTGGTATTCTCGGTTGTTGGTCCTTATTGATCTTGCTAGAGTTTACTGTGTCGTCAGTATTCTCAGTTGTTGACCCTTTATTGATCTTATTGGAGTTTATCGTACCGTTGGTATTTCTGGTTGTCGACTCTTTTGATCTTGTTATTGATTCTTCATTAATCCTTACCGTGTCGTCGGTATTCTCGGTTATTGATTCTTCGTTGATCCTTACCGTGGCATCGGTATTCTCAGTTGTCGAACTTTTATTGATCTTGTTGGGATTTGCCGTATTGTCGGTATTCTCGGTTATTGATTCTTCATTGATCTTGTTGGAGTTACCATATCATGGCATTCTCGTTCGTGGTTGATCCTTTGTCGATCTTGTGTGGAAATATCATGCCATTGATATTTCCGTTGTGATGCATTAATTGTTTATCATTATTGATTGTGTCAACATTCATGTTTTGCATTGATATTCGGGACTTGCTATTGTCTCGGAACAGTTGGATTACAGGTGTGCCATGTGATATCGGTTTTATCAGGATTGGGATCCGATTGTGCGACCAGTAAGCGAGTTAGTCTTGGCCAGATCATTCTATAATTGAGATATGATAAGTTTGGGAATTTTGGTATCTTTTCGGTTACAGTACAGGTGGTTACTTTTGAATTCATTCATCACTTAAGGACACGAGGCGTGGATTATGGTAAGAATTGATTTGTTACGGATTGTGACATGTTGGTAATGCTACTTCAGTAAAATACATGGGGAATGTTCTTACTCTGTAGATTACATTGATATGTAATTGTTTTTGTGATGTGATCGTTATCATTGTTGAGTATTATAGCTGACCCCGTCGTGGGCTTTATCTTTTAGGTACTCGGAGTTCGAGCTAGTAGCGGTCGTGAAGGGATGAGCTTTCCGGTGATACTGGCTATGGCGTGGTTGTTGGGATTCGAGTGTTCTTTCTGGTTTTTGTAATTCCGCTGCAAATGTATTTAATTATATTTTTATCCGTTGCGTGGTATATTTCAAAATGGCTTTCGGTATTCTTTGAACTGTGTTTTTATCCGCTGTGTGTGTGTGTACTTTCAAAGGGCCTTCTGGCATTTTTAAACGTTTGCGAAAATGATTTTAGCCTTGTGGGTTCCAATGTGGGGCCCACGGCGCTGTAATATTCCCGTTTAGTTTTGGGGGTGTTACACCAACTCTCGGTCTTTTGCGATTTCAGCACACAACTTGGCATTCTTACTCTTGGCAACAGCTATCTCTCGGTTCTTTCTTCTCTCTCAGCCTCTCTCACACAGAAGACGATCGGCAGAGAGCAAGAACACCAAAGCTTCGCTCAAGAGCTCGATAAATAGGATCTTTTACACTCATTGTATTTAGATTCTCACATTAATATTTGTATCCACGAATATTTGTATTAATAACATCTCGCGAGAGCATTCAAGCCCGGGCCTAACAAACCCGGCAAATCTTGTGTTTTTTCCATTCCCTCGGACGTGCTCTCGCAATTTGCTGTTGCTCGACCATTCCAGCAATATCTATCTTCGGATAATATTTCGGGCAACAACATAAAGGATATACGATCACTTACACAAGCGGTCGGACAGTTCAAAGGCATCTAGTCATACTGTCTAGTCAGTGAGGAGAATATATCTTTTCGAGGGAAGGTTCAAGGAGCATACTCTACATATCCTATACAATGTCTAACCGTAGTGACTATCAAGTCAACTCCGTGTCTGACGTGTGCTGCTGGACCATCAATCTCATTCATGTGGGGGATTGTTGGAAAAATAGAGGAAAATGGCTGTTTTGAGCATCCCACTTAAGAGGCAATTTTGAGTGGGCTCGACTACGAGCTAAAGTCAGGACTTAGTTGGAATACGTAGTACTCCGTACGAGGTTTCCAAAATATGTAAGAACACTCAAAATGATTGAGGTATGAATGAGATGTAATGTTCCAAAGTGAACCCTTTAGAAATGGGTTTAGCATGTTATCCCACATTGGAAAAAGAAGAGAAAAATTGTGAGTATATAAAGAGATGTGGACAAAGTCTTGTTCAAAAAGTGAGACATGAGTGGATGTGTGACTAGGCGCCCCTCGCGTGCACACACACACACACACGCGTGCCGCCGCCGCCGTCCGGCCGGCTCGGCTTGGCTCGGTTCAGCTCGGTCTCGGTCGAAGGGAGATTTGGGCGAAATATCTCGGCGTCTCGAAGTTATCTTTTTACTGCAATTTTATTCGGTAAAAGTTTATTTTACTAAAATACATCAATTATAAATTCCGAATTTTTCGGTATTGAGATAATTAATTTTTCGGTATTGAGAATTTATTTGTCAATTTAATTGATAATTATCGAATTAAACAGATCTGGATAAGTATTGAGATACCAATCCTGATCAGTTTCGAGTTCCTCCAGCACATGTCTCTCTCGCATCTTCACCTATAAATACAGATGTGAGGGGTCTTATTTTGAGACTGAATTTTTCGTCCGATTTTCTCAGCCAAAAATTTTGAGTTCGTTTTTTTCGAAAATAATTTCTCTTCGTAATTTGGGTCGGTGGTAGTTCAGGTTTTATTCTAGTTCGCTGAGGGTGCAATGATCAATTTATCAACGCATCAAGATGTTCGTTTTATCCTGGGAGGCAGACGCTATACACTGCGGTAGGGGCGAATTTGCTTTAAGGAGACAGATTTTATGCACTCAACATCGCCCATATTCGATTTGCTTCTTTCGATTACTTATATATATATATTATATATTATTCAATGCTTTCGTTATTAACGAATCTGTCTCCTACTTTGTTCTTCTCAGATTTGCAGCTCATGCAGGAGATTCAGAACATGGTAAATATACCAACAGGATTAACGTACGTTAAGAAGGTCAGGAATGAGACAGTAGGTACTGTCGGACGATAGCGCATGCTAAATATTTCAGATAGCGCATTAAGGGCATAACGTACGTAATATCACGAGGCTAACGTATGATCTGAGTTTTATAAATAGGACATTACCCCATTTCATTCTTTCACTCGTTTTATCCGAACCTTACCTCTACCCAGAGCTTCCAACCTTACAAAACTAGTATATTGGCCTCTCTACTTGGTAGTTGAAGATGTAAGACATCTTGGATTGGTGCTCAAACATCCGGTGTTACATTCTATCGATTGCCTTGACGTTTTCTTCATATTAAGGTATGTTAATGCTATCTCCAACCTTGAATTCGTGTTCTTAAGAATGTTATGAACATGCTACTGAGATTATTAGATTCCATGGATGACTTACTTGACCGAACACCATATTTAAGGAAGTTGAAATGATTATGCTTAGGTTTACCATTGTTAAGAGCATTATAGTCCGAGCCTCGTTATGTTGAACAAGTAGGGAGAAGTTTTCTGAGATTGTAAACTTACATTGGATATTGTTTTCGAAATGATCAAGACTTGTTATTATCATCACCTAGAATCAAAGTGTTCAAGAAGATGAATTCTAGGAGTTTCACCAAGAACGTTTCGTAGTTTCGTAAGAGGTGTTTTATTGGATAAACTTCGGTATATTCTTGGTTAGAATGGATTGATGATGTTAAGGATAATCGAATTGAACCTAGAACACGGTTGTTTCATCTTCCTTCGAAAATGTGTTAGTATTCTTTTGATCATACCTTTGATATGAGTTGTATGAATGACCGAACCATGAATGAATATTGAAGTACAGAATTATATCGGTTTGATGAATATCCTTGAATAATAGACATCAGTATTTGTACCTCAATGTGTTCATAAGCATAACGTATGTTAAGTATCATGCTTTACGTACGTTATGGCATCAGGTGAGACAAGTCGCCTGATCAGAGAACTTTGTCAAATACAAGCTTAGCATACGCTAGGCATAAGAGCTTGCGTACGCTAAGGAATAGACTTAACGTACGCTACATTATCATGCTTTACGTACGTTATGGCATCAGGTGAGACAAGTCGCCTGATCAGATAACTTTGTCAGATACAAGCTTAGCGTATGCTAGGCATAGGAGCTTACGTACGCTAAGGCACAGACTTAACATACGTTACGTTTGGTATATAACGTCCATTATGAAGAGAATCGGACAGGATCCGTAGTGTCGGCAACTTTCGGCCATAGTTTTGGACGTTAGATGTTCGTATGTTTAAATTGTCATGTAAAGTTGAGTTGTCGTTATTTTTCCTATTTGTTTAAGGTTCGAGGTTGCGAACGATTAGTCGAAGGAGCGGCCTTCGAGTTTGTTGGAGTCGTTGGAGTATTTACCTCTTGCCACCTTTCTAAGGCAAGTACCTTAATTACATTTATTCGTATTGGTGTCGATTATGTTGATTGTTGTATTGTGTATATGTGTTGCGATTGTTTGTCCACCCTGCGTTGGTCCAACGGGATCATCATGGGAACATATAGTTGTGTGCGCTGGATCGTTGGAATACCACGAGTATGTTGGGATTGATATGATATGTTGTACATTGTTACTGTTCTCGTTGGAGAGACTTGTCGTGATTATTGTTGATACTGTTGATGTTATTGTTCAGGGATTGTTGAATAAATCATTGTTGTATAATTATCATACTTGTACTAGCATCGTTGTACTAACCCCTTCGGGTTGTGTTATGTTCAGGATCTAGGAGAACGGGAAAACAACCACTAGAGCTGCATGACGACGAGAGTGCAGAGTGATGTTATGGCCGGATTACTTTGTCGTATGTTTGGGTTGTTTTCAATAAAGTACTCGAGTACGTTGTCGTTTGTGATGTTGGATTTGGTCATGTATTAATATTCACTGTTTGATGTTTGTCTTTCAGTACTATTTTCAGACTCGTGTTGTATTTTATTACCGCTGCCGTTTGTTAGCATTGTTATTGTCTTTTCATTTCTTTAGCCTTGTAAATTCTTACGTAAAGGATTTACGATGATGTAATATTCCTGAATATATCAGGAGTGTTACAATATCCATAGTCTTTAATCACGTATTATTATTATGGGGTTGAGATGAATCTTAATCTTGAAATCGATTTGTTACTGTTATGTGAATCTTGTTGAGCCCTAGAGGATGCATGCCCAGATTAATCCGGATCAATGTCATAAGCTTGATCAACTTATATCGTGTTAATTAATAATAAAAATACGAAAGTTGAGTTATTAATTAGAACTCGTTAATTTAGCATGTGGCATTAGATGTGAATTTTAGTTCATAAGAGGAACGACAGTTACCTACTTATCACATGTAGACAAAGTCGAGACTTGATTAATAAATCGAATTAATGGTTTAACATCATAAAAAAATGTGGTTAGGATTATTTTGATGACCATGACCAACCATCTTTTTAAGAAGGTGTGGAAGTGGAATGATTTAGGTAAGCATAACGTAACCTAAACTACTTTCGTGTCTCCGACTAGCATGATGCCACTGGTTTTCTCAACGAGTGAAAAATAACATGATAAAATTGAATGACTGAATTAATGGATTCGAAAATCCTATATTTTCTTGTTATTGATTTTATTCCCCGTTCACTTACGCTTAGTTCCCGAGTTTAACTTAAGGAGAGAAAAGAAGGGAAATTGATGGAAATAAGAAAAATGAAAATATATTTGGTGTTCCCGAGTTTTTTAATGAAAAGAAACGGAAAGAAATGGAAGGAAAACTTTCCCTCCTAACTTTCCTTCCGATTTGGAAGGATTTAGAGAGAAAAGAACAAAATAGTTAATTTTCCTTTCACTTCATTCAAATTCGGGAACACAAAATACAATTTTCTTTCACTTTCCTTTATCTTATTTTCTCTCCTAACTTTCTTTCCCTTTCTTTTCTTTCATTTACTAAAACTCGGGAACTAAGCGTTAGTGCTAAACAAACACACTCTTGTTACTTGCACAAACTGCTGAGAACTGCAAATTTTGTTGCATAGAAACTGATCCACATACGCAATCTCTGTGGGAATGATAGCCCTTTTCGAGGATACTACTTTGACCACGTGTGCTTCCGTGTGTCGATGATTGTCCTCACGCAATCCGCCTATCAAAGTTTTTGGAGCCGCAGTCGGGTTGCAGATTATGTGTCTAACTACAGTGCTTGTTTTGTCGGGTTGCAGATTATGTGTCTAACTACAGTGTTTGTTTTGTTAGGGTTGTATACGTCAAAGCATACTTTATGCTTATATTACCTAATTTTCCGATCTTTATCTATGAGAATATTTAATTCTTTTATCACATGTTTTGCATATTTATTCACGCTATGATTATGCAAATGTAGTCTAAATTACTTTATATTGTAGATAATGTGGTGTACACAAAAGATCACATTATCGGTTCCTTATATAGTAATATTTAGTTCACAACTTATATAACATTAAACCGTTATGTGAGAGGTTGTAGTATATGCTTGAGATTGGTTGGTCTTGACCATTAGCATATATTAGCGTATTCGGTATACGTTGAACAGGATCGAGGTGAGATAGATTCTTCTGTACTGACTATAAGAAGAACGTACATCTCGGATAATTATTATTTCTTAATTCTAGTGATTAATATTTAATTATATATATTTAATATTTATTGTCATGGGTGAGAGCCACAATGATTGACTCAATATGCTCGATATTTTGGGCAATATTATTATTTATATGATAATTAATATTATATCTAGAAATCGTGTCCCGACCAGTCGGGTTGATCATGTCCCTTGAGGCACTCGAAATGATTATTATATTAAACCCTGCAGGTGGAATTAATTTTTCGATATAATAATAAAGGTCGAGTGGTATACTCATGTATAATATATTAATTAATTAAAAGCTATCAGTGGCTTAAATTAATTAATAGGCATGGACTATCTTAAACACGGGAATAATTAATTCAAAAAGGAGCCCAATTTCGTAATTTGGGATTTTGGTAGGAAGTGTAATATTAACTTATTAGTGGACTAAGTTGATATTAATAGAGTCTTCATATTAGGAAGAGTCCTAATATTGGAAGGAAGATATCTATTGGGAGTCCTTACCATATCCCCCTTAAGGTCCCTAGAGTAGCCCAAAACACATATAAATAGGACTACAAGGTTGGCCGATTTTTACACTAATTTTGGCTCAAGAATTTCGATTTTTTTCCCTTTGTGTTTAATTGTGGATCTTGACTTGTGTCTTGGATTCCACAATTTAGCTAACACAATATTTTTCTAAAATACATAAATATTCAGAAAAATAGAGAGGAAAAATTTGTAAGGAATTTCTTGGAGATATAGTGGTTCGGCCGATTCCCCTTGCAGTCAAAGTTTAGTCCGGTAGATTGTTGCCCACACGACATCCGGACGTAGGCGGGATATACTCTAGAAGATCTTGAGGTAGAAATACAAGAAGATCAGAGAGGAACACGAAGAGGACATAAATCGATCAAAAAGGGATTTTTCTCCCACTTCGCGTCAAAGGTAAAAATTACCGACTCTCATGCATAAATATGTTTATTTAATTGTTTATTAATCTGTTTGGTTAATGACAAGCCTAAATAGATCCGGTTTTTCTGTTGGTTAGTTTATAAAACCTTTTATTAAATTATTCTCACCAACTCGCTTCCGCTGCATTTTATATTCCAACAATAGGTATCGGAGCCGATTTTTAGGTTCTGTTCAATTTAATTAATTTGGTGATTAATATGCTAGCAATTAAATATTTGTATAGTATGATTTTTTGCAATATTTTGCTAAAATTTGTCTTGCAGGAAAATATGATCCAATTATCATGGCTATGTGATGTTTTTATTTATTTACGCGTTTTGATAATTTGGCCCGTTTTGTGGCATGTATAAGTTTTTCCCGTGAGAAAATCCACGGGTAGAATAGGATTTATTTTTCTTGTAATTTGATGTAATTCGATGTATTTTATTTTGAATAAAATTGTAATCGAATTGGAACACTCAAAGTATGAAAGAGAAAGAAGTCCAACGCGAAGAGGAGTCCCGATCGGACGAACCGACCGAGACCAGCAGGGAGCCGACTAGCGCTCGGCCAGCACCTGCTCTCGGCCGTGGCCTGCTGCACTCGGCCGGGCGGCTCGAAGCGGTCAAGGCGGGTTGGCGATTCGGGCGATGGAGTCGGGCGTGGGCAAGCAGTCAAGTTGTCCGGTTCGAGTCGTTCAATTCATTTTTCCGCGAGATGCTTGAAGCAGTGGGAGCAAACGAGCTGAAGATTTTCTCGTTATTCAAAACGAGGAATAAAATCCATGATAATTAGATTTAATTGCCCAATTTTATTATTTGTTGGTTTTTATTGTTTTGATGTATAACATGTATGGATGTATGCGTGATATGTTTCCTTGCATGTTAGGACGAGATAATTAAAAACCTTAATTTTTCAAAATAACTAAGTGATTTTAATTGATTTTTCAAAATTAAATTGGCCTCCATAATTGGTTTAAATTATGAAATAATTAGCATGCGCGTTGACATTAGAGTCTTCCTCCACATCGGATGTGCTAATTATTGGCTCACTGGTTTTAAACTTCAAATTTGATAACAAAAAGATGAATATTATTTTTATGATAGGACCTCTCCATCTGTATGACTATTATCATTAAATAATATTCTAAGGTTTGTTAAATTATGGTGCTCACTTAAGTGTATTGATTAATAAGCTCCCTATCGGAGTCTATGTTAATTTAATACATGGCCAAGAGGAACCAACTATTAATTTACTTGTCAAAACGCATCTTGGCTAGATAGTAAAATTAAAGACGTTAAAATCTACTTGAAAATGTACGTGTAAACGTCCACACTATCGTGGCTTGCATGTGCAGTTTTTTAAGGTGTTGGTTGATTGTGTATATATATATATATATATTGTGTTTTAAGGTTTTTCAATATATTATGCGTCGAATTATGTGATGAATGATGTTTTAATTTTATTCTCAGATGTATTTCAATCCACTAGCTGTTATTCTCAAAGAAAACAAACTTGATGGCACTAACTTTGCCGGCTGGAAAAGAAATCTTGATATTGTCTTGACTGCCGAGGGGTATAAATTTGTTTTAACTGAGGAGAGTCCTTTGGAACCAGAACCGGAAGCCACTCCTGAAGAGTTGGCTGAATTCCGGAAATGAAAAAGGTATGATGAGATGGATCGCTGTTACATTTTGGCTTCATTGACAAATGTATTGCAGCATCAGCATTAGATGATGGGCTCGGCCGCGAAAATAATGAAAAATCTCACTGATATGTTTGGTCATCAGAACCGGGCGGCTAGGCAAAATGCGATGAGGGTTTTGATGACAACCCAAATGTCTGAAGGGACCCCAGTAAGGGATCACGTTCTTAAAATGATGTCTCATTTGAGCAGGCCGAGCACACCGGGGCTACTATCGATGCGAGTCACAGTCGATATTATCTTGGGCGGTTTACCAAGAAGCTTTGAGCGATTCGCCTCAACTACAATATGAATCGTAGGACTTACACATTGGCGGAACTTCCGTGAGCTTGATCTGCCGAAGGTCTCTTCAAACAAGGTTATCATCACATTCTTACGGCAACCAGTGCTGCTTCTTCAAAACCCAAATGGGGAAAGAAGAAAAAGCAGGTTGGCCAGAAGCAAGTGGCAAACTTCAAAGCTAAGGTCAAGGCTCCTCAGTCAAAGGCTCCTCATCCGGAAGCGAACAAAAAGCCGAAGGGCAAGTGCTTCAACTGCGGTCTGAAAGGGCATTTCAAGAGTGACTGCCCTAAGAAAGGTACGTCTCATGCACCAGTAGTCAAAATATGTTTGGCTGCCTGTTCCATCACTTCGTGGATAGTGGATTCGGGATCCACTGATCATGTTTGTTATGACTCGCAGGGGTTCCAAGTAACCAAGGTACTTAGTGCGGATGATATTACAATAAGCTGGGGCGACTATTCCAGGCTGAAGGCTGTTGTAGTGGGAGTCGTGCAGCTAAAAGTTGATGATAGGATTTTAGTTCTTAATAATGTATTATTGGTACTCGGTTTTAGAATGAATTTGATTTCAGTTTCAAAATTGCGTCGTGATGGATATTCAGTTTCTTTTGAAGATAATGCAATTATTAAAAGAAATGGTGAATATATTTGCGAGAGTACTTATAATGAAGAACTTTATATCATCAATGCTGCACCAGCTCCCTTGCATAATTATAAATCGCTTAATTCTTTGACTAATCCTAATAAAAGAAAAGAACCTTCGAGCATAAATCCAACATATTTGTGGCATTTATGATTGGTTCATATTAACCTTAGAAGGATTCAAAGATTGGTGAGCGATGGCCCATTGGATTCGCTCCAAGTTGAGTCATTTCCAACCTGCGAATCCTGTCTAGAAGGTAAAATGACTAAAAGGGCTTTTCAAAGCAAAGGAAATCGTGCACAAAATGTGTTGGAATTGGTTCATACCGATTTATGTGGTCCAATGAACATCCAGGCTAAGGGTGGTTTCGAATACTTCATCACGTTTATAGATGATTATTCGAGATATGGATACATCTATTTGATGCGACAAAAGTCTGAATCTTTTGATAAGTTCAAAGAATTCAAGGCTGAAATGGAGAAGCGTCATGGGCAGAGTATCAAGTCACTACGATCTGATCGTGGTGGCGAATACCTTAGTGGAGAGTTTTTGGATTTCTTGGCACATGAGGGGATTACTTCCCAGCTCACAGCGCCTGGTACACCACAACAAAATGGTGTTGGTGAACGAAGGAATCGTACTTTATTAGAGATGGTTAGGTCAATGATGAGTTATTCTGATTTGCCTATTTCGTTTGGGGATACGTCTTGGAAACAGCGGCGTACATTCTAAACTTTATGCCTTCGAAATCAGTTCCAAAAACACCCACAGAACTGTGGAATGGGCGCAAGCCCAGTGTAAGACATGTTCAGATTTGGGGTTTGCCAGCACACGTGCTAAATAAGTAAGCTGATAAGTTGGTATCTCGTACAGAAGTACGAGTGTTTGTAGGATATCCGAAGGGAACGAAGGGTGGCTTATTCTACAGTCCTAAAGACCAGAAGGTCATTGTTAGCACCAATGCCCGGTTCTTAGAGGAGGACTATGTAATAAGCCACAAGCCTAGGAGTGAGGTCATTCTAGAAGAACTAGGGGCTAGATTTCAACAATACCAATTGTGCAAACACCCACGTATCGACACTATTGTGGATACGCAAATCAAGGACACGCCTCGTCGTAGTGGGAGGTTTGTTCGTCAACCCGAACATTTCATCGGCGTGGGAGCATCTTCGGACCACTCCCCGGACCAGGATGAAACGGATCCATGTACGTACAAACAGGCAGTTCAAGACAAGAATGCTGAATCCAGGAAAACAGCAATGGAATTCGAAATGGGATCTATGGATTCTAACCAAGTGTGCGAGCTAGTAGATCTACCCAATGGGGTAAAACCCATTGGAAGTAAGTGGGTCTTCAAGCGTAAGACAGGATCGAAAGGGAAGGTTGAAACCTTCAAAGTAAGGCTTGTTGCGAAAGGTTACACTCAGAAGGAGGGCATCGACTACGATGAGACCTTTTCGCCAGTAGCCATGCTTAAACCGATCCGGATTCTCTTGGCTATAGCTGCGCATTTGGATATGGAGATTTGGCAGATGGATTTCAAGACTGCATTCGTGAATGGGAGTCTTGATAAGGAAATCTACATGCGCCAACCTGAAGGATTCATTGGTGAAGGAGATGAGCACTTAGTGTGCAAGCTTAAAAGAGCAATTTATGGTCTTAAGCAAGCATCAAGGTCTTGGAACATGCGATTTGATGAGGTCATTCAATCGTATGGTTTTGAACAGTGTCCTAGTGAGGTTTGTGTATACAAAAAGTGCGATGGAAACGTGCTGGTGTTGTTAGGGTTGTATACGTCAAAGCATACTTTATGCTTGTATTACCTAATTTCTCGGTCTTTATCTATGAGAATATTTAATTCATTTATCACATGTTTTGCATATTTATTCACGCTATGGTTATGCAAATGCAGTCTAAATTACTTTATATTGTAGATAATGTGGTGTGTGGTGTCATACAGAAGATCACATTATTGGTTCCTTATATAGTAATATTTAGTTCACAACCTATGTAACATTAGACCGTTATGTGAGAGGTTGTAGTATATGCTTGAGATTGGTTGGTCTTGACCATTAGCATATATTAGCGTATTCGTTATACGTTGAACAGGATCGAGGTGAGATAGATTCTTCTGTACTGACTATAAGAAGAACGTACATCTCGGATAATTATTATTTCTTAATTCTAGTGATTAATATTTAATTATATATATTTAATATTTATTGCTTTGATTTATCATGGGTGAGAGCCACAATGATTGACTCAATATGCTCGATATTTTGGGCAATATTATTATCTATATGATAATTAATATTATAGCTAGAAATCGTGTCTAGCCGATCGGGTTGATCATGTCCCTTGAGGCACTCGAAAGGATTATTATATCAAACCCTGCAGGTGGAATTAATTTTCCGATATAATAATAAAGGTCGAGTGGTATACTCATGTATAATACATTAATTAATTAAAAGTTGTCAGTAGCTTAAATTAATTAATGGACATGGAATATCTTAAACACGGGAAATAATTAATTTAAAAGGAGCCCAGTTTCGTAATTTGAGATTTTGGTAGGAAGTGCAATATTAACTTATTAGTGGACTAAGTTGATATTAATAGAGTCTTCATATTAAGAAGAGTCCTAATAATGGAAGGAAGATATCTATTGGGAGTCCTTACCATATCCTCCTTAAGGTCCCTAGAGTAGCCCACAACACCTATAAATACATATCAAGAGGTGGCCGATTTTATTAATTTTCATTGCTCAAAATTTTCGATTTTTTTTGGTGTGTTTAATTGTGGATCTTGACTTGTGTCTTGGATTCCACAATTTAGTTAACACAATATTTTTCTAAAATACCACAAATATTCAAGAAAAATAGAGAGAAAAATCGAAAGGAATTTTGGAAGGAGAAATTGCGATCCCCTTCTTTGTGCAAATTTAGTCCGGTAGATTGTTGCCCACACGACATCCGGACGTAGGCGGGATATACTCTAGAAGATCTTGAGGTAGAAATACAAGAAGATCGGAGAGGAACACGAAGAAGGACAAATCGACCAAAAGGGATTTTTCTACAACTTCGCATCAAAGGTAAAAATTCCCGACTCCCATGCGTAAATATGTTTATTTAATTGTTTATTAATCTGTTTAGTTAATTAGTTGACAAGCCTAAATAGATCCGGTTTTTACGTTGGTTAGTTTATAAAACCTTTTATTAAATTACCATCACCAACTCGCTTCCGATGCGTTTTATATTCCAGCAGGTGTTTCTTGTACTGTACGTAGATGATATACTTCTAATTGAAAACAATGTGAAGGTATTATCAGACGTAAGGGTATGGCTGTATGAGCAGTTCGATATGTAGGATTTGGGAGAAGCTGGGCACATCCTTGGTATTAAGATCTTTTGATATCGCAAGAAAAGGATGTGCTTATCTCAGGCATCCTATATCGATACGGTGCTAAAGCGGTTCAGCATGGAGAATTCCGAGAAAGGTTTCTTACCTTACAGACATGGAATTCCGCTATCTAAGGCTATGTGTCCTAAGACACAGAAGGATATAGATGACATGAAGCTGGTCCCTTATGCTTCGGCAGTGGGAAACCTCATGTATGTTATGCTTTGCACTAGGCCTGATATCTGTCATGTTGTTGGCATGGTGACGAGATTGTTAGGGATATGCCCTCGAATGCCACTCAGAGAATGAGAGAGTGAGAGCATATGTATTGTAATTATGAATATTTAACAAGGCAATAATTATTTCTATATTATTGTATATCACTGCCACTGGCATTGTGATTTGGTATATAGAATAGTAGTCCTTGCATTTGAGAGCAAACATTCTACTCCTTATGGAGATAAGGATATATGCACTGGAAGTATTTAGAGCTTGAATGCTTAACTCGTTCGCAAGTCGATAAAACTTAACTGGGCAATAAGTTTAGACAAATACTTGTATAACGTATACTTTGACATGTAAAGTGCCGGTATTCACTAAGGGTTAGTGGGAGCACACGTTATAGGTATGCTAGTGAGATTAGTATACTCGAACATGACTCGCCTCGATTCGGTCACATGGATATCACTCAGGGATTGTCAATGAATGGATCGAAATGTTGTGATAGGTATACGTGGACCTTTGACTTGAGGTTTCAGTAGGAGATGTGCTTGTGACATTAAGTTAGTCATTAGAGTAGTTCGATCCAATCGCCGGTGTGTGGGGTCAACCTCGAAATGCAACTTAGTGGACAAGTAGCAGTCTATACTGAATACCAAGAGAGAATTCTTTCTCCTGTAAGTGAGCAGGTAAATGTCCTATGCGGTTAATGGCAAATGAGATTATAAGTCTTTGGCGAAAGCATTTAGAGCTGGTTGTATTTGATACACGAGAGCTCGATGATCTCAGTTTGCATTAACAGAAAGCATAGAGTCAAGTTCTGATGAGGTTTGACTTTACCGTGACCCTAATACTTGACCGGGACATATGATTGAAGGGTTTATATGTATACGGTATTCACGACATAATGGTTCTGGAATGATCCCTTCATTCCTTCTCAGTCGGGGTTTACAGTGCGGCCCTCTAGGCTGGCTAAGTGCTGCCCGCACTCATTGGTTCCTCCCAATGCCGGCTGAGACGGACCTACGGAGTCGCGCATCAGGAGTGTTGACGGATAAATGTGAATTTATTATCTCTCTATTAATATTAGATATTGGATATCTAATTATGATTTATTGGATAAATCAAATATCGGTCTTATGAATTTAAATTAAGTTACCGGGTAATTAATTTAATTAATAAATCATATTTTTAGAGAAGTATATTTGTATTTGATATAATTAATTAATTATATTGATTAATTAATATAAATACATTGATGATTAAAAGGAGTGTATTTAACGGAGTCGTTTGACGAACGTCCGGTACACGAGCCGAGTGGCTCGGCTCGTTTTCTAGGAAACTTTCTTGTGGCCACCCACCCCTCATGGCATGGCATGATCTTGCATGTGTGTGGGAACTCACTTAGAGTTGAGATTCCCATATAATTGTGAATGATAGTTATTTATTCCTTTATATATCATTACATTATATAAAATGGTGTGTGAAGTTGTCTTGATGATAAGAAATCATTTTTATGCTAAAATGCTTTGCTCCAGCCGTGAGAGATAAGTGAGGGAGAAGAGAGATATTTTCTTTTTCTTGTTTTTCCACTTTGAGTTGAGAAAAATTAAGAAAGAAATTAAGATATAAATTCCTATAGTAATTCCTAGCCGTGTTCTTGGAGAACGGATTGCTATCGAATTTTTCCGGGCAACTTCCGACGCGTGTGAAGTAGAGACATTCGGCATTTTCGGTGTTGGATCATTCAAACAAGCTACAACGAATTGGATTCGTGTTCGTGTCGGTAATCGGGAAAAGGCTTGCTTGGGTTTTTCCTTCGAAGATTATATTATCAAAGGACTACGAGGGTAAGTATTCTTTGTTTTTCATCCTCGTTATTTATATTCGTTTATATGATGCTTGATCGGTCCATTTTTGGGGTTTGGTTTTATCCGGTTGGACCGGTTTATTTTCCGCTGCGTAATTCGATTTTACCACCGAATCCCAACAGTGGTATCGGAGCAAGGTCTATGCGATCGTATATTCGATATTTGCATTTGGAATGCTTGATTATTTTTTATGATTTAGTATCATAATTGTTTTAATTGTTGATGTTTAATTGTTCATCTAAAAATTATTTTTCATGATTTTATGTTACAATGTAAATCTATTTTTCTTTTGATAAACTGATTTAATTGTGTAATATAAAAATTAGAAAAATATTATTTTTGGATTCGGACGAAAAAAATGAGTAGCCGGCAATTAGGCCTTCTGATCAGCTGGTCAAATTTAAGGCTGGGCTGGCCAATTTGGGTCAAATTGGTCAATGGGCTGGGCTGGCTGGGCTGGCTGGGCTGGGCTGGGCAGCCTGTCAGGCTTGGCCCGGGCCTTGTGTTTTCCGACTCCATTTTTATATTTCGTTCGGTAAATTAATTTTTCGCAAATTAAATTGGATTTAATTTGACTAAATATAATTATGGTAATTTTATTTTAAAGGAATTAATTTAATGAAATATTTATTTTGTCCGGAGCAAATTAAAATTAATGGTTAAGTGAATTAATTGGATTAATTCTAATTGTTGGATTAATTTTTGTTGATTAGATCAATTTTAGATTAATCATTATTACCATTTATTTTAATGTAATTGTTGCATTAATTTTGAATGGGGATGTAGTTCATGGACCTAGTTTTGAATCGTTTGTTTTGTTCGATTGGGTTGTAAAGGTCGTTTTGAGCCTATTTATTTTACTAGAAAATTTGTATAGGATGCAATTTCTCAAATGTAAAATTTATATGTAATGACGAATACCGGAGGAAGATCCGCTCGAGTAGACGAAGATTCAAGACCGAAGACATGTAATTAGATTACGATGTTTTTGTTCTAGGAACGGTCCATGAACTGCATGTTGTTAGTTTTAGGTTGTGTATGTTTTCATATTGTATGACAAACAAACAAACCGACAAACCGCGCTTATAAACGGATTAATGTGCAAAGTGTAACATATAATCGCGTTAATACTCCCACTTACAAACACTAAGTTATAAAGGTTACGAGGTTTCCTACCCTCCGTCAAACTCATGGAAAATTGAAATCTAAACCGGAATATTATTTTTCCGAGTATGTTGGGGTAATATTTTTGGGGAAAGTTGATAAATTCCTAGAGTGCATTAGATGCCTTTGGTTGTGACAAATCAAACCCCTATAAACCGTATGGGTTGCCGGGTAAGATTAAATTGTCAGACTAATAGGAGTTAACGGTTTAAACTTAGATAGTTCAGCGAGTCATAGAAACCGAATGGGTTGAGGGCAAGTGAACTAGGGGTAAAAGAAGATCGAATCATCCATTAGATGGGTTGGTATTAGACACCACTTTATAAAGAATAATAGAATAGAAACCGTATGGGTTGCCCTCTATTAAACTTTGTAAAGAAATTGATCACCACTATGAAGCCACCCAAGACTTCCGGATTTAACATGGGAGTATGTAAATGCCGATAAAATAGTGGGAGCCGAGTTATGAATAAAGAAAGCCCTTAAATTCTTTACTCGGATCATAATTAAATAATCACTAACGAATCTTAAATTATTCTCTGCAGTTAACAAAACTTTCAATATGACAATGAACCCACTCGCTATACTACTTGAAAAGAACGTCCTGACTGGTCCGAACTATGTGGACTGGCTTCGGAACTTGAGAATTGTTCTAACTATGGAAATGCTGGGATACGTCTTGGAGGCGGACATCCCAGCGGCTCCTGCAAGAACCCGAGCCAATCAGGAAGATGTCGATGCCCATGAGAAATGGGTAAAAGACGACATAAGAGTGCGAGGGTACATGTTAGGCTCAATGACCAATGAGCTTCAACGTGCCCATGAAAAGATGACGTCTTCGAGAGCCATATTATCGCACCTGGCTGAGCTCTATGGAGAGCATAGCCGAACTGCTAGATATGAGATATCGAAGCAATTATTCGGCGCCAGGATGAAGGAAGGAGAGAGGGTTGGGGACTATATCCTCAAGATGATCTCGATGATTGAGAGATTGGAAGCTCTTTATTTTCAGATGCATGCATCTCTCCAAACTGACCTTATCCTGCAGTCACTTCCTGACTCCTTTTCACAATTTGTCATGAACTTCAACTACAATGAGATTACATGTAACTTAGCTGGGCTAATGAACACACTGACGACTGACCAGTCTCAGATGAAGACAAAAGGAAAGGAAGTTGCACTTGTGATTTCTTCTGGGACTTGGAAGTCCAAGAATAAGAAGAAAAAGAACAAGAAGCAGTTAGGTCCAATAGCCAAGATCGACAAGGGAAAGGGCAAGGCCCCAATGGTTCAAAAGAGCAAGGGGCCAAGAAAACGGATGTATGCCTCAACTGCGGTGAGCTAGGCCACTGGAAGAGGTACTGTCCAAAGCTTGACCGTAATGCGCCTTCAGTTACGGAACTACTGGTTTTAGAAACAAACTGTTCTGTAACTGTATATTCTACTTCTTGGATACTTGATTCCGGTGCGAGTTCTCACATTTGTACAATGAATCAGGATCTGGAACGAAGTAGGAAGCTAGATTCAGGGGAGGTGATGGTCACCGTCGGAAGTGGGCATAGTGTCGAGGCTTTTGATATCGGATCCCTTATGTTGGATTTAGAATCTGGTTTTATTCTTACTTTAGATAATGTACTTGTTTTGCCCAAGGGGCACAAAAATATTGTATCAATTCCGGTCATACACCGAAAGGAATTTCACTTCTTTATTGGAGATGGGTCCTATCGTATTTATTTTAGAAATAAATTGGTTGGTACTGCTACATTATTAAATGGTTTATACTATTTAAATCTAAAGAATAAAACAACTGTGAACACTATAATTAGGAAGCGTGGTAGGGATGAAACGAATCAAGCACTTAAGTGGCATCTTAGACTTGGTCATATTGGTCAGACCAAGGTTCATAAAATGGAGAAAGATGGGCTTACGGGTCCATTGGGATCAGATCCCTATCCAACTTGTGAATCTTGACTTCAAGGCAAAATGACTAAGTTACCCTTCGCAGGGACTTTTGAAAGAGCTGCTGAAAAACTTGGATTGATCCATACCGACGTGTGTGGCCCTTTTGAAGTGGCACGAGATGGCTTTCAGTATTTCATTACATTCACTTATGACCATACCAAGTATGGATTCGTGTACTTAATGAAACATAAGTCTGAAGCTTTTGATAAATTCAAGGAATTTAAAGCCCTAGTTGAAAATCAAACAGGTTACCATGTTAAGACTCTTCGGTCAGACCGGGGTGGTGAGTACATGAGTACCGAATTTGATGAGTTCGTAAAAGAACTAGGAATAGTGTCACAATTCACACCTCCAGCTACTCCACAATTAAATGGTGTATCAGAAAGAAGGAACCGAACCTTGTTAGACATGGTTTGCTCCATGCTTAACTATACTGATCTACCGATTTATCTATGGGGTTACGCGCTCCTTACTGCTGTGCATATCTTGAACATATGTCCTTCCAAATCTGTTCCTAAGACTCCCCATGAGATGTGGAGAGATAGGAAACCAAGTCTTAATCACATTAGGATTTGGGGATGCCCTGCTTATGTCAAGAAGACTAAAGTAGAGAAATTGGAAACTAGGTATGTGAAAGGTCGTTTCATAGGATATCCAGGGGATTCCATGGGATATCTATTCTACATGCACGAAGATCATAGGATCATCGTTGCTATACAAGCACACTTCCTCGAAGATCAGTTTATTCATGAAGGAGGGGCAGGTAGAAATATTTCTTTGGAAGAAATAAAAGAAACACCAAATGAGACACCTATGCAAGATATTAGAACCCAACCTTCTGAAATACAAACACAACCTCGCAAGTCTAGTAGAATTTCTAAATTACCTGAGAGGTATGGCTATCTGCATCAAGAGGAACTGGGTGTCCATGAGATGACAGAAAGTAGTTAAGAGAATGATCCTTCTACATACGACCAAGCGATGGTAGATGTTGACTCCACCAAGTGGCAAGAAGCTATGGAAGCTTATATAGACTCAATGCATGCTAATCAGGTCTGGACTTTAGTAGATCGTCCTAAAGGCATAGTGCCTATTGGAAACAAATGGATCTATAAAAGAAAGACTGATGGAGATGGCAAGGTTGATACCTATAAGGCCAGGCTTGTGGCAAAGGGTTATTCCCAAAGAGAAGGAATCGATTACTTCGAGACCTTCTCGCTTGTAGCTATGATTAAGTCTATTCGCATGATGCTTGCCATAGCAACCTACTTAGATTATGAAATATGGCAAATGGATGTGAAAACGGCATTCTTAAATGGATTCCTCGAGGAGGAGATTTACATGGAACAGCCTAAGGGATTCATATCTCAAACCAATATTCATAAAGTATGCAAACTTCAGCATTCCATTTATGGACTGAAGCAAGCTTAACGGAGTTGGAATCTTCGTTTTAACGAGACAGTCAAAGAGTTTGATTTTGTCTAAAATGAAGAGGAGCCCTGTATTTACAAGAAGGTTAGTGGTAGCAAAATTGCGTTCTTAATACTATATGTAGATGACATTCTACTTATAGGAAACGATGTAGGAATGCTCAGTTCTGTGAAAGCTTGGCTTTCTAAAGAGTTGTCAATGAAAGACTTGGGAGAAGCTACCTATATTCTGGGTATTCGTCTCTACCGGGATAGAGCGAAAGGAATGTTAGGTCTTTCCCAAGCCCTCTATATAGAAAAGATCCTGAAGCGATTTAGGATGGAAGATTCTAAAAGTGGGTTCCTTCCTATGCAACATGGTGCAAAACTTTCCTTAGAGATGTGTCCTCAAAGTGAGGAAGACAGAAAGGAAATGTTATACTGCAGAGAGTAGACACAGCAAATAACATTGCTGATCCGCTTACCAAGATACTATCTCAGAAGGTCTTAGAGAGACATCTAGAGAGTATGGGTATTAGATACCATGGTTTGTGGCATTGAGTGCAAGTGGGAGATTGTTAGGGATATGCCCTCGAATGTCACTCAAAGGATGAGAGAGTGAGAGCATATGTATTGTAATTATGAATATTTAACAAGGCAATAATTATTTCTATATTATTGTATATCACTGGCATTGTGATTTGGTATATAGATAATAGTCCTTACATTTGAGAGAAAACATTCTACTCCTTATGGAGATAAGGAGATAGGCACTGGAAGTATTTAGAGCTTGAATGCTTAACTCGTTCGCAAGTCGATAAAACTTAACTGGGCAATAAGTTTAGACAAAGACTTGTATAACGTGTACTTTGACATGTAAAGTGTCGGTATTCACTAAGGGTTAGTGGGAGCACATGTTATAGGTATGCTAGTGAGATTAGTATACTCGAACATGACTCACCTCGATTCGGTCACATGGATATCACTCAGTGATTGTCAACGACTGGATCGAAAGGTTGTGATAGGTATACGTGGACCTTTGACTTGAGGTTTCAGTAGGAGATGTGCTTGTAACATTAAGTTAGTCATTAGAGTAGTTCGATCCAATCGCCGGTGTGTGGGGTCAACCTCGAAATGCAACTTAGTGGACAAGTAGCAGTCTCTACTGAATACCAAGATAGGATTCTTTCTCCTGTAAGTGAGCAGGTAAATGTCCTATGCGGTTAATCGCAAATGAGATTATAAGTCTTTGGCCAAAGCATTTAGAGCTGGTTGTATTTGATACACGAGAGCTCGATGATCTCAGTTTGCATTAACAGAAAGCATAGAGTCAAGTTCTGATGAGGTTTGACTTTCCGTGACCCTAATACTTGACCGGGACATATGATTGAAGGGTTTATACATTATCGTATTCACGACATAATGGTTCTGGAATGATCCCTTCATTCGTTCTCGATCGGGGTTTCTGATGCGGCCCTCTAGTGGCTAAGTCTTTGCCGCACTCATTGGTTCCTCCCAATGTCGGGAGACGGACCTACGGAGTCGCGCATCAGGAGTGTTGACGGATAAATGTGAATTTATTATCTCTCTATTAATATTAGATATTGGATATCTAATTATGATTTATTGGATAAATCAAATATCGGTCTTATGAATTTAAATTAAGTTACCGGGTAATTAATTTAATTAATAAATCATATTTCTTAGAGAAGTATATTTGTATTTGATATAATTAATTAATTATATTTATTAATTAATATAAATACATTGATGATTAAAGGAGTGTATTTAACGGAGTCGTTTGACGAACGTCCGGTACACGAGCCGAGTGGCTCGGCTCGTTTTCTAGGAAACTTTCTTGTGGCCACCCACCCCTCATGGCATGGCATGATATTGCATGTGTGTGGGAACTCACTTAGAGTTGAGATTCCCATATAATTGTGAATGATAGTTGTAAAGGATTATTTATTCCTTTATATATCATTACATTATATAAAATGGTGTGTGAAGTTGTCTTGATGATAAGAAATCATTTTCATGCTAAAATGCTTTGCTCCAGCCGTGAGAGATAATTGAGGGAGAAGAGAGATATTTTCTTTTTCTTGTTTTTCCACTTTGAGTTGAGAAAAATTAAGAAAGAAATTAAGATATAAATTCCTATAGTAATTCCTAGCCGTGTTCTTGGAGAACGGATTGCTATCGAATTTTTCCGGGCAACTTCTGACGTGTGTGAAGTAGATACATTCAGCATTTTCAGTGTTGGATCATTCAAACAAGCTACAACGAATTGGATTCGTGTTCGTGTCGGTAATCGGGAAAAGGCTTGCTTGGGTTTTTCCTTCGAAGATTATATTATCAAAGGACTACGAGTGTAAGTATTCTTTGTTTTTCATCCTCGTTATTTATATTCGTTTATATGATGCTTGATCGGTCCGTTTTTGGGGTTTGGTTTTATCCGGTTGGACCGGTTTATTTTCCGCTGCGTAATTCGATTTTACCACCGAATCCCAACAGACATATCAGTCGAACCTAGAACCGGGACATTGGATTGCTGTCAAGCATATACTCAAGTACCTGAGAAGGACTAGGGAGCATATGCTTGTATATCAATCAGATACACTTTGTCCTTTGGGTTACACTGACTCAGATTTCAGTGCGGACAAAGAAAAGTCAAAATCAACTTCCGGATATGTTTTCACTTTGGGAGGTAGAGCCATCAGTCGGAGGAGTGTGAAGCAGAAATGCATAGCGGACTCTACCATGGAAGCCGAATATGTAGCAGCCTCACAGGCAGCTAAAGAGGCGGTATGGCTCAAGTACTTCCTAAAGGATTTGGGTGTGATTCCTAATTTGCCTAGGAGTATTGCACTGTATTGTGATAATACCGGTGATGTTGCAAATTCGAAGGAACCACGGTCCCACATAGCAAGCAAACATATCAAGCGCAAATATCATATCATTAGAGATTTTGTGAAGAGAGGGAAGATTATTGTCTCCAAGATAGCATCTGAAGACAAACTAGCTGATCCTTTCACGAAAGGATTGCCCTCAAAGTCATTTGAAGGGCATGTGGAAGGAATGGGGTTGAGATGTATGGCAGCATTGCTTTGAGTATAAGTGGGAGATAGATAGACATAGTCTAGATAGTATACTTCAAAAGCACACTTTGAGTATAAGTGGGAGATTGTTAGGGTTGTATACGTCAAAGCATACTTTATACTTTTATTACCTAATTTCCTGGACTTTATCTATGAGAATATTTAATTCATTTATCACATGTTTTTCATATTTATTCACGCTATGGTTCTGCAAATATAGTCTAATTACTTTATATTGTAGATAATGTGGTGTGTCGTGTCACACAGAAGATCATCGGTTCCTTATATAGTAATATTTAGTTCACAACCCATATAACATTAGACCGTTATGTGAGAGGTTGTAGTATATGCTTGAGATTGGTTGGTCTTGACCATTAGCATATATTAGCGTATTCGGTATACGTTGAACAGGATCGAGGTGAGATAGATTATTCTGTACTGACTATAAGAAGAACGTACATCTCGGACAATTATTATTTCTTAATTCTAGTGATTAATATTTAATTATATATTTAATATTTATTGCTTTGATTTATCATGGGTGAGAGCCACAATGATTGACTCAATATGCTCGATATTTTGGGCAATATTATTATTTATATGATAATTAAAATTATAGCTAGAAATCGTGTCCCGACCAGTCGGGTTGATCATGTCCCTTGAGGCACTCGAAAGTATTATTATATTAAACCCTACAGGTGCAATTAATTATCCGATATAATAATAAAGGTCGAGTGGTATACTCATGTATAATATATTAATTAATTAAAAGTTGTCAGTAGCTTAAATTAATTAATGGACATGGAATATCTTAAACACGGGAAATAATTAATTCAAAAAAGAGCCCAATTTTGTAATTTGGGATTTTGGTAGGAAGTGGAATATTAACTTATTAGTGGACTAAGTTGATATTAATAGAGTCTTCATATTAGGAAGAGTCCTAATATTGGAAGGAAGATATCTATTGGGAGTCCTTACCATATCCTCCTTAAGGTCCCTAGAGTAGCCCAAAACACCTATAAATAGGACTATAAGGTTGGCCGATTTTTACACTAATTTTGGCTCAAGAATTTCGATTTTTTTCCCTTTCTATTTAATTGTGGATCTTGACTTGTGTCTTGGATTCCACAATTTAGCTAACACAATATTTTTCTAAAATACATAAATATTCAGAAAAATAGAGAGGAAAAATTTGTAAGGAATTTCTTGGAGATATAGTGGTTCCGCCGATTCCCCTAGCAGTCAAAGTTTAGTCCGGTAGATTGTTACCCACACGATATCCGGACGTAGGCGGGATATACTCTAGAAGATATTGAGGTAGAAATACAAGAAGATCGAAGAGGAACACGAAGAGGACATAAATCGATAAAAAAGGGATTTTTCTACCACTTCGCGTCAAAGGTAAAAATTTCCGACTCCCATGCGTAAATATGTTTATTTAATTATTTATTAATCTGTTTAGTTAATTAGTTGACAAGTCTAAATAGATCCGGTTTTTCTGTTGGTTAGTTTATAAAACCTTTTATTAAATTATTCCCACCAACTCGCTTCCGCTGCTTTTTATATTCCAACATGTTTATCATTGACTAATTTGTATTCCTTCTCGTTAATTACCAATTCTCATAAAATCTCAAGGTGTTAGGAAGAGGACTTACCACGATCATATTATATTCTTAACATTCCCCCTCACTCGAAAGCCCATTTTTTTGGGTCGAAGAGTGATGAGCGCCCATCTTTGGGGCATAACTTAGCCTTCATGTCCACAATAAATTATGAGAATATTGGGGGTGGCAGAAAGTTCACTCGAGTCCTCTACCAACTTGAGCTCTGATACCATGTTAATTTACCAGTTCTCCTAAAATCTCAAGGTGTTAGGAGGGGGGGGGCTTACTAGGATCATCTTGTATTCTTAACAGTTTTCTCATCCCGTTTCTTTTTGCTTGATTTTGTTGGTTGACATGTACTTTATTCGTGTATGCTCTTACGTTCTAAGTGACGCTTAGAATACGTGGAGCGGGTTCCTGAACAGATTGTTTCCGATGAAGATGAGAAAACTCATCCGATTGTTGAATCAGAGAGCTCATATGAGCTATCTTTTATAATGACGGAAGAAGCTGATAAAAATCTGAAGGAATTCTCTATGCCTACTGTTGCTACCCAAAATATTATCCATAGATAGATATTGCTGGAATGGATGGATAGCAAACAAAGTGCGAGAGCACTTCCGTAGAGAAAGTAAATAACACAAGATTTGCCGGGGTTGTTAGTCCCGGGCTTGAATGCTCTCGCGAGATGTTATTAATACGAATATTCTGGGATACAAGTATTAATGTTAAAATGCTATTACAATGAGTGTAATGATTCTAGTTATCTTAGCTAGTGAGCATGTAGATTGTCGGAAGAACCAGATGTGATGCTCTGTGAGTTCTTGTAACAACGTAAATGAGCTGTGACAGCCGTGAGAAATTGACAGTCTTTCAAGGCGTGTAGTAGCTGTATGTTGGAGTTCCTAGGCTTATGAGTCTCGTTGAATCTGTTCTGCAGGGAGTTCTTGCATCTGCCGATCGTCTTCTGGATGAGAGATGCTGAGAGAGAAATCCTAAGGTAGATCCGAGAGAGGAAACTATGAGCCTGAGGGAATGTATATGTTTGTATGTATTTCCGTGAATGGGATTGGAACGAATTGCGAAACTTTTTCCAGTTGCTGGAGGTATTCTATATATAGGACTGGGAGACGCTGGGCGATCGCCTCTGCTGTATTATAGTAAGCGGGCGATCGTCTTTTAGCACATGGGCTGGTCCCCTTAAAGTCCGCAGGAGTTGCTGGCAGCCAGCTGTGCGGTCCAATGAGAAGTTTGCACGCGTCTGAGTCGCTGTCACGGGCGGTCCCACCTTGTACCTTTCGGCGGGTTTGTCGGTAGGTGATAAGGTGGTGACAGGCTGTGGTCAACGATCCTTGAAACGTGGCGCCTGTCGTGGATCTGCACATGGGAGCTGCTTTGAGATTCAGTCTTCGTGGTCTTCGACGGATGAAGGCCTCTATTCGTGGCATGGGACGGTCGTCTTAGATCGGGCATCAGAGACGGTCGCTGGATGCCAAAGGCGATCGCCTTGAGAGTCGATCGCTAGATACTCGAAGGTGGGCTGTTATCTCCGCTTAGGCGCGTTTGCCATGGCATGATTGGTTGTGGACTCGGTCGCTCGGCCTTGTAGTCGATCGCCTATCGAGGTGAATAAATCTCGGCACAACAATTGCCCCCCAGCTCGCTCCGATGTTAGAAACGTGGGGTGAGGTGGTTCTGTTGGCGATCGCTAAAATATGACGAGCGACTCTGCATTTGATTCTGAATTTGGACGACCTGGTTTGTCGCTGAAATGAGCGGGAATGATAATGGACGTGGAAAAGTCTCCGGGGCACGTGTCGGGTTCCTGTTGGGGGATACCGACGGTTAAGCGTGACTCCTCGTCTAGCGTGTCCTCGAAACGACGCATCGCGGGTTTCAAGGGAGCATAATTGCGACTGTTGCACTCTCGACCCCTGAGATCCTTCTTAATTGCACAGAAGTCCCTGCCATCTCCTATAAAAAGGCGTTGGGTTGCAGGGTTAAGACCCTTACGTGCTTTTTGCTGGAGAAAGAACGATTTTGCTGAAGAACATTTCTGAGAGATCCGACTGCCGATCGTTGGTCGATTCCATCCTTGGTAAGACAACACTCCTTTTCTCCTCTTTTCTTCGAGAATGACTGGAACATCTTCTTCACACGGAGTGGGCACCTCCTCCGCCGCCGAGGCTTCCGATGTCCGGGAAGGACCTTCTGCAGGATTCCATCTGGAAACGGCCGTTGAGGCTATCCGCGCCGGTATTGACCCCGCGGAAGTCGAGGCGCTATTTAATGAGGCTGACGTTGCTAGGGAGGCGGCGGTTGAGCACAGACGCTTGCAGATGGGGATAGATCTAGCGGTGAGGGCCTACTGGGAGCAGCATAGTGCTTTCGGCCAGGCCTATGTGGCCTTTGCTGAGATTATGGAGAGGTTGTCTGGCCCGTCTCCTAAGTTCAATTATCGGGATTACTCGATCGCGCATCCTTATCAACCTGCTAGGCGATCGCTTTTTCGGGCTGCGCAGCGATCTCTATGGTCTCCTGGCCAAATCAGGAGTTCGGCGACCAGGAAGGACCTGGCCGTCTGGAGGACGAGGTTTCATGTCCCTTCAGATGTGGATCTATTTGTACCGGCTGAAAATGAACGTGCCGATCAGCCTCCGGAAGGCATGGTCACCATGAACGAAGCTATCATGGAGGCTGGTCTACGGTTCCTTTTGTCTTTTTCCGTCTCCCACTTGTTGGCTGCTTGGAACGTGCCGCCTCTCTAGATGACGCCGAATGCCTGGCTTCAGATCATTTGCACTCTCACCTTGTTTGGCGGTCACCGACTGTTCCGCCTTCCTTCGCCGTCGGAGATGAACCACCTGTTCAAGCTGACGGCTCAGAAAGGGTCGGTCGGAGGCTATCATATTCAAGGTCGATCCAGTCGGGTGATCCTCGGAGTCCCGAACAAGGTGCGGGGCGACCCAGCGAAGTGGTTCTAGGTTGCCGGTGCGTGGAAGGCTTCTGCGAGCGACAATCCTACGGGCGAGCTGGAGATCCCCATTAGCTTTCGGGAGAGGAATCCGGGTAAGGGTTCAGGCTCTCCCTTTGTTCGGATGTGTTCTGAACTGATCTAATTTGATTTCGTCTTTGCAGGTTTCCATATTCCGGCGATCGACGAGCTACCTTTTGATTTCTTGGTCGTCTGGGAGCGGATACGAAGTTTGCCGGACGACGACTTAGACGCTCACCGGATTAACAAGGAGAGTCGTTAGTTGTCTGCTCGGCTATTGCGTTTCCCGAGACATCTCTCGGTATCAGGTATGAGTTTCTGCGATCTCCATTTGTCGGGCGATTGTCCTGTTGGAGGAATATGTCTAACTTTGGTTTGGTTGTTCTTCTTTGCAGAAGTCCGCTTTCCTCGTTTATTGGAACCTCCACTGTAGATAGCTATGTCGAACCCTTGAGTTTTGGGTCGTCTCCGCCAGAAGAAGTCATATCGGGCTCCCCCTGTGGCGTTACCTATCATTCCAGAGGTGGAGCCTCGCGTAGAGCCGATCACGGCTGAGGAGGAAGTTCAGGAGGAGGGGCTTCGGACGAATCGTAAACGGCAGAGGTTGGGAGAAACTCCAGTTTCTGCCCCTGCCAGTGAGGTGCCGATCGCCGCGCCTCCGATCACTGTTGTTCCTCCGGCGACTGAGCCCGCGCCCTCTGCGACTTTCTTACGGGAGATGGCGATCGCCGATGCTGAGACTCCTCGTGGGAAACCATACTTTGGTCGCGACCCCGAGAGGGATGAGAGGTAGACTTTGCTTGTTGAGTTGAAACTTGTCATTCGCGTAGGAGATGTGCTAACCTTGTTGTTTTGATGCAGGATCCGTAGCACTGACCCAACTTGCCCGCCGATGGTGCCGGATTTCTTAGTGAGCCGATCTTCTCGCCAGGCCTGTGATATCCCGTTATACGTCAACCGGTCCGTTTCCGCTTTGCCGAAGGCCTGGACGACGGACTTAGATGCGATCGCTCGCCAGCGATTAGGGAATACAATGCAGGCTGCTTTCGCCCTTTCTCTCCAGGCGGCGACCATGGCTTCCCAGGCTGTGCAGGAGTTCGAGGGGCGTCCTTCAACTACTCGCCTGCAGGCGGATCTCGAGGCGGCTCGGAAAGAGAACGCCGAGTTCGCCGACAGGATTGTGGCAATGGAGAAGGACTCCCTAGAAGCAGCTAAACGGGCGAATCATGAACTTGAGCTGGCGAGACGGGATGTTGAGCAAGCCCGGGTGACAGATGTTGTACGGTCGCAGACGGCCACTGAGAAGGAGGCCGATCGACTGAAGGTGACTGTCGCTCGGCTGAATAGCGAGCTGGCGGAGTCGAGGGAAAAGACGGCTGCAAGGGAGGCCGAGCTCCAGGGTGTGCAACAGGCGATGACGGAGCTGAAGGGGAAGCAAGAGGCGACCAAGGCCAATCCCTTTCTCAACGTGGAGTTCGTCAGTGAGTTTGCCTATTATATGGTGTACGTGACTCGCTCCGAGCCGCTAAGAAGGGAGGATTGGAGGTTAGCCCTCTATCCGAAAACTTCAAGGCCTACGCATTGGAGCACCCTCTTCATCCTGACTTCTCCGTGCCTATCTTGGATCTCGCGGATATCGGTGTAGACCTGAGATGGTACCCGACCCCGGCGAACCTTATTCATTCTGATGCTCCGGAGGACGGGGAGGCCGCTCCGTAAGCTGGCGAAGGGTCGCGGGCCGATCTAGAGGTTGAAGGCGAAGGCCAGGCAGGGGCCTGAGGCTCTTCTCTTTTTCTGTTTTAGCTTTTTGCCTTGTAATTTTATAGCTTTTTCTCGTAGTACTTAGGCCTTCAGGCGACCGTGTATGTACTTCTGAAATTCCAAGTAATGAACTGAATGTTTGATTCTTCGATTTATCACTTGAATGATTGCTATTTTTGAGTCTTTTGCTTGACTTTGTACAAATGTGTGAGGAGAGATTGTTGCATGTGTAGTATGTCTAAGTGAATTGATAAACTCATATAGATAACTTTTACAACAAATTCGATCGCTGCACAAGCATCTGATAATTGCCGATCTCCGTATGTGATTGGATAGGGACGATCGTCGTATAGGTAGCTCCGCACTCTTCCCCCTTGTTTTTGTTCACTTAGTGAAAGTAAGGGGGCGAAAATAAATCGTTGAGCGAGCGGTCTTCAAATTTGTTGAATCCTCGAGGAAGGTCGTCCATCTCGGTCTTGAGGAACCGTGTACGATCGCGGAGTTCGATGGACCGATCTCCAAGATCCTGTCTTATGCACGAGCGACATTCCGTCTGATGGCTAAGTTCTCGCGACTCACTTAATTGGTAGGGTCCTCCGAAGGCTGCGCCTCGCCTCGTATTTAAACGAAGGGCGTGTGGTCTTGGTCTGGAAGATTCCTTGCGCGGGGCATCGTCGGATTCATCGACTTTACGTCCGTGGCATGTTAGCTCTTTTATACCTCGGGCCGCTACTAAGATGGTGACCCTCGACGGTATACGTTGAGATGGGGGAGGGACGCGTCGCATTGTCCGTGAAGGACCCATCATGTTAAGTGACGGACCTTCGAGGGCGGGCGATCGTGACCACAGATCTGTTTTGGAGGGCCCTCAGGCTACGCCCGCCTCGTATTTAAATGAAGGGTGAACGATCGAAGCCCAAAGGAACCTTGCATAGACGGATCGTCGGTTTAATCGATTTTCGCGACCATGGCGGCACTCTTCTACCTCGGACCATCATGTCAGATGATTATCCTTGACGGTATACGTTGTGCTAATGGAGACGATCGCTGCTTAGGTCCATTATGTCGATGACGAACTTTAGAGGGCGAGCGAGTCATCCTCATTTTCGAAGCGTTAGCTCAGGCAGTAGCCTTATGTTTCAATGAGGTGGGAAATCAGGGAGAGACTTCCGAAGTTCCCTTCACTTGATTGATGCATGTAGATACGGTCGCCGAGGTTGATCGAGGGGTCGGCTCGTATGAGCTTTCCAGCCTGTTCACGTTCGACTCGAACGATCGTGTTGGGAGATTGGTAGGGGCTCCGGCTAAGCCAATAAGCTGTCCAACTTGCCCTCCTAGAAAAATCTCCAGAGTTGTCTGAGGAGGTCGCGGCATTGGTTGGTGCTGTGGCCGAGGCTCTTATGGTAGGCACAATATTCATTATGGTCCAGATGACCGTGGTCCCTTAACGCCTTTGGCTTGTTCAGCGGTTCGCGCCCCTTGATGGCATAAAAAATGTGGGCCGGAGTTCGGTTGAACTTGCGGAGGATATGGGTTTCCACATCCTCGAAGGCCTTGAGATCTCCAGGTGGCTTGGCGACCGCCTTCTTGATTTTGGCGATCTTCGTCTTTCGAACAGGAGATGGCATTCCCTCGCCTAGGCGCAGTTGAGTAACTTCTGCTTGGCCAGAAAGTCGGCAGCCTTAGCGCGGAAGATCGCATAGGTTAGGGGGATGTCCTTCGTCAGATGTCTAAACATGGGTGAGTGACCGTAGAATCCCCCCAGGACGGAGTAGAGAGCGAGCTCGTCGCTGATGGGCTCGCCAGTGAGGACGATTTCGTCTACTCGATCGATGTAATCCGCGTCGGATTCGTCTTACCCCTGCCTGATTTTCATCATGCGGTGGGGGCCTTCTGGTCTATTGACCTTGGCGGCGAAGTATGACGTGAAGTTACTCGCCAATTTCTCAAAGAAGATGATCGATCGCGGTGGTAGCGAGACGTACCACCTATGGGCCAGCTCGCCCAATGTTAATGGGAAGATTCGACACTTGGTTGCATCTGATGCCCCACACCCGATCATGTAGATACAGAACTTGCTTAGGTGGGTTTCGGGGTCCGATCTCCCTTCGTATAGAGGTGTTTTGGGAGGAGCGATCCTTGGTTGCACGGGGGCGAGCTCGATGTGGACCGCGAGTGGTTCGGTCGGTCCGATGATCTTTCTGTTGGTGCTTGCCCCAGTGTCCAAGAGTGCTTTCATCTCGTCGAGCTGGCGTTGCATAGCAGCCATCGCCGTGGCCTGGCTGTTCGCGGCTAGGCGCTCGGAGCGGGAGCCGAGGCGATCAAGTACTGATTCCCTGGCGTTCGGAGTGGGAGCCAAACGGTTGACTCGTGTTCGGCTGGGAGTTGGGTATGCCGAACTCCTGGTGACGGACTTGGATACCGTCGTCTCGTGGTTGGGGCCAGAATGCCCCGGTCGCCATGATGGGTCGCTTCCCAAGCGACTGAATATGAAACCGTCC
The DNA here is from genome assembly GCA_033398695.1 of Orobanche coerulescens. NCBI lineage: Eukaryota > Viridiplantae > Streptophyta > Magnoliopsida > Lamiales > Orobanchaceae > Orobanche > Orobanche coerulescens. The sequence goes on from JAWKAU010000145.1 coordinate 211,228, forward strand.
GGCCGTGCGAGGGCCTTTTCTCTCGAATCGGGGCTTTCTGACGATCGCTCGCCCAGTAGCCCCTTGAACTTCCGTTTGCCCACGCGGCGGATGGCCTAGGGAGTCATAGCGGGCGCCGCGCATGCTCTCCGTCGCTCCTTTAGGATGGCCATAGCCTCCTCGATATGTTCTGCGGTTTGGAGCTGATCGAGTGAGAGGCTGGGGCCACCCCTCAGGTGCGGGATCGAGAGTCTCGCGTTGCCGCGGCTTCCCTCTGCCGTCGGCTGGGGCTCGGATTGAGCTGGGATATGGTGTCCGGCTGTTCGGAGTGCGGCTCTCTTCAATGTAGTGGCGGATGTCATGATTCTGAAGGCTTTCTTTGAAGCGCAGTGAGTGTCATTTCAAGTATATGCCCCAAGAACAGTGAGTGTTCTTCGGGACGGTAGGAATAAAAATGAAGGTTAAGACACCCCTTCTTCTAGCGCCAATTGTTGCTACCTAAAATATTATCCGGAGATAGATATTGCTGGAATGGATGGATAGCAAACAAAGTGCGAAAGCACTTCCGTAAAGAAAGTAAATAACATAAGATTTGTCGGGGTTGTTAGTCCCGGGCTTGAATGCTCTCGCGAGATGTTATTAATACGAATATTCTGGGATACAAGTATTAATGTTAGAATGCTATTACAATGAGTGTAATGATTTTAGTTATCTTAGCTAGTGAGCGTGTAGATTTCCGGAAGAACCAGGTGTGATGCTCTGTGAGTTCTTGTAACAACGTAAATGAGCTGTGAAAGCCGTGAGAAATTGTTAGGCGTATTTTTATGCGCTTATTTATCATTAGTTTATATCCATTTTGAGCCTAAAAATGCATAAATGAGCTTTTAATGCATTATTCTTATATGTTTTGCAGGAAATTGGAGTCCGGAAGCCTAAACGACGAAAAACGGGCGAAAACAACAATTTTTGGTCATGAGCCGCAGCACAAGGATGCTGAGCCGCGGCACACGCACGTCCCCAGCGAAGCCCCAAGCGGACTGTACCCTGAGCCGCGGCACAAGGATGCTGAGCCACGGCCCAGGAAGAAAACATACGCGCAGGCATCCGGCGCTGAAGGATAGGGGCCGCGGCACAGCTTAAGTGAGTCGCGGCCCACAGCGCGGTTTTGCTGAGCCTTCCGCGTTTCTTTGCCGTTTTTGGAGCAGTTTTTGACCCAAATCCCCGGACGCATTTTGGAGGCAGAGGAAAGCAATAAATAAGCATTGAAGGTCAAAAGAGGAGAATCAATCGATAGATAGAGCGGAGATACCAGAGGAGCGGAAACGAAGAGATTTGTGGGGCGATGACAAGACCACGAATCCCTTACGGTTTTTCTTAATTTTTCCGCATCTTATTTTCTAGATCTGTTTGAGTAAGATTGTGATTGTAGCCGATTACATGACCGTTTGATTTATTTATTTTTATTTCAAGTCACGGATTATTCATATTGAGTTGGATTTTTCTCATTGATTTTAATGCTTTCAATTATCTGGCCAATAGTTGAATTGATTTGAATGTCTTAATGGATTCGGGAGATGAAATTTAGACATAGTTCTTGTGAGAGAAATCATGATTTTCGTGAGATAGGGATATACTGATGGGAATTGTGAAGCCTGTTTATTGTGGGAATTCATGAACTGTTTTAGCTATTAATTATCTAATTCGAATAGGGATATATCGAGTTAATAATTCTTAGTATTTTCTATCGACCTTGGGAAAGGCTTTAGAATAATTTAGAAATTCATGGCTTACAATCAATTGAATAAAAGTGAATTGAATTACATAAAAATCATTCCTGATTGTTTGAGGTGAAAATCATAATCCTACGCCCTTATTATTATTATTATTATTATTATTTCTATTATTAATTATTATTTATTTATCTGCAATTAGTTTAGAGTTAAATTCTATATAATTGTTCTTCAAATAAAATTACGAGTTGACTATATTTTCGTACTTAGTGAAATCAGTCCTCGAGGGAACAATATCTTACTTATCACTTTATTACTTGTTGACACCGTGCACTTGCGGTATAGTGTGAGGGATTCCCTCACAACAAGTTTTTTGGCGCCGTTGCCGGGGAGTGATTTTTCGCTAATATCATTACCGAGCGACTCTAATTTTAATTTGAAGTGTTTTCTTTAGTTTCTATATTTTTTTCATTATGTTTTCCTTTGATTAGACCCTTGGCATTTCATAAATTTCGATGATCTTAATAATTTTCCTAATAGGGTCAGTCAGCCCCCTCCCCCGAAACAAAAGACCATGCTTGAACATTGTGTAGACACTCTCAAAAATCCTGATAGTACCCCTCTTGAGCAAGAATGTGCAAGTCGTGGTCTTGATATTCACCATGATTATTTTCCAGCTTATCGATTTAGTAGTGAAGTTGAGGGGGAGGTTGAGAAGAAAGACATGCTGAGTTTTAGGGTCGATCCCCCAGCACCTGATAATTACATAAAGTGTGATGAACTTGTAGAAGAAGTTACCATTGATGATGTTTCCAAAGAAATTTCATTAAATTGTCATCAAACTTCGAACAATAAGGTGAACACTTTTGTGCCTAAAATTTTATTAACGGTGTCGCGCATAATTTTTCCTAAATCCATATTGGGAGAGATTGACCCACTACTTTTGATTTTGTTGAGGCTGATTCTTTGAGTTCTAATGAGGTTATTCATGATATGTCTTTATTACTTACCCATTCGAACTCTGCTTATTTTTTCGTACCTTATAATTATTATATTCTTTCATCATTTTTCGATTGTCCGCATAATTATTCTTACTCATTATTTTTGGCAACCATACATGAACCAAAGCCTCCCTTGTGGAATAAGAGGCCTATAGATTGTAAGAAGGGGGTATTTGATAATCTCCCTAGAAAGAAGCCACGTTAGTTGTTTTATTTGCCACGTCGTGCTCAAGACGTAAAATAGAGCGCTTGATGGGAGGCAACCCATCATTTTTACTTGCTTTCTAGTTAGTTGTTTTTATTTGATTTTTCGTTAATGATTAATTTTTTTTCTTTGTTTTGTTATTTCATTTGGATTCGTGTATTCTTGTTGGCCCTTATTTCTCTAATATATTTTTTAACCCCAATGAGTTATTATTCTTCATATTCTAGTCTTTCTTGACTTAATGTCTACAGTTATTTCATGACTAGAGACTAAGTTTGGGGGTCCCTCGTGATGTTGGGCATTACTTGAAGTATGGATTGACAGACGATTCCACTCAGACATGTGCTTGCGTTCAAGAAGACATTTGGAATAAGATTCACTTTTCCTTATCTCCTTTATTTTCACATGAGTTTTATTGTTGATGATTTTATGTGTAGTGGAATAAATTGAAGCATGCAATATTTTCTTAATTGTTCTTGGTTATAAATTGCAATTTCACTATTGCTTTATTTTTCTTGCATGCTGTTGATGGTTTTTGCCAAAAAAACGTGAATTTTTCGTGCTTCCGTGTGCAAAACTGATGTTACGATACTGATTTATTTTTGAAGAAATGGTTGACTTTTGGTCGAGTTGCAGTCAGCGATATCTGTTTCCGTTGAGTATTCATTTAGGTCCGAAATTTTTTCGTTTTTGTAGAAATCTTAGCAGATAAGAAAGGAGACATACGTGTTTTCAAATCACCGTCTATACGTTTGGTTAAACTTTTCGCGTAGTTAGTCGTCCAGTAACATGAGTCTTGTTGGCACTTAGATTGAGTTTAGAGTCTGACAGTTTTTCCCAAAAAGTCGAGAATTTATATATGTTCTATGATGGGAAGTCTAGTAACCGGGGGTATTCACGCGACCCGTTGTTTACTCTCACTTAAAACGACAACCCTGAATAGACTAATGATTTAGAAATATCATATTACCGATGATGGAAAGCCTAGTAACCAGGGGTATTCACGTGACCCGTTGTTTACCCTCGCGTAAAACGGCAACCTTGACATGCGGGAATTGCTATTCGAGTTTTTTCTCCGCTGTAGAGGGGGACTTAGTAACTAGAAGCATCCATGTGCCCCATGAGTGTCTTTTACGTCAAACGGTTCCCCAATATATGAGAATGGAAATCCACCCTAGGATTATCCCGATGAAACATCCCGAGATCCGAACCTAGTGGTTAACTCGAATCTTTATTATGATCATACAAAAGGGAATGTTGTCCGAGGAGTAATTTGGATTATGAAACTCTTAAATTTTTGCCACTAGACTGTGGGACTGGGCGAATTGGCTTGTTTAATCTAACTCTTCATATTGACGGTCGGTTAAATTCACGCTTGTCAATCTTTGAGCTTGATTTTCTTCATGAACGGTTGGTTAGGACTAAAAATGATTACTTCTTGGAATCAGTGTCCGTGGATGTGACTCACTATTACGACACTCATATTATTCTTTGAGATTTTCAGGATAGTATTGATTAAGTTGAGCACTATGGATTTGCACGATCATTCATGATACTTTTTATTTGGAAATTAATTTTTGCTTGAGGACAAGCAAAGGCTCAAGTTTGGGGGTATTTGTTAGGCGTATTTTTATGCGCTTATTTATCATTAGTTTAAATCCATTTTGAGCCTAAAAATGCATAAATGAGCTTTTAATGCACTATTCTTATATGTTTTGCAGGAAATTAAAATCCGGAAGCCTAAACGACGAAAAACGGGCGAAAACAGCAATTTTTGGTCATGAGCCGCGGCACAAGGATGCTGAGCCGCGGCACACGCACGTCCCCAGCGAAGCCCCAAGCGGACTGTACCCTGAGCCGCGGCATAAGGATGCTGAGCCGCGGCCCAGGAAGAAAACATGCGCGCAGGCATCCGGCGCTGAAGGATAGGGGCCGCGGCACAGCTTAAGTGAGCTGCGGCCCACAGGGCGGTTTTGCTGAGCCTTCCGCGTTTCTTTGCCGTTTTTGGAGCAGTTTTCAACCCAAATCCCCGGACGCGTTTTGGAGGCTGAGGAAAGCTATGAATAAGCATTGAAGGTCAGAAGAGGAGAATCGATCGATAGATAGAGCGGAGACACCAGAGGAGCGGAAACGAAGAGATTTGTGGGGCGACGACAAGACCACGAATCCCTTACGATTTTTCTTAATTTTTCCGCATCTTATTTTCTAGATCTGTTTGAGTAGGATTGTGATTGTAGCCGATTACATGACGGTTTGATTTATTTATTTTTATTTCAAGTCACGCATTATTCGTATTGAGTTGGATTTTTCTCATTGTTTTTAATGCTTTCAATTGTCTGGCCAATAGTTGAATTGATTTGAATGTCTTTATGGATTCGGGAGATGAAATTTAGACATAGTTCTTGTGAGAGAAATCATTATTTTCGTGAGATAGGGATATACTCATGGGAATTGTGAAGCCTGTTTATTGTGGGAATTCATGAACTGTTTTAGCTATTAATTATCTAATTCGAATAGGGATATATCGAGTTAATAATTCTTAGTATTTTCTATCGACCTTGGGAAAGGCTTTAGAATAATTTAGGAATTCCTGGCTTACAATCAATTGAATAAAAGTGAATTGAATTACATAAAAATCATTCCTGATTATTTGAGATGAAAATCATAATCCTACGCCCTTATTATTATTATTATTATTATTTCTATTATTAATTTTTATTTATTTTTCTGCAATTAGTTTAGAAATAAATTCTATATAATTTTTTTTCAAATAAAATTACGAGTTGACTATATTTTGGTACTTAGTGAAATCAGTACTCGAGGGAACGATATCTTACTTATCACTTTATTACTTGTTGACACCGTGCACTTGCGGTATAGTGTGAGGGATTCCCTCACAACAGAAATCGACAGTCTTTCACGGCGTGTAGTAGCTGTATGTTGGAGTTCCTAAGCTTATGAGTCTCGTTGAATCTGTTCTGCAGGGAGTTCTTACCTCTGTCGATCGTCTTTTGGATGAGAGATGCTGAGAGAGAAATCCTGAGGTAGATCCGAGAGAGGAAACTGTGAGCCTGAGGGAATGTATATGTTTGTATGTATTTCCGTGAATGGGGTTGGAACGAATTGCGAACCTTTTCCAGTTGCTGGAGGTATTCTATATATAGGACTGGGAGACGTTGGGCGATCGCCTCTGCTGTATTATAATAAGCGGGTGATCGTCTTTTAGCACATGGGCTGGTCCCCTTAAAGTCCGCAGGAGTTGCTGGCAGCCAGCTGTGCGGTCCAATGAGAAGTCTGCACGCGTCTGAGTCGCTGTCACGGGCGGTCCCACCTTGTACCTTTCGGCGGGTTTGTCGGTAGGTGATAAGGTGGTGACAGACTGTGGTCAATGATCTATGAAACGCGGCGCCTGTCGCGGATCTACACATGGGAGCTGCTTTGAGATTCAATCTTCGTGGTCTTCGATGGACGAAGGCCTCTGTTCGTGGCATGGGACGGTCGTCTTAGATCGGGCATCAGAGACGATCGCTGGATGCCAAAGGCGATCGCCTTGAGAGTCGATCGCTAGATACTCGAAGGTGGGCTGTTATCTCCACTTAGGCGCGTTCGCCATGGCATGATTGGTTGTGGACTCGGTCGCTCGGCCTTGTAGTCGATCGCCTGTCGAGGTGAATAAATCTCGGCACAACACCTACAGTGACAGATGTCCAGTCTAGCATAGTAAGGCCAGCGATAGTTGCACCTACTTTCGAGATTAAGCCTGGTACGATCCAAATGCTTCATAATTCTTTGAGATTTGGAGGCTTGTTTGCTGAGGATCCCTCATATCCCGCAGTGGATGCTCATTAATTGTTTCTACAATAGATTGAGTTGGCAAGCTAAGTCAATCATTGATGCAACCAGTGGAGGAGCTTTATGGGCCAAATCTTATAAGGATGCATATGATTTGATTGAGTTGATGATGACTAATTAGTTTTAGAATCCGACTTCGAAATTACCTCTGCCGAAGGAAGCTAGTTTGTTTGAGGTGGAACAGGCCACGCCAATCGCTGCACGGTTGAAGGCTTTGTCAGTGAAAATTAATTCTTTGGCTAGGGTGAAGGCCCATGCTAAATTATGTGTGGACGTACATCCGATGGAGCAGTGTGCTATCTCAGCTGAGATGGTAAATTTCGTGAGCAATTACTCTAAGCCACAAGCTGCCATTCCTCAGTATTATCTTGCCAACAACAAGAATCATCCCGACTTCAGCCGGTCCAATCAAAACCAGCCACTCAAGTATCAGCAGCAGCAGCAGCAAAGATCTTATGCGAGGAATAATACTCCTCCCGATTTTCAAAATAACTACTAAAGGCAAGCACAACAGCAATCAAACTCGGAGCTCGATGAGTTAAGACATTGGTAAGGACTTGGCAATGTCTCAAAAAGCTCTTGAGAATCAGATGGGTCAGATTGTTGTTTCTTTGGCTTTTAGGTCTCTAGGTAGTTTGCCTAGCAACAAAAAGGTGAATCTTAAACTTATTTTGCCCGATTAAATCGTGGAAAAAAGATACTTTATAAAATGCAATGGCTAATGCAAATATGAAAAATGCAGGAGTTAGTAATTTTTATTATACATTTTCTAGCATAAATTTAACTTTGTAAATACACTTATGGGTGATTTAAATATATTAATTTTTATTGTACTTAGACATATGTAAATTATGAAGCTCTATTTTGACTGATTTTGGTCGATTGAATCACAAAATTGAAGTTGTAGTCATTTCAAAGAAAAAAGTTTCTTTACTAATTTCGTTGCTTCTTGTTGATTTTACTTATCTATTCTATTACTATATATTAAAAGCCAACCAAGAATAAATTATGCCAATAAAATGGCTGCGGAATTCTATTGATACCTTTAAATCTCACATAATTACACATGTGTCATTAATCTGATACTTCTGCAAAAAAGGATAAATCCCTAATGATAATCCCCTCTATGTTAAATGAATAATACTCATTGTGTGTCTAAGTCTGTTAGTTTATGGGCTTTTCTAGTTAGGGTTTGGCTAAGGCCTGTTTGTATGTATTTCTCCCTATTTAAAGGATCTCATCAATGGAATAATACATAACTTTTGCCCTACTTTATTGTCTCAGTTATTTTTCCTTCAACACGTTATCAGCAGGTAGTTCTCAACTGAGCAAAGGAAAAATCCCTCCCGATTTTTTGCAAAAATTCCAAAAAAAAAAAAAAGAAAAATCGGGTACCAAAGAAAATCCTAGCCGCCACCTACCCCTCCCGACCGACGACCGGTCATCTCCTCCCCCCTCCCCCTCCCCCCACCCGGACGCGACTACCCCTGACTGACGACCGGTCACCTTCTTCCCCAGCCTCCCGCAAGCTCGACCGGTCACCTTCCTCTACCGCACATCGCACAACCCCCCTGAAACCACCGCGATCGCCCATTTTCAGTCAACCTCCGCGAACCACCGCGACGACGCTGCTCATCCAATCGCCTACTGCTTCAGTCGCTCGCCATCACTGCCCAGACCCGTGAACCACCGCGACCTGCCTCTGTCGCTGCCTCCCGTCGATCTGTCCAAGTCGGTTGTCTCCGGCCCGTCGTCTAGCCCAGCAGTTCGGCTGCCCTACTCGCCCGCTGCACTTTTCTGGCCCGCTCGTCCAGACTCGACCCGATTGCTGACCCAGACTCGACTTGGTTGTTGACCCAGACTCGACCCGGTTGCTGACCCGGCCCGACCCGCTCGGCAGTCCCTTTTTTTTTCTCCAGTCCGTTTTTTCTGCCTCTATTCACGAAGAAATGTACACAATACGAACCCTACTATCTGCAATGTGCAATTTTTAGACTTTTTATATATCCTTGGTTGCATATTTTTACTCTGTAATTTATTTATGCTTAATTAAACCAAAAGCATGATGCATTAAGAATTTTAATTAAATTAAAGCGAATTGCTCATAGCAACTTCAATTAAATTAAATTCATATTGAATTAATAATTATTGCGGCATAAGACACCTCTTTGACTGCATATATACGCGTATAGATATATTTTAAGGATTACGTGTCTATATCTATAAATATACATATATTTGCATACAAATATAGATATGGCATGCAAATTAGGCCTCATCATTGGTAGATTTTAGAGGACTTATATCTACTGTCTACACTTAACTCGAACCATGATAGAGAAATTTCATGGGTAATTCTCAAATAGCATCGAAAGTAGTTTTGACCATATCTTGGTTCCGAAAAATAATAACGCTCGCATTATTGAAAATTTTATCATGAAAAGTACTCATGGTAAACTGTGAAAAATCATTTTCCTTTTTCTTGTATTAAGATAGCTTATCCAACTAGCCTAAAATTTGATATCTTGGACTCAAAAGAGCTTGAGTACCATAGATGGGTCTCCTACGTCGAGACCACATTTGTTGCTAAGGACTATAGTGCCACAATCTTTGATACCGCAGGCGATGCACCGTCTGACAAAATCAAAGTTAGTGCATTAATGTTCCTTGGGCGATACATCGAACCCACCTTGAGATGGAAATATCTACAGTTGAAAACCCGCAAAGAACTGTGGGATGCCCGTAAGGGCTAATTTGGGAACATTCACGACACTTTGCTCCCAAAGTTGACCGTGCAGCGGAATGAAATCCGCTTGCTCGATTATAAACGGATCGACGATTTCAACAAAGTTATGCTCCATCTCAAGGCACGCCTAAATTTCCATGGGAAGTACATCAGAATGACATGATCCGGAAAACCCTTTCCACCTTTCCTACTTCCGCTCTTATACTAACGAACCTATATGGGCTGGAGTATGATAATAAAAGCATCACTACCTTCAGTAAGCTAATCAACCTACTGCAAGTAGCTGAGAGGCATAACGAAGTGTTAGTGAGCTGTAATGTCAGGACGGTTGGGACAAAGAAAATTCCCGAGGTCAACTATGGCAAAGTGAAGGATGGAAACTACACCAATGAATAGGGGACTGGACATGATAGGCTTCGTGGTCGAGGACGTGGGGGTTCTTCCAATGTAATGTGAAGACTTGGTGCTCCTGGCTCTACTAGCCAAGGGAAACAAAATGCACCTACCCATCCTATCGCCTCTAAGGCTCGAGTTGGCAATGAACCGTGCTATCATTATGGAGATGCTGGATGTGGTATAAGAACTACCATGCAAGCAAGCAAGTCGCATATCACTACAAGAAATATAGAGAGTCCAAAGAAAGGAGAACTCACTATATGGAATAATATGATCTAGACAAGTCCCCTATGTCAGTTTCACAGTCACCAATCGTCGAATTGAGTCATACGGGCCACAGTTTTTAGACTGAATCTTAGTATTATGTTTACTTTCTCGTTTACATTTGGTATAGTTGCCTCAAGACGACTGTGTTGGTGTTTTCTTTTCAATAATGGTGTTATGCAATGTTGTTTCACGAACAAGATATTAGTATTGCTTACGTTAGATTCTTACTTTTATCTCGAAGTACTGAATATTGCTTGAATGCTTATGGTTCGAAATTTCACTCTTTTATAAGAAATGAATCGAGGAGAGCTTGAATGTTCTTAAGAATTAGGCTTCTATTCATCGAATTAGTCGCCTGCCAAACCTTGGTAACTACGATGATTGGGTCCTCCCAACTCATCAAAGGGCGAGGTAATGCCAAATTCTTGATGCCTAAATGGCAGTATTCTAAGTTACTGATACTCTGTATGCACCTAGAGCCCTTCGAACCTTACTCAGCTTCAACAATATACGTAGCAATAGTTTCCAGATTGAAACCCACTGTGAGAATTGAATAGAGTTTCTTTTATTAATTCTAATGAATGTGGACGTAAACGCATTTTAGAATAACTCATGAGTCAATCTAGTGGACTGTACCTCACTACTATTAGGTTTTTAAAATCCTATATTGTCACCAACAATGTACTTTGGGACATAGACTCATATAGAATATAGCACGATAGACTAGGTCATCCTGGTCGAAGTATGATGATATGTATACTAAAGAACTTGTACGAACATCATTACTTTTTAAGCGAAAATGTGGCAACAACTCAACATAAAGAACAATGTTGATGTTAATCATATTATGTCATCCAAAGAACCAGATGCATATCAAATGCGTACCACTCATTTTTGCAAAGCCTACTCTTTAGCCAAAATAGGAGCGAGAACTTCCTACGCTAAAGAAACAAAAGCAAGCATCCCATTCTTACGCTGAATATAAGGAGATTTGTGGATCCATCCACCTAATATGCGGACCATTTATGTATTTATAGTTTTGATGGATTCTCCAACATGTTGGTCACATGTCGCTCTCCTGTCCACTCAAACTGCTGCAGAATTTATAAGGACTCACCTCCCTTATCACATCTAAAGGACTCGATGATGTTGGAGAGTTCACATCAAAAAGTATTTGATGTTTATTACATGATAGAGATCAGTGAATAGTATCTCGTCCCATGTGCATATGCAAATGGTCTCACATAAACCACCGTCGAAAGAATATGTATGGTGATTATGTCATTGGTTATGCGCACCAATTTGCATATTTTGCCTGGAATTATGCAATATTGCACGTAACTTTACTTAAATCGTTCATTCTTGGACTTATGCTAACCAATTAGTTTATACATACCAGTTGGTAATTGGATAGCCTGGTTTTTGTATTCTGGACCCAGACGGACTTGAGTGCCAATTGCGCATATTTGGTTACGCATTATATGTGCCTTCTGCGCCCCACAACGCATTGGTCTTTAGAAACTATTAAGTATTCACGTTGGATAAGAATCTCCATACATTTATCCACTAGTTAGAATCTTCACAGTGATCTCTTTACCGCACAATTTTTGGATTGTCACTTTAATGAGACAACCTTCCTGTCGTTAGGTGGAGGAGAGAAAACGTAATTTCTCGGGGAACAACAGGAATTGTCATGGTGTCTCCATTTTGTCTCATTATGATCCCCGAACTTCACAATGTTACCGTGAAGCACAAAGAACACTTGATCTTCATGATGTAGCATATTCGATGCCTGATGCATTTACTGATATCGTTCAAGTGACAAGATCTCACATTACAGCTGCAAATATGTCTGTAAGGTTAGAAGTCCTATCCAAGGGGCACATCACCAATGAACCGGGTGATGCAACCGCACTTGGTGGAGGTGTGGCTGAGGTCGTGGCTCCCTGCGAAGAAAGGGGTGGAAGCCTCATGGTTCAACTAAATACTCACCCAAGAAAGAGGTAGAGTATGGCACAAATTCACATGTTAACCATAAATGAACTCGTTTCATGAGATCATGCTTGATTTTATTATGTCCATGAATCATGACGAGGGGGACGCCCCGAAGGTATGATTCAGAAAATCAAGAATCTCGATGAAATTATGAGGGTGTGGCCTGATCAACCACCCACTTTGATGACATGTCACGAATCATAAAGTATGATGATGTCGAACCTCGCTCAGTTGGATGAAATCAACATAGAGCTGATTGGCCTATAAAAAAAACATTCCAGGTAGAACTAGATTCTCTGACAAAGAGTCAGGTATTTGGTGTAGGTAGTGCTAACCTAGCCAAGTGTAAAGCCTGTAGGACATAAACGAACCTTTGTCGTAAAGCGTAGTGATAATATAGAGTCCAAATGTACAAGGTTTCACGAAGTAATGCTTCTCACAATGCCCTGGAATTGATTACGAGGAAATATACTCCCACGCATACGTATCCGCTATTTGATTAGCGTAGTAATTTCCGAGGGACAGGAAATGCAGCTAAATGGATGTGGTTACTGCGTATCTCTATGGGGATCTAGATACGGAGATATATATGGAAGTGTCCGATGGTATTTCATTACCCAAATCAAGTGACTCTAGACCACAGAGTGCGTATGCATTTTGATTGAAACGCTCAACTTTACGGTTTTGAAGCAATCCTTAAGGATGTGATATAACCGTCTAAGTGACTACTTGATTGGGAAGGGATAAAAGAACGATGAACTGTGTTCCTGTGTCTTCACAAATAAGTTCTGGATTCACGATCATAGCAATGTATGCCGATGGCATGAACATAATCGATCTTGATGAAATAAGAGAAACCACCGGATACTGGAAATCTGAGTTTGAGATGAGAGATCTTGGGAAAACTCGGTTCTGTCGAAGCATTGGCATAGAACATCGAGTTTGTGGAATTTATTCCACCGGTCTGCCCATGTCCAGTAGTTTCTCAGGCACTTTAACATGGATAAGGTAAACCCGACTAGCACTCCATGATAGGTCGAATATTTGGATGCAAAGGAAAGATCCATTTCGTCTAAAGGAAAGTGACGAAGAGCTTTGGGAGCTGAAATTCACTACTTGAGTGCAATAACGCATTATTGTACTTAGCTCAATGTACACGACCTGCTATCACTCCTCAGTTAATTCGCTGACTAGATTTAGTTCAGCATCGACGCAACATTAATGAAATGGTATCAAGAATATCTTCTGATACTTAAAAGAAACCATTGACTTGGGACTATTCTTTCCCTACAAGCAGGCAATAGAAGCTGCTTACGAAAAGGCAAATGCTAAAGTAAATGCCGGTGCAGAAGCAACTACCACAAAGTATGTGTTGGTATGATTTGCTTATGTTTTGGAAATCGACTACGCAAACCCCTTTTTGGCTACCTCCTTCACGACATGATTATTATTTTGCATGAATCAGTCCGTGAGTGTACATGATTAAGAACTATCATTCTATACTTGTGAGAAACTAGCAGTTAAGTACTGCCACTGATGAGCATACTTACATTTATGAACATAATGTAACTTGTAAATCCTCTTGATTGATGGAATGATCATAATAGGAAATATGTGAGATATAACGGAACATACTCACATAGGTTGCACTCTTTTCCTTAGACCAAGCTTTATTTTTCCCAATGGGTTTTGTTACTTGCAAGGTTTTTAACGAGGCAACGATATATGAATGTAAACATTAGGGGGAGCTATAGAGTTTTTTAACTCTCGAGATCGATGTAAAGATCACAAGGAAATGGTGATTTATAAAGAAACTTAATCACATGTGTTGTACTCTTTTCTTTGACCAAGGTTCATTTTCTCCCATTGGGTTTTGTTACTTGGCGAAGTTTTTAATGTGGCAACAACTACTTGATTGATGTACAAATCAGGGGGAGATATACACTTGAGGGGGAGTCTTACATCCACATCGTACGTTATACTCTTTTCCTTCCAAGGATTCTTTTTCCCACAGGGTTTTTATCACTTGGAAAGGTTTTTAACGAGGTAACAAGATGTACGATTTTAGGGATCGATGGAATGGTCACCTTAGTAGCGCTATGATCAAATGTAACGATCATATAAGAGGATAGATTCAAAGGACAAAGTCTAAACTTGATGTGTCTAGATGTTGTACTCTTTTCCATATGATCAAGACATCTTCCCACTGGGTTTTTGCTTGACGAGGTTTTAACGAGACAACATGACATGCGCTTATAGACTAGGCACAAGGGGGAGTGTTAAAGGAATAATACCCATTGTGTGCCTAAGTCTGTTAGTTTATGGGCTTTCCTATTTATGGTTTGGCTAAGGCCTGTTTGTATGTATTTCTCCATATTTAAAGGGATCTCATCAATAAAATAATACGTAACTTTTGCCCTACTTTATTGTCTCATTTATTTTCCCTTCAACACTCTCCTCAATATCCTTTTCAATTTCAAAAAACAAAAGATGACTCGGCTGAAAGAATTCACACGCTCCGCCGCAATGGCACCGAGAAATGAATGGCGACCCCGCGGTGCAGTGGAGCGTCCTGTTGTGCCAAAAATTGTTGTTAGGCTAACACCACCACCTCCCGATTTGAGTTTGTCTTAGCCAATTTAAGCTTTTATTCTCCTTTCGAACCTTAGTATTTCCCAAAACCGCAAATCCACACAATTTAGCACAAAAAACGCGCCAAAACACCACCGTCCAACATGTTCTTAGTTCGACATTTTTTCCTGAAACTACACAAAAAATACATAAAATGATGATAAATACTCAGAGATCTTTAGAAAATACATTAGAACCTCTATAAATTAATACAGTTGAGATTGAAAAAAATATTAATTTTAGAGATATATTAATTAATCGATAAATTAATAATTTATTAATTTAACGAGGTATTTTATATTCAACCAATTTAAAATTAATTACACCAAAATTCTATGAATTTAAATTTAATTACACTCAGATATAATGGGTATTCAATGTTAGGAACTTGAATCTAATTAGTATTCAATGTTAGGCACTTGGATCTAATTATTCAACGTTTTAAAACTAGATTCGTACGTATTTCAATGTTTTAAAACTAAATTCTTACGTACAGTATGTTCAATATTAAATATTTATGAAAGAATTACTATATATATAACAAAAGATTTGTAAAAACATACCAACAAATACAATGACTTCTCACTTAAAAGGTGTTGAAAAAAAAAACTTGACCGCTCAAATACGCTCACTATGTGAGTACAAGAGAGATCATCCCACTCTTACCCAAAAAGACTTGCAACAGTGGCTCGATCAGAATTTTCATTTGAAAGTTAGTCAAGGTATTATTTCAAACACTCTCAAGAGGTTATCCGAGTATCTTGACACTAACTTAGAAAAAGGAGGAGAAACGAAGAGGCACAAACCAGCAAAGTTTCCAGATATGAAAAAAGTTGTTTATGAGTGGTTCCTGCAATACCAAGATCGTGTGAATATATCGGGAGAGCTCATTTTGGAGAAGGCGAGAGAGACAATGAAGATGTTATATCCTCAACAACCTGCTAGGTAGAACAGATTTCTCAAGATTGGCTTGAGAAGTTTAAGATGAGACATGGTATCAAGTCATTTCGTCGTTTCGGATAAAGTGGCTCTGTTGATACATAAGAAATGAAGAAACAATTGGAGTTTATAAGGGAGAAAATAAACCATTTTCCTATGAAAAGTGTGTTTAATATGGATGAAACTGATTTATTTTGCAGGTTACAAGCCAATCAATTCTCTTGCAACAAAGCAATTGGAAGGAAAAAAGACAGGATAAAGAAAGGCTTACCGTTGTTATTTGTTGCAATGAAGATGGATCATAAAAAATTCCTTTATGGATCATTGGTAAGTATTTTAAACCACGTTGCTTCAAGAATGTGAATATGAGTTGCTTAAATTATGAATATCATGCTAACATGAAAGCATGGATGACTAGTGTGCTTTTTGATGAATATGTTCGTTATCTTGATCGAAAAATGCATGGTAGAAAATTTTTATTGGTGGTAGATAATTGTCGTGCCCATCCCAAAATTGTTGAAGGACTAGAAAATATTGAGTTGTGTTGTGCGGCATTTAATCACGCCTCGAAGGCGATCGTCATAGCAGTCGGGGAGTCTACCATAAGAGATATGCTCGGGGCAAACACCCTGAACTCGGCACCCACGGCGATCGCCTTTTGTTCCACGGCGATCGTCTTTTGTTGATTGGCGATCGTCTCGTGCCACGTATTAATCCAACATCCGTCAAAAGTCATCAAAGCCCAAATCTCGGGCTGGGACCCGCGTGCAGATCTCAAAAGGTGCTGACAGACAAAATCGGTGCCCACAGCCTGTCACCTACTTCACCTACCAACAGGGCCGCAGACCTGCGAAAGGTGCTGACAGACAAGACCTGTGCTCACAGTCTGTCACCTACCTCACCTACCAACAGTACCGCCGAAAAGGTGGGTGACAGCGGCTCAGGACGCATGCGAGTTCCCCGTCAGACCGTACAAATGCCGTGCAAGAACAACCGCGGACTTGGGAAAAGCCCCACGCGACGAGACGATCGGCCGTCTTATTATAATATAAATAACGATGATCGCCTGCGATCGCAGGGGGCCCCCCAGGAACTTGGTCTGCTATAAATAGAAGGTCCATAACACAGAATAAGGGCTTCAAAAAACACAGCAAACAAGAGAGAGAAAAGAGAAAGACATTCTCACACATAGAACATCCATAGCAAGAATTCACAGAACTCGATATCTGATTCTTCCGGCATTCTATACGCTCCACAGCTTAGAAAACTAGAATTCTTTACACTCTTTGTGATAGATTCTAACATTAATATTTGTACTCAACAGTATACTTATTAATAAAATCTCGCGAGAGCATTCAAGCCCGGGATTAACAACCCCGGCAAATCTTGTGTCATTTAATTTCTCACGGACGTGCTCCCGCACTTGTTGGTTACTCGATCATTCCAGCAACACTATCTTCGGATAATATTTTGGGTAACAACAATTGGCGCTAGAAGGAGGGCACCTTACCTTCACTTTTATTCCGATCGTCTCGTAGAACACTCATTGTTCTCCGGACTCACACTTGAAGAAACACTCCCTGTTCTTCAAAAGATATAAACCTTCATAAAAATGACGTCTGCAACAACTTCCAAGAGAGCCACCCTGAGATCTGCCGGAAATATCATTCCGACCCGGACAGAATCCCAGCCCGCGATGGAGGGCGACCGCGGCGACGCTAGGTCCTCACTCCCGCCCCCAAGGGAAGGCCCTAGTCTCTCACTCGATCAGTTCCAGACCGCGGAACAGATTGAGAAGGCCATAGCCGTCCTCAGGGAGCGACGGATTGCATGCGACTCGCCCACCATCACTCCGTCAACCATCCGCCGAGCTGGCAAGCGGAAGCTCAAAGGGATATATGTTGAGAGATCAACAGGAAACCCTGAGCCGCAGGCAAAGGCTCTCGTTAGGCGGGACGACTCCGTCTTCAGCCGCCTAGGGAGTGATCCCTCGTGGCGACCCGGGCAGTCGGGCCCGAGTCGGGAGGCATCGGAGTCCGAATCCGTCACCAGGAGTTCGGCATATCCGACTCCCAGAAGACAGGCCGGTCGACAGGCCCCCACTCGCCCAAGAAATGAATCCGCGGGCAGAGAACTCATCATCCACCATGGGGGCAGGGGATCGGTACATGATCGCCTCGGCTCGCGCTCCGGTAGCCAATCAGCGAGCAGTCAGGCCACGGCGATGGCCGCAATGCAATGCCAGCTCGACGAAATGAAGGCGCTACTAGACACTGGAGCAGGCGCCAGGAGATCGATCTCTGGACCAAGTGAACCACTCGCGGTCCAGATCGAGCTCGCCCCGGTTCAACCAACAATCGCTCCCCCACAGACACCTCTATATGAGGGAAGATCGGATCCGGAGACCCACTTGAGCAAATTCCGGATCTACATGACCGGATGTGGTGCATCAGATGCGACGAAGTGTCGAATGTTCCCGCTAACTCTGGGCGACCTCGACCACAGGTGGTACATCTCACTGCCACCTCGCTCAATCAATTGCTTCGAGAAGTTGGCGAACGACTTTACGTCGTACTTCGCCGCCAAAGTCGCTCGTCCTGAAGGCCCCCACCGCATGATGAAAATCAAGCAGGGGAAGGACGAGCCAGATGAAGATTACATCGACCGGGTGGACGAGATAGTCCTCACCGGCGAGCCCATTAGCGACGAGCTCGCCCTCTATTCAGTCCTGGGGGGATTCTACGGCCACTCACCCATGTTCAGGCATCTCACAAAGGATATCCCCCCGACCTACTCGGTCTTCCGCGTCAGAGCCGCCGATTTCCTGGCCAGGCAGAGGATGCTCTCCCTCCGTTTAGATGAGGAACCCACCGGAGAGGGGAAGATGCCATCCCATGTTCAGAAGAAGGCGGTCGCCAAGCCCAGAAAGGCGGTCGCAAAGCCGCCTGGCGAATTCAAAGCCTTCGGTGATGTAGAGGTTCACCTCCTCCACAACCTCAACTTATCTCCAGCCCACATCTTCAACGCAATTAAGGGGCGGGAGTGGCTTTCCAAACCGAAGCCAATAAGGGACCACGGTCATCTAAACCGTAGCAAATTTTGTGCCTACCACAAAAGTCCCGGCCACAACACCAGCCAATGCCGCGACCTCCTCAGTAACTCGCGACTGTTCGAAGAAGGCAAATTAGACAACCTGGTCACCAAGCCAGAACCTCGAACAGAGAGGACCGGAGGGCGCGAGCGCCGGCAAAATGAAAGGACGCCTCCCAATCCGGTCGCCAGGATCGAACACGAGCCAGAGCATTCCGATGAATCGATTCCTCCGATCAACCCTGGCGGTCGGATTAATATGCTCCAAGCAGGAGGTGGGAACCTCGGGGGCTTTCCTGGTTTCCACCGCGTCAAAAGGAAGCGGAAGGTCGAACCGAGGGCATTCGCCGAGTCCATATTGTGGTGCCCCCGAGCCGACCATCGCTAGAGACGCGCTCATCACCTTCTCCAATAAAGACAGGATGGGGTACATTTCCCAAAGAGGATGCATTGGTGATCTCGCCTGTATCCTTGGGAAGGCGGTCGACCGCGTCTTTGGTTGACAACGGGAGCTTCGCAATATCATATTCAAAACACTGGATCAGCTCGGAAACTTAACCAAATTCATCAAGCCATTCGACACCGTGCTCCAAGGATTCGCGACAAAGACTGTCCAAGCCTATGGGAGGATCAAGCTCTCCGTCGAGCTGATATGCTTTTACGATCCCAAGGTTAGGATTACTAGGAACCTAAATTTTGTAATCATAGATAGACCCAACATCTATAATGGGTTCCTAGGTCGTCCATTCTTAGAAACCTTTGAGGCGGTCGCTTCGTCCTTCTTTTATTGTATCAAATTCCCCACTGCCGATGGGACGGTCATCTGTAAAGGGCGATCAGCTAATGGCAAAGAGATGTTTGAATTACTCCTATGTCGTTACTGTTTTCAATACTTCCCCCGATATGTGTAACGTTGAAACGATCGACTATCGACCCATGGAGATCGACGAACCAAACACATCGTACCAACCCAACTCAGAGGACGTCATCTCGGATCAGTTAACGGACGACATCGAGCCAAGGATCGGTTTCGAGCCGAGTCTCGACGTCGATCCAAGGATCGAGTCCGGAAATCGTTCCAAGCAAGAAGCGACCGTCCCCATCGAAGAGTTGGAGAGTATAGCCATAGATCCGGCTCGTCCAGAACGGGAAGTACAGATTGGCGCAAGCATCGACCTCCCACTGAAAGGAGATCTGGTCAATTTGCTACGTAAGAACATCGGAGTCTTCGCCTGGTCGCATCAAGATATGGTTGGCATAAGTCCCGAGCACGCTTGCCACTATCTAAAGATCGACCCGGCGATGAAGCCTGTTCACCAAAAACGTAGGAAATTCGGCCCCGAAAAATACGCGGCGCTCGACATAGAGGTCCAAAAGTTACTCGACAACAAGTTAATCGGGGTAGCTACGGACGACCCACAATGGGTCGCCAACGCGGTACTCGTCAAGAAGCCAACTGGTTCCTGGAGGTTATGCATCGACTTCACCGACCTCAACGCGGCTTGTCCAAAAGATCACTTTCCGATGCCTCATATTGATCACTTGGTCGATAGTACTGCAGGCTGCGAAATGATGTCGTTTATGGATGCCTTCGCCGGATATCATCAAATCCCAACGGCGGAGAAAGACATAAAACACACATCTTTCCACACGGAAAAAGACATATACTTTTGGGTCCGGATGCCGTTCGGATTGAAGAATGCGGGGGCGACCTACCAGCGTTTGGTCAACAGGATGTTTGCTAATCAGATCGGCAAGACCATGGAGGTCTACATCGACGACATCGTGGTCAAAAGCCTCAAGAAGGAAGATCACCTCAATGATCTCGCCGAGACATTCGCCATCCTCAAAAAATTCCACATGAAGCTGAACCCCAAGAAATGCAACTTTGGGGTGGGCTCCGGGAAATTCCTGGGGCACATTGTCAGCCAGAGGGGGATCGAGGCGAATCCCACCAAAATACAGGCGATCCTTGACATACAGGAACCTCGGAACATCAAGCAGGTACAACGCCTCACAGGTTGTCTGGCCGCCCTCAACCGCTTCATATCTCGGCTCGGCGATAAAAGCAAGCCTTTCTTCGCAACCATCAAGAACAAGAAGTTCGCATGGACGAAGGAGAGTCAGATAGCGTTCGCCAAAATAAAGGAATATTTATCCAACCCCCAGATCCTGGAAAAGCCGATCCCCGGGGAGAAATTATTCCTTTACCTAGCGGCCTCGGAGGTCGTGCTGAGTGCGGTCTTGGTGCGAGCGGAGGGACTAGTCCATCTGCCGATCTACTATGTTAGTCAAGCGCTCAACGACGCTGAAACACGCTATACACCTTTGTAGAAGATCGCCTATGCTCTAGTCATGAGTGTCCGTAAGCTAAGAGCCTACTTTTTCGACCATCAAGTGGAGGTTTTGACAACTCTCCCTCTAAGGCAAGTTCTACATCGACCGGACACCAACGGGCGACTCCTCAAATGGTCACTAGAGATCGCCCAATACGGCATCACATACGCTCCTCGCACGGCGATCAAGGGCCAAGCTCTGGCGGACTTCGTGGTGGAGTTAACATTCCCTCACAGTCCGACCCATATCGGTCGACCTGCCTGGAAGGCATGCGTTGACGGTTCGGCGACCAACTCGCGATCAGGGGCAGGGATCGTCCTCATTAGCCCCAACGGACAAAGTTTCACAAATGTCGTGCGTTTCGGGTTTCGTGCGACCAACAATGAAGCCGAATACGAAGCCTTGGTAGGCGGGCTCGACCTGGCTCTCGCCCTAGACGTTCGTCGCCTCCATATCTTCATGGAATCCCTCCTGGTCGTGAACCAAGTCAAAGGAGAATATGAGGCACGTGGCGAACAAATGATCAACTACCAAGAGTTGGTCGCCGAGATGTGCACGAAATTTGAAGAAGTACAAATCGAACAAGTCCCGAGAGAGCACAACTCTCAGGTCGATGCCCTATCCAAGCTAGCGTCGTCGGATGGGGCAGCCGATTTCTCTAATATCCAAATTACAAAGTCAGCAAGGCCGGCAATCGAAAGAAACCTGGTGGCCACAGTTGTCGTTGCCGAAGAAAGCTGGATGACTCCGTTCATCACATACTTGAAGGCGGGGCGGTCCACGGACCGTATCAAAGCTCGCCAACTCCGGCTCGGCGACCGAGATACACCACTATTGGACGATCGTCTTTACAAGCGAGCTTTCGGCCTTCCTCCTCAAGTGTATTACAGGAGGAAGGATAGCTCGTTTTAGCCGAGATCCACGACGGAATATGTGGAAATCACGGCGGACGAGCTCTCATCCATAAGACAACCGTGCAAGGTTTTTCGCCGTCACTTGAAGGATGCGATCGCCTATGCCAGTCGTGTCATAGATGTCAAGTAATGGGACCAAGTATTAAAATCTCCCCGAGCGGCTCACCTCAATGTATGACCCATGGCCATTCGCTCAATGGGGCATCGACCTTATAGGTCCCTTACCGACGGCTCCCGGGAGGTCAGAGTTCGCCATCGTCGGGGTCGACTATTTCACCAAATGGGCAGAGGCCGAACCGCTAAACAAGATCGTCCAAGAGAAAGTGATCAAGTTTATCTGGAGAAACCTCATATGTCGGTTCGGTCTACCCCAGGCCATCATCTCCGACAGTGGAAAGCAGTTCGACGGCTTAGAAGTCATGCAATTCTGTGATAAGTGGGGAATCAAAAGGTTGTTCTCGGCTTCCTATCACCCTCAGACGAACGGGCAGGTAGAGGCAGTGAACAAGATCCTCAAACACACAATTAAAGCGCGACTCGAATCCAGGCTAGTACGATGGGCGAGCGAGCTCCCAGACGTTTTGTGGTCTTACCGAACAACGACCCGCAATTCAACGGGCGAAACCCCATTCGCCTCGCCTTGAATAAGCGGTGATTCCCTCGGAGATCGCCGTCCTCGGCCCATCGAACCGAGCAAGAGATGACGATCGATAATGATGTGGCCGTGGATCGACCTCGACATGCTCGAAGAACGTCGATCGACCTCGGAAATGAAGAACACTATCCACAAAAGGAGATCCGAAAAGTTCTTCAATTCGAAGGTCGTGGAAAGGCGGTTTCAAGTGGGCGATCTCGTCCTCAAAGATCCAAACCCACACAGTGTCTTTGGACCAAGTTGGGAAGGCCCCTTCAGAATATCGAAATGGCTAACTAAGGGAGCCTACGAGCTGGAACACCCTGACGGTACTCCGGACCGATATCCCTGGAACGCTGTACATCTGAAGAAATACTATCAATGATAACTTTGTATTCATTTTCAACTGCCAAATGTACAAGGAACATAATGAAATATTTTTGTTCTCTATCCCATCTATTCTGGCGATCGCCCCACTAGCATATTACATACCGTCGAGGATCGTCGTTCAAGAATGACAATCCGAGGTAGAAAACAATACAGCCATGGCACTGGAGGTCGATGGAACCAACAGCTTCGCCCATGCAAGGTTCCTTCGAGCTTAGATCGCCCGCCCTTCATTTGAATATGAGGCCGGCGTAGCCGAAGGACCCTCCAAAACTAATCAGTGGACACGATCGCCCTCCCTCAATGGTTAATCATCTAACTTGGTGAACCCGGACAATGCGACGTGCCACTACCCCCGTCTCAACGTACACCGTCGAGGGTCGCCATCTTCATGGCGGGCCGAGGTGGAAGCAGAGCTGACAAGCCGCGGGCGTGGAGTCGAATAAACCGACGACACCCCGCGCAAGGATTCCCCCAGACCAAGATCGCCCACCTTTCGTTTTAACACAAGGCAGGCGTAGTCTAACGGAGGACCCTCACAAAAAGTGAGTCGCGGGATACACAACATCCCTCGCACACAAAGACACGATAAGGAAGGTCGGTCCATCGAACACCCCAACCATACATGATTCTTCAGAACCGACGAAACTGAAGATAGCCCGCCGGACAACCTAGTTTTTGTTTCCTTACTTACAATAAGTAAACAAAAACAAGGGGTCAGAGATGGGTCGAGCTAATCCCAAATACGATCGAACAAAAGGAACCACACACGATCGGCCTCACTCAAACACATTCGCTCAAACACGCGCAGGACGATCGAAGTCGTCCAACAAAAATTACAAGTAAGAATTCCGATTCAAAACATATCAATGCTTTCAACACTCAGACAATCGATCGGATGAACAAAACGTCGAAAGCAATCATACACATACTTGTAAAAGTTGCACGCAAACATTCAAAAGCGATCGTATGAAAAGAAGAACATTTTATTCATAACGCAAGTATAGTACATTACGGGGCCCGAAGGCATTACAAAAGGAAAACGAAAAGTACAAAGTGCTGGAGGAAAACAAAAATGCCTCTCAAGGCCCTGCCTGCTGGTCTTCGCCCTCGGGTTGCGGATCGGCTTCGGCCTCGGGATGAATGAGTTTACCCGTATACCAACTCAAGTCGATCCCGAAGTCGGCTAAGTCAAGGATCGGCAAGGAGAACTCCGGGTGCAAAGGATTCGCGAGGGCGTAGGATTTGAAGCTCTCCATCAAGGGACCGACCTCGATCCCTGCCTTTTTTGCGGCTCGGACAGCGTCAGCAAAGGCCAAGTAATAGGCGAACTCGCCGGCGAGCGCCACACTTTGGTAGGGATCGGTCTCGATCGCCTTCAGTTGGCCCTTCAACTCCGCGGCCGTCTTCTCAGCCTCCGCCAGCTCGACAACCTTGGCGGCATTCTCACCTTGGGCCTTCTCCAACTCCTTCTTCGCCACGTCCAGCTCACCGCTGAGCCGATCAACCATCGCCTTCAGTCCAGCCGCCTCCTCCTGCGACGCCATGAGCTTCTCGCGAGTTTCTTTCTCCTCATCACGGGACCGATCGGCAACCTCCTTGGAACGGCTCAGCTCCTGCATTAATCGATCCACATCCTGCTTAGCCCTTTTGGCCGTCTCCTCATACTCCTTCTCCATAGCCCGGATCCGGTTGGCATCCTCGATATTTTTGTTCCGGGCGGCCTCGAGGTCGCGATGGAGATGAGCAGTGGAGGGTCGCCCCTCAAAATCCCTTGCAGCTTGGATGGCCATCGTCGCCGTCTGAAGAGCCAGGGCAACGGTCGCCTGCATGGCATCTCCAGATCGCCGACGAGCGATCGCATCGAGGTCGGTCGTCCAAGCCTTGGGCAAAGAGGTGATAGCCTGGCGAACGTAAGCAGGGACTTCGAGAGATTGTTGCGGAGCCTTGCTCGACAAAAAGTCCAGCACCATGGGAGCAACGTCCGGATCGGCAAGACGAACCCTGCAGCGCAAACCAAGGAAACCAAGGAGTTAGCCTAAACCTTACTCAGAACGCCTAGCTCGGAAGGTTCAAACCATTCTCACTTGTTGACCAGCTCTGGATCACGGTCGAAAAAGGGCTTTCCCCGAGGAGTCTCGGCGTCAGCGATCGCCGTCATTTTCAAAAAGTCGGCAGATGTCCTGGAGCTTGATGCCGATGGCCTGGGACCAGACCCCTCCGCCATCGGAACGGAAGAAACAGGGGGAGCGGCGATCGGCGGCTCCAAAATAGCTAAATCCGCCTCAGCCGACGGAAGGGACCCCTCCGGCCTCCGCCTCTTGCGGTTGCGCTGAAGTTGTTCCTCACCTGGAGATTCCGGTTCGGCGACCGGCACCGCAGCGGGCCTCACCACAGGGGCAGGGCGAGACGACGTCGCAGCAACGCGACCCGTTTTCTTTCCTAGATGAAGGCGACCGAGAAAACTGGGATTAGACATGGCAATCTCCTGCGGTAGCTCGGCGATACGGGGAAAATAAATCTCTGCCAAAGAAGAAATTCAAACAAGTTAGACACTTACTTAGATATGGCGACCTCTTGAAGACGATCGCCTCGCAGAAGAGAGTGGATGAAAAGTCATACCAGGGGCCTTCAGGTGGCGAGGGAAGCGAAACAGTCGAGCTCCCAACCGATGAGATTCGTGGCTGACTGATTGAACGTCTTTATAGGAAACCGGCAATGCGCGAATCCGCTCCCAGACGATCGAGAAATCAAAGGGGAGATCGTCGATCGATGGAACAAGGGATCCTGCAAAAAGGGAAATAAATTAGATCAGTCCAAGGAGTATCCAAATAAAGGGAGAAAGGAAACCCTTACTTGGATTTCTCTCCCGAAAATTGGTAGGGATATCCAACTCCTCCTCCGGCGGTTCGCTCGATGCCGACCTCCATGCACCACCAACCCAGCACCACTTTTTCAGGTCGCCCCGAGTCTTGCTCGTCACCCCGATAACCACCCTACCCTGGCGACCTTGGATATGGTACCCGCCGATCGATCCTTTCTGCACAGTCAGCTTAAAAAGAAAATTCATCTCCAGCGCAGAAGGCAAGCGAAACAACCTGTGACCGCCAAATAATGTCAATGTGCTGATAATCTGCACAGCGTTCGCGCCAATCAAGAGGCGCCAAATTCCAGCGATCGCAGATACGAAACGGCGAACGGCAAGGGAAACCGCGATCAAGCCTGTGGTCATTTCGTTGATGGCGACCATACCCTCGGGAGGCTGGTCGGCACGTTCGTTCTCGGAGGGCACGTGCAAAGACACATCGAGGGGATATGATATTTGGCCCTCCAGTAGGTCATGTCCTTCCAGTCGCCGAGCTCCGAATCGACCAAGAGTCCATTGAGACGGTTCGGCAGGCCGAAACTCCGTCCGCTTCACATGTACGTAGGGATGAGCGGCGGAGCAAGCTTCGAATCAAACTCCGGACAGGGCCCGCAATCCCCTCCATAAGTTTAGCAAAAGTCGTATAGACGGGGCCGAGACGCTATCTTTTTCCCAAGACAAACGCATCGATTCGTCTTCCTCCACCGGCGACGCATCTCGCTCCTCCGCCGCCGCAGAGCCCGCCACTACGGCCTCTTTGAAAAGCTCCTCAAGCTCTGAGTGCAATCCCGCACGAATAGCCTCTGCGGCCGTTTCCACGGGGATTCCCACGAAATTCCCTCCGGTCCGGCCGCCGGCAGTGCTTCCGACCTCGAAGACCTTAGATCCTCCCGACATATTCTCAAAAATTAAGGGAGAAAGAAAATTGGGTTTCTTACCTAAAGAAAGGAAGGCAGTCGGCACAACAAGCTTCTAAATTTTGCAGAGCTTCAGCAGGAAGGCAAGGACGCGTAAAAGATGAAAATGGAGTAGCCCTAGCCCCTTTTATAGACGGAGGCGGGGGTCTCTGTGCAAATAGGCGAAAGTCCGAGGGCTGGGATGCAACCGACAGTTGGGGAACGCAATAAATGCGGCCCTCGAGTCCCGCGTACGCATCTTTTCGAGGGCACGCCAATCGACAAAGTCTGACGAACCGTCGGGCTCCCTCAATAGAAACGCGATGCGTGTCCTTGCATTGTTTCGAGAGCCCGCTTTTCTTTTCCCGCCGCTCCCAGCGGAAAAGGAGATCGTCCAAATTTGAAATCAGATCGCCCGGTCGTCTAAAACATTGGCGATCGCCAAAAGTGCCACCTCACCCCGTGTTTTCAACATCGAGCCGAGCTGGGGGGCAATTGTTGTGCGGCATTTAATCACGCCTCGAAGGCGATCGTCATAGCAGTCGGGGAGTCTACCATAAGAGAATGCTCGGGGCAAACACCCTGAACTCGGCACCCACGGCGATCGCCTTTTGTTCTACGGCGATCGTCTTTTGTTGATTGGCGATCGTCTCATGCCACGTATTAATCCAACATCCGTCAAAAGTCATCAAAGCCCAAATCTCGGGCTGGGACCCGCGTGCAGATCTCAAAAGGTGCTGACAGACAAGATCGGTGCCCACAGCCTGTCACCTACTTCACCTACCAACAGGGCCGCAGACCTGCGAAAGGTGCTGACAGACAAGACTTGTGCTCACAGTCTGTCACCTACCTCACCTACCAACAGTACCGCCGAAAAGGTGGGTGACAGCGGCTCAGGACGCATGCGAGTTCCCCGTCAGACCGTACAGCCGGCTGTCAGTAACAACCGCGGACTTTAAGGGAAAAGCCCCACGCGACGAGACGATCAGTCGTCTTATTATAATATAAATAACGACGATCGCCTGCGATCGCAGGGGGCCCCCAGGAACTTGGTCTGCTATAAATAGAAGGTCCATAACACAGAATAAGGGCTTCGAAAAACACAGCAAACAAGAGAGAGAAAAGAGAAAGACATTCTCACACATAGAACATCCATAGCAAGAATTCACAGAACTCGATATCTGATTCTTCCGGCATTCTATACGCTCCACAGCTTAGAAAACTAGAATTCTTTACACTCTTTGTGATAGATTCTAACATTAATATTTGTACTCAACAGTATACTTATTAATAAAATCTCGCGAGAGCATTCAAGCCCGGGATTAACAACCCCGGCAAATCTTGTGTCATTTAATTTCTCACGGACGTGCTCCCGCACTTGTTGGTTACTCGATCATTCCAGCAACACTATCTTCGGATAATATTTTGGGTAACAACAAGTTGTTCTTTCTACCACCTAACATGACATCAAAGATTTAACCTTGTGATTCTATGATAATAAGAGCTTTCAAGATGCACTATCGTAGGAGGCTCTACTGTATGATACTAGAAGGCCATGAGTTGGGATAATCCGATTCAGAAAAGCTTAATGTTCTAGAGGCCATTAATCTTGTAGCGATCCGATGGTTAACGAATCGGAAAACATGATTTTGGTACGACTGCACTGTGCGGAAAATTTATGCACGGAAATTTTCGTCTCTCATTTTTTTTCTCGATTTTCTGCTCTTTTTTTTTTATTTTTTCTGAATTTTTTTAGAGAATTACGTGCTGATAACGTGTTTCAGGAAAAATAGTAAAGAAAGCAGTAGAAAATAAAAGTTGTAAATCGTTGTACTGATAACATTGATAGATGGCCTTTATAAAGGCTTTACAATGAGACTATTTCCATACATAGAATTCCTTAGAAGGAAAAATATCAAATAGAATCCTACTATCTCTAAAAGATGTAGAATCCATACCATATATGATACCGAAACAAATTCAAAATTTTAAGTAATGTCTCAAAATAAAACATAAAATAATATTTAATATATTTTAAGCACGCTTGGTTAGCCGACACCTTAGTTTGAAGTAATATTTTCATAATATTTATTAGATTTCAGATTATAAAATATAAGATAATTAAATAGTGTAAATCATAATATTAGTATACTATATATATATATATATATTGAATAGAAAATACTAAATATATTTTAACTATTTACGCTTTAGTTAACTGCACCCCTTTTTTTATTTCATTTTTAAGAATAAGGCTCCTTTGAGATTATTGTTTAAAAAAATTGTCGGTGATGTGATAAAAAAATGCTCGTGGGAGGGAGTGGTACCCTAATACCCTGGGTGCCACCTCACCTCTATTCAATAAAAACTCTCCAACTCAAAACTATCCAATTCTACCCTAACACTACCCTAAGTGGACGGAGTGGTACCCGATACTACCCTAACACTACCTTTCACAAAAGACAAAAAAAAATATAGAAGAAAAGGTTGGTACTCGATCGACTTCTGAGCTCGATTTGGTACCCGATTTCAAGTACCCTAAGTAGTGGGAACGGTGTACCCGCACTACCCTAACATACCCGATTGATACTCGATCTCCCACTCCGTCCTACCTTACTAAAATATAAATAGGTACTCCTCCGTCCCACCGATCTTGGTTCATATTTCTTTTTTGGCCGTCCCAAGATACTTGGTCATTTCCTTTTAAAGACACATTTATCTTTCACAACTTTAAATAATATATCCATATCACCACTTTACACACTACTTTTTAGTTTTTCTTAAATCCCGTGTCGAAAAGTAAATGCTCAAAATGAATTAGAAGGGAGGGAGTAATATTTAGGATGATTCTGATATCAAAACATAAAGATAATCTACTTAAAGAGCTGAAAATTTCCAACGTCTTTTTAGGCCAAAGGCACTCAAAATCTTTCTACTTCGTCTAAACTATTGAATACCATACCATCACAAGGAACCACATCATCCATATTTGAAAAAGCATAGTGTGACATATATACATAGAAGCATATGATGCGAAAAAACTCGAAATCATACCTGAACTCATGGCTTAATTCACATGAGACTTATCCAAGGGAACTTTGGCAACTGCACTCTCGATGAACGCTGCTCTAACAGAAGAGAGGTTGACTTTGCGCACAGCTCCCTGTCAAAAATACACCACACGCAAAAGGCAATAGGATAAAATATACAATAAAAGTAAAAAATAATGCAATGTTCTGGGTCAAAGGTAACCGAGACAATCCAACCCTGAGACTCTCAACTGCAGTACCGCTCACTACAAAAGAATCCACAACTCTGATCTGGCGTCTCCAAGCACACCTATCAATAGTCATGGTCTCGGAAAGGTTTAAGGCCTTCAAATCTAATCTCAGTTGCTCCTCCCACGTCCTCCTCGGTCTGCCTCTCCTCCTCTCCCTGACCACCAATAAACTCTCAACCCTCTTCATCGGAGCAGATGCCTGCCTCCTGCGGATGTGGCCAGACCATGCCTCTTGCGGGTAGACCTGACAAACCGTCGGGCTCGGCCCAAACGGGCCGGGCGAAAAACGGGCGGGCCAAATCTGGGCCGGGCCAAAAAGGCCCGGTTTTTTTTGGGCCAAAAATATTAGGCCCGTGACCCGCGGACCTCGACTTTTTTTTTTTGAAATATTATTTCTGAATAAATATAGAAATATTTTTCGATCCTTGATTATTATATTATTCACTATACTATCACAATCAATTAAATAAATATACAGTTATTTTTATTTGATAATTATATTATTTACTACACTACCACAATCAAAAGACAAATATATAAATATTTTTATTTGATGATTATATCATTTATCACTACTACTTTCTTATAAAAATCATAAAATAATATTATTATTGATATGAGATACAAAAAGTAATCACAAAGTCTCATAAAAAATAAAATTACATCAATAATTAACATATAGATGTAATATAATCTAACAAATAAGGAAAAATTTAAATATTATAATTACATAAAACATAAAAAAAAAAAAAAAATGGGGCCGGGCCTCATGGCCAGACCTTCAACAATGGGAATTTAAGCCGGTAAAGCGCCCGATTTTTTTAGTAAAATATGAATCAAATCTGCCTAGCAGGCGGGATGGCTGACCGCGGCCTGGGCCTATTTTGCCCGATCTACTTGCGGGTGCAATAAATGCCACCTACTTTTAATTTTTTTAATCTGTCAGCCAACCACAGCCAACAATTGGAATAAAAAAATAAAATAATTACACCCGCAATGTACTATTGCAATTCATTTAATTTTTTATTAATTAATTTAATCTAGTTGGTAAAATTATTATTTAGACTTTTATGGTTAATTCAATTTTTTTATTTTGGTTTCACCAAAATATTTCAAAGTAAAGTAATTACACATTTGTAAATTTTTAATTATGACTTTAGATTTTTTAAATTTTTACTGTATTTTTAAATTATAAATTATTATTGGTAACTAAATTAATTTTCATTGTTAATTATATCAAATTGAATAATTTAAGTTGTTCGAACAATTTAGATTAGAAATATATTTGATTGGGAAATGCCCCTGGTTAAACGGCTTGAAGGTTTGCATAGGCCAAAAACTTTAAATAATGTTTTTCTAATAATCTATACTATATAATACTTATCTCCTTAATTTAACGTGGAAGTGGGATTTATATCACTTATTTAAATATATAATAAAAAAAAATTAACAAAATACATAAAAAAGATTTAAAAATTATAATTAGAGAGTTTACATGTATATACAACATATACACTTTAATTACAAAAATAAGACAACACACAAAATAATTACATATATAACTCTACATATTTTTTGATAATAAAAAAACCCATCAAATCCCTAAATATTAGCGGAAGTTTTTTTCATTATTCTCTCTCTTCTTCCTTTTTTTCCTCCCTCTTATCTTTTTTCTTCTTTCTCTCTCCTTCTCTTTTTCCTCCTACTTCGGCCATATTCAGTGTTCTAAAAATCTCCGCCTAGACCGATTAATCCTCCGATTAATCCCTAGAAGGTCCTCTACCGTTCCGATTATGGCCTAGGCGCTTGTACTGTGCGTTTGGGTGATTAACCTTGCCTACGCTGGTGGGTGCCAGGAAGCGGTAAGATCTTATGGATATTATGAACTACTTTATACCTATATCAATGTTTCAAATTTCCTAACTATGTGGCGGTAGGCGGATGTCTGCGGTTATACTTTTGTTTTTGTTCTAATAGTACTATAAATTCCTAAACTGTGATATTATGGATACTATGGACTCCTTTATATCTATATCAATATTTCAAGTTTAAAATATAATTGATTATATATATGTTTAAATAGTTATATTTTAATTATTCTTAATTATTTAACATATATATAATTATTTATATATAAAAATGATTAAAATAATAATAAAAACAGATCCGCCTAGTCCGATTAATCCCCGATTAAATCCCGAGTAATCCTCTGGGCGCTAGGCGTTAGCAATCCGAACGCCTAGCGCCTAGCGTTTTTTAGAACCATGGCCATATCTTTCTCTCTGCTTTCTTTCTCTCTCTCCTTTCTTTTTTTTTCTCCTTGTTCACTACTCTCTCTCTCTTCTCTCTTTTTTCCCCTTGTTCCGTTGTTCCTAGTTTTAATATAATAATTTCTAAAAATATTTTAAATAATTTTGTTACTAGATATTGTATTTAAATATTAAATATATGTATATTTAACAATAAAAATAAGAGGTACAAAATGATGGTCCGTATTAAGTATTATTTGGTTACTTAAATATTGTATTAAATACCAGTTATTCTTGTTATTATTATTATTTCTATTTCTATTTTAAAAGAGAATGAGGGTACAAAATTGTGCATGTCTTTTTTTATTACATGTTGGATTGTTTAAATTTGCAATATCGACTAAAATGATATGAGTACTTGCAAGTAGCAAATCAGTTATAAAACTATTTTTTTTCACTAAATACTATCCATATATGAAAAATAATAAACATGTCTTTGGATACTTTCAAAAGTTTATTGGTTACTTAATCGTAAAATAATAGTACCCACGATTTTATAAATAGGTAACCAAATATTTAATCTCTTGATCCCAAAAAATGATCATATAAATAATTTCACGTATCCGTTCAAGGTTTGTTTAGCATCTAATAGAATACCACATGAAAATAATCTATTTGGATACTCGAAATTTTTTTTAACAAAAAACAATAAACATGTCTTTGGATACTTTCAAAATTTTATTGGTTACTTAATCGAAAAATAATACTACCCATAATTTTATATATAGGTAACCAAATATTTAATCTCTTGATCCCAAAAAGTGATCATATAAATAATTTCACGTATCCATTCAAAATTTGTTTAGTATCTAATAAAATACCACATGAAAATTCAAAATATTTCACTCTCCATTAGTATTACACAATGATAAAAAAAAAGTCAGTTAGTATCTAATATTATCTAAATGAGTAACCAAAAGTATATCTTTCAGTATCTGGCTATGTAATGACATATAATTCAAACACAGTACAACCAAATTTCAACTAAAATACACATTACATAAAATTAATTAACACCAAAAGTTGAGCACGAGCTTGAATAATCACGAACTAATATTCATCTCATCTTCGAAACCTCATTCTTGTTCTCTAATTCTCCAAAACAAAAATAAAATAAAAACACATTTGGATACCATGAAAACCAAAATTAACCACATATCTCTGGATACCATCAGTTTATACCTTTACTACCTTAATATACACATTTCACTTACTTTAAAAAATTAACAAAATCAGATCCCTTTCTGGTATTTAGAAAAAATCGGACAATAAAATACAAAAACCCTTATTCAATCACTATGTCGCTACTCACATCACCGCGTTGATATCGCGGCGACTACCTGCTGCAGATGGCATGTAGTCGAAGACGGCAAACCGTGAGAGTCATCCCCAATTGTGCATCTTCCCAACTATCTTCACAAATAAGGGGAATTGAGAAATACTTAGCGTACGTTGCTCACCATTGCGGTTGTGTGTTTATATGTGTATTTGTGTGTTTATGTCCGATTTGTACAGAGAAACGGTTTCCGAGACCCTTGCAGGTACTCCTGAGGTGTTGTAGGCGTTGAAGAGGGTGGGTTGGAAGTGGTGGAGGTGACTCGGATTTCTGAGACCGGATTGAGTGCAGCGCCGTTGGTGGAAGCGGCGGGTCAAGAGGCGGTGGTGAAACATGTTGTTAGGGTTTTGGAGAGAGGGGTGAAGGAGGTAAATCAGAGCAGAATTGAAGGGATCGGAGAGAGAGAGAGAGAGAGAGAGAGAGAGAGAGAGAGAGAGGTGTATTAATGAGTGCTTCCGTTCTCATTAAATAAAATCTCCCCACAATTTAAGGTAGTTCACATATTAAATTAAAAAAAAAAAACTAATGTTGTTATTTGTGTAAATACTTTTTAAGTGGCGCTATATATGTAATACTAAGTCAAATTGTATTAGAATATATAATTTACCCTTATAATTATACCTAACTTCAAAAGATGGCGGACCGTATTTGGAGGTTCTGTAAGACGAAACAGCTGTCTCATTTATTAATTTTTATTATCATAATTTCATATTTTTATTTATTAATTTTTTGTTTTAGTAAAGAGATTGCAGAAGGGTATTTTGGGGAGAGAAACATCAGTTTGTAAACGACAGTAATTATTGGGGTGGAATTACATATGAAGAGACTATTTTAATTGTAACTTTTAATGTAAATAAACTAATTTAAATACAAAAGTTAAGATAAACATCACAATGCAAATGCACCTTCTAATACACAAGATGATTAAAATGAACTTTTAAATGATAGTATAAATTACAAGATGGTTAAATTTTAGCTATGAAATCTTAGATACAATCGGTGCATCGCACGAGTTGAATAAACCAAAAACAACCCCGGAGCAACATACGGGTTAGTAAAGCCTCATTTCATATAACTAATTACATAAACTAAAATAAAAGGACAATAACAATAAAAAAACATATAAACTTCTCCAAAAGGCATTTAAATTCTGTCATCTGCTCATTCAACCGTCTGCCCCAACATTACGTACAAAACACGTCGATATTCAACCAAAAACCATGCATCGCACGAGTTGGATAATGCCTCGTATTTAATACTCCCTCCGTCCACGATCTTTCTTTACATTTGCCATTTTCGTCCGTCCACAACCTTTCTTTACACTTCACTTTTTCTAAATAAGGAAACTTTTTAATTCCACCTTTATCCTTACACATCAACATCATTACTTTTTTAATTCCACCTTTATCTTTACACATCAACATCATTACTTTATCTACACTAAATTACTAATAAACATACACCCAAGTGGGCCCAAAATCCACTCACCACACATCTCTACTCAAAGTCAATACATCTTATTAAAACCCGTGCCGGGTCAAATTGTCAAGGAAATTCGTGGACGGAGGGAGTAAATTTCAGTAACATATTCAAAATTTTGTTCAGTAACATTGAATTGCTGATAGTTGAATTTGTTCCAAAACACAACTTATAGATTCAGAATGTGTTTCAACGTGATTTATATATTAAAGAAACGATTTATTAATAATTTATTGTTCAATAAGTTGTATTTGGAACAAATTATTCAAGAATTTTTTCAAATTATATTACTAAAATTATTATTAGTTTCTTTTTTTATTATTAATTCAGATTTCATAAACGTTTATGGAATGACGTTTAGTGAGTACAAGGTCGTGGAATCGATTTATTAATTTGAATCCAATTTTCTTATTTTTTATTAAATTGTTTTAAATTTTTGGCTTCATCAAGTTATTTAAAGTTAAATATATTATTTTTTATTAATGTCAGTTATTTTTAAAAAAAAAAATTTTTTTTCTTGAATTAGTTTTAACTTTTTAGATTATTATTTACAGTTAGTTTCTATTTTTTATTATTAATATTTTTATTACGATACCTATAAAAAGTAATTTAAGGAAACTAAACGCAACGTACGTGGGAGGAGCAGCTGAGATTAGATTTGAAGGCCTTAAACTTTTCTGAGACCATGATTGTTGATAGGTGCGCTTGGAGGCGCCAGATCAGAGTTGTGGATTCTTTTGTAGGGAGCGGTGCTGCAGTTGAGAGTCTCAGGGTTGGGTTGTCTCGGTTAACTTTGACGTAGAGCATTGCATTTTTTATTTTTATTGTATATTTTATCCTATTGCATTTTGCGTTTGGTGCATTTTTGACAGGGAAATGTGCGCAGAGTCAACCTCTCTTACATTAGAAAGCGGCGTTCTCAAGAGTGCGATTCTAAAGTTTCTAGGTAAGTCGTATGAATTAAACCACGAACAGGTATGGTTTTGACTTTTTGCGTCGTATCTTATGTATATATCACACAATCTTTCACATGTTCTAAGTTCGGTCTTCACGAAAGCAATTCTCCTACCGTAAAAAGTAGGGGCATGGTCTGCGTACATCCTACCCTCTCCAAATCCTGTTCTGAACGGGATATACTGGGTATGTTTGGTTTGGTTTGATTTTTCAAACGCAACGTACGTGGTCACAATCCAGGTTGTTAGCAATTTTTTTTCAACAACCAACGAGACAGCAGGGGTATTTCAGTAATAAAAAATATAGCTGCTACGCTTCATTGCGGGGGCTTTAAATGCCCACCGCTGGATCCATTTACTAGTGGCTGTGATTTGTTGGATGGAAACTAATCCCTATCCAACGGTGGTTGAGGACCAGTTCTCTCTCCCGATATATATATATTTCCTCCATTTTTTTATTATTACAACGTGTTGACTATTACACTGTTCACATATTTTTTTTGACCATCTTTTGTGATTTATACATATGAAAAAATATAGTCATGTGGAATATTGTTAGATTCATCTCGAAGTATACTTTCAAAATATCAACTTTGTTGAAGGGAAAATAACTTGAGACAGAAAGTAGGGCAAAGTTGTTTTATTATTCCATCAATGGGATCCCTTAAATAGGATGAAGTACATACAAACAGGCTTCAGCCAAATCCTAACTAGGAAAGCCCATAAATTAACAGACTTAGGCACACACTGGGTATTATTCCTTTAACACTCCCTCTTGTGCCTAGTCTACAAGCACATGTCATGTTGCCTCGTTAAAACCTCGTCAAGCAAAAACCCAGTGGGAAAAATGTCTTGATCGTAGGGAAAAGAGTACAGCATCTAGACACATCGAGTTTAGACTTCGTCCTTTGAATCTATCCTCTCATATGATCATTACATTTAATCATAGCGCTACTAAGGTGACCATTCCATCGATCCCTAAAATCGTACATTTTGTTACCTCGTTAAAAACCTTTCCAAGTGATAAAAACCCTGTGGGAAAAATGATCCTTGGAAGGAAAAGAGTATAACGTACGGTGTGGATGTAAGACTCCCCCTCAAGTCTACATCTCCCCCTGATTTGTACATCAATCAAGGATACTTTGAAAAACTTGTGCATGTGTCGTTTGCCTCATTAAAAACTTTGCCAAGTAACAAAACACAATGGGAGAAAATAAACCTTGGTCAAACAAAAGAGTACAACGTCGGTGAGTAAGTTTCTTTATGACTCACCCTTCTCCCTCTACCTTTACATCAATTTCGGGAGTTCAGAAATTCTCCGCATTCCGATACTTCTCACATGTTTTTCAAACACGGCCTTGGGCAGAGATTTGGTGAACAAATCGGCCACATTCTCCTCAGATCAGACTTGCTTTACTTGAATATTGAGGAGAGCCTGTTGTTGCTGATTATAGAAGAATTTTGGAGATATGTGTTTTGTGTTATCCCCCTTGATATACCCAAGCTTCATCTGTTCGATGCAAGCTGCATTATCTTCATATATGCATGTGGGTGCTCCAGTGACATTACTTAGTCCACTGTTACCTCGGATATGTGTAATGATATCTCTTAACCAAATACACTCACGTACCGCCTCATGCAAAGCGATAATTTCGGCGTGATTAGATGAGGTAGCTACAAGGGTTTGCTTTGTGGATCTCCAAGATATAGCGGTGTTCCCAATAGCAAATACATAGCCAGTTTGGGAACGACCTTTGTGTGGGTCGGAGAGATACCCTGCGTCAGCAAATCCTACCAACACGTTCGTCGGGGTAGGTTCTATGGCATTAGCATTTGCATTTACGGAAGCCGTTTCCTTTGCCTGCTTGTAGGGAAAGAATAGTCCCAAGTCAATGGTTCCTTTCAGGTATCGGAATATATTCTTGATACCATTCCAATGACGTTGCGTCGGTGCTGAACTAAATCGAGCTAGTAAGTTTACTGAGAAGGCGATGTCCGGTCGCGTACATTGAGCTAAGTACAATAGAGCACCTATTGCACTTAAGTAGGGAATTTCAGCTCCCAAAAGCTCTTCGTCATCTTCCTTTGGACGAAATGGATCTTTCTTCGCATCCAAGCTACGACCGATCATGGGAGTGCTAACCGGGTGTGCTTTGTCCATGTTAAAACGTCTAAGCATCTTCTGGACATAAGCAGACTGGTGGATGAGAATTCCACAGACTCTATGTTCTATCTGAATACCAAGACAGAAACGAGTCTTCCCAAGATCTTTCATCTCAAACTCAATTTTCAAGTATCCGGTGGTTTCTCTTATTTCATCAAGAGTGCCGATTATATTCATATCGTCGACATACACTGCGATGATCGCAAATCCGGAACTTGTTTTCTTTATAAAGACGCAAGGGCACATTTCATCGTTCTTGTATCCCTTTCCAATCAAGTATTCACTCAGACGGTTATACCACATCCTTCCAGATTGTTTCAAACCGTAAAGTGAGCGTTTCAAACGAACTGAATACGCACTCCGTGGTCTGGAGTTACTTGATTTGGGCAATGAAATGCCTTCGGGCACTTTCATGTAAATCTCCGTATCTAGATCCCCATAGAGATACGCAGTGACCACGTCCATTAGCTGTATTTCCAATCCTTCGGAAATAACTAGGCTGATTAGATAGCGGAACGTAATAACGTCCATTACGGGGGAGTACGTTTCCTCGTAATCTGTACCAGGGCATTGTGAGAAACCTTGTGCAACAAGGCGAGCCTTGTACCTCAGGATTTCATGATTCTCATTACACTTTCTCACAAGAACCCATTTGTGTCCAACAGGCTTTACACTTGGCGGAGTTAGCACTACTGGGCCAAGTACCTTGCGTTTTGTCAGAGAGTCAAGCTCTTACTGGATAGCTTCTTTCCATTTAGGCCAATCGGCTCTTTTTTGACATTCTTCAACATAGCGTGGTTCGATATCATCGTGCTCTATCATTTCTTGAGCAACTGTGTATGCAAACACGTCATCAATATGAGTGGTCGATCGTTCCATCAAATCAGACGCACTTTCATAATTGATCGAGATCTCTTTGTTTTCTAATGCTGAATCGATCTCCGGGGCGTCCCCCATTAATGATTCGTGGACATAGCTATAGTCAGAGATGATCTCGTGGGAAGGATTCCCAGTATTGATGATTAATGGGTTGGTTTGTGCCTCACCTGCCCTTTTCTTCCTTGGGCGGGTGTCTGTCGAACCGGGTGGCCTCCCCCTTTTCCTTTTGGGAGCCACGACCTCGATCGCGCTTCCACTGTGTGCGATCGCATCACTCGGTACGTTGGTGATGTGCCCCTTATTGGGGACTTCTAACCTTGCAGGCACATTTGCAGCTTGAATGTGTGATCTTGTCACTTTGGCGATATCAGTAAACGCATCAGGCATCGAATCTGCTACGTTCTGAAGATCGAGGATTCGTTGTACTTCACGATCACATAGTGAGGTATGAGGATCATAATGAGACAGACTCGGGACGTACCAAGACAATTCCTGTCGTTTCTTGAGAAATTTCTTTTTCTCCTCTCCCTCTAACGACGGGAATTCTGACTCATTGAAGTGACAATCCGCAAAACGCGCGGTAAAGAGACCACCTGTCAAGGGTTCTAAGTAGCGGATAATTGTTGGGGATTCGTATCCAACGTAAATACCTAAACGTCTTTGAGGACCCATTTTATTGCGTTGTGGGGGCGCAATCGGCACATATGTTGCATAACCAAATATGCGTAGGTGTGAAATATCCGGTTCATATCCAGTTACCAACTGGTACGCAGAAAATGGTTGGCCAACGGTGGGTCTGAAACGAATAAGTACGGCTGCATGTAGGACTGCATATCCCCAAGCAGAGATGGGCAGGTTGGTGCACAAAACCAATGCTCGTGCTACCATTTGGATTCTTTTAATGGTTGCCTCTATGAGACCATTTTGTGTATGCACATGAGGAACGAGATGCTCTACATCGATTCCGATTGACATGCAGTAGTCATCAAATACTTTTGATGTAAATTCTCCTGCATTATCGAGTCGAATAGACTTGATAGGGTGATCAGGATGGTGAGTCCTTAGACGAAT
Source organism: Orobanche coerulescens (assembly GCA_033398695.1). Classification (NCBI taxonomy): domain Eukaryota; kingdom Viridiplantae; phylum Streptophyta; class Magnoliopsida; order Lamiales; family Orobanchaceae; genus Orobanche; species Orobanche coerulescens. The sequence goes on from JAWKAU010000145.1 coordinate 251,564, forward strand.
GATCTGAGCTAGGAGTTTTGCAAATGCAGCATTTCGAGTGGAAAGGAGTGCGACATGTGACCAGCGTGTCGAAGCATCCACCAATACCATAAAGTACTTAAATGGTCCGCATTTTGGGTGGATGGGTCCACAAATATCTCCTTGTATACGTTGTAAGAATGGGATGTTCGCTTTAGTATCTTTAGTGTAGGAAGGTCTCCCTCCTACTTTAGCTCAAGAGCAGGCTTTGCAGAATGAGTGATGTGCTTTTAACATAGTCAATTGCTTAGAAGGGGCATATGTCTCTATTTCTTTAGATGACATAGCATGATTAACATCAATATTGTTCTTCGTGTTGAGTTGTTGCCCTTTTTTCACTCGAAAGAAAGGATGTCCGTGCGAGTTCTTTAGGATACGGATCATCATATCTCGACCAGGATGACCTAGTCTATCATGCCAAAGCCTATATGAGTCTTTGTACCAAATTTCATTTATGGTGACAACATAGGATTCGAATACCCTAATGGTTGTGGTGTAGAGTCCACTATTTTGACTCTTAAGTTTTTCTAATATGCGTTTACGTCCACATTTATTAGATGTAATATAAAGGAACTCGATTCCATTCTCACAGTGGGTTTCGACATGGAAACTATTTCTACGTATATCTTTAAAACTTAGTAAGGTTCGAGGGGCCCTAGGTGCGTATAGAGCATCGGTAACTCGGATAAGAGTGCCGTTAGGCAATAAAAATCGGGCATTGCCTCGCCCTTGGATGAGTTGGGAGGACCCAGTCATCGTGGTTACCGAGGTTTGACATGCAATTAATTCCGTGAATAGAAGCCTATTCCTAAGAATGGTGTGGGTGGTCCCACTGTCAACCAAACATTCAAGTTCTCCCCGATTCATTCCTACGAAAAGGAGAGAAAAAAATTCGAACCATAAACATGCAAGCAATATTCATTTCTTAGAAATAAAGCTATAAATATAACGTAAGCAATAATAATATCTTGTTCTAGAAAAACAAAGTTTCATCACACTATTACTGAAAATAAAACATCGATAAAACCATTCTGAGGTAACAATGCCAAATGTAAACGAGAAAGTAAACATAATGATGACATTCAGTCATAAAGGGGTGCCTCTAATGACTGTGACACGTATGGCTCATTGCGATTATCGGTGACTGTGAAATTGACGTCGGGGGACTCGTCGAGAGCATCTTCCACCATATAGTGAGCCTCCCGTTCTTTGGACTCTCTATATTTCTTGTAATGTGCTGCGACTTGCTTACTTGCATGGCAGTTCTTGTACCAATGTCCAGCATCTCCACATCGATAGTATGGTTCATTGCCAACTCTGACTTTGGGGGCGACATGGGGGGTAGGTGCTTTGTTTCCTTGGCCAGAAGAGCCGGGAGCACCAAGTCTTCTCATTACATTGGAAGAACCCCCACGTCCTCGACCACATCCTCGACCACTGTGCCCTCTTCCACGTTGTGGTTTGGGGTTGCCATGACCAGTCCCCTGTGCATTGGGGTTCTTTCCACCTTTCACTTTGCCATAGTTGGCCTCGGGAACTTTCTTTGTCCCAGCCGTCCTGGCATTGTTGCTCACTAATACTTCATTGTGCCTCTCAGCCACTTGCAGTAGGTTGATAAGCTTATTGAAGGTAGTGATGCGTTTATTGTCATACTCCAGCCTATACTGGTTCGCTAGTATAAAGCAGAAGTAGGAAAAGTGGAAAGAGTTTTCTGAATCATATCATCTTCTGTGAGGTCCTTTCCACAAAAATTAAGGCGTGCCTTCAGACGAAGCATGTCTTTGTTGAAATCGTTGATCTGTTTATAATCAAGCAAGCGGATTTCATTCCACTGCACGGACAACTCTGGGGGCAAAGTATTGTGGATGTTCCCAAAACGGCCCTTAAGGGCATCCCACAGTTCTTTTGGGGATTTCAACTGGAGATATTCCCACCTTAGGCTCGGGTCGATATGTCACCTAAGGAACATTAATGCACTAGCTTTGATTTTGTCAGACGGTACTTCGCCTGCTTTTTCAAAGATAGTAGCACTATAACCCTTAGCGATAAAAGTGGTCTCTACGTCAGAAACCCATCTATGGTACTCAAGCCCTTCTGAGTCCAAGATGTCAAATTCAGGACGAGTTGGATCAGCCATCTTGAGACAAGAAAAAAAGGAAAATGAATTTTCACAGTATATCATGAGTACTTTCCATGATAAAATTTTCAATAATGTGGAGGGTTATTATTTTTCAGAACCAAGATATGGTCAAAATTACTTTCGATGCTATTGGAGTTTTTACTGATGAAATTACTTTATCACGGTTCGAGTTGATATAGATAGTAGAAATAAGTCCTCTAGGTTCTACTAATGATGAACTTAATATACATGCCATAACTAACAATGCATGCAAAATATATATATAATTATAGATATAATCACATAGCCCTATGAATATATCTATACACGTATAAATGCAGTCAAAGAGGTACCTTATGCCGCAATAATTTTTAATTCAACGTGAATTTATTTTAATTCAAATTGCTTAATCAATTTATTTTAATTTAGTTAAAATTATGAATGCATCATGATTTTGCATAAATAAATTGCAGAGTATAAATATGCAATCAATAGTAATTACAAACATATAAATTCGCACATTGCAGATAGTAGGGTTCGTATTTGTGTACTTTGTTTTGTGAATAGGAGCAGAAAATCTAGACTGAATCGGGTCTGGATCGCGGCCGAGGCCGACAACCGGTGCGGATCGCGGGCCGAGTGCTGGACAACAGGGTCTGGATCGCTAGCCGAGTCTTTGGACAACCGGATGCGGATCGCGGTGATCTTTGGACAACCGGTCTGGATCGCGGCCAGTCTTTGGACAACCGGGTCTGGATCATTGGCCGATTTCTGGGCTTGGATCTGGGACGAAAACGCCACGGACTGGCTTGTCGGAATTGGCAGCGACGGAGGCTGGAGAAGGGTCGATGATCGATCGACGGTTACGGGCGGGTGGAGGTGACCTAATTGCTCGTGGTGGAGGCGAGCGACCGGAGGTTAAGATTCCGGGGGTAGTGGAGTCGGGTCGAAGTCGATCGCCTTTGGTAGGGAACGAGCAGCGTCGTCGGGATGTCCTAAGCCTTCAACGGCGATTATGGACGAAATCCGGGTACGGGGGGATGAGTCGCGGAGCAGGTCGCGTCGGATTTGGGATATCCAATCTGGACGGGGAAGGGGATGACGACGGCGATGGAGGTCTAGGGTTCGCAGGCTGCGGCGGCGGCGGCTAGGGTTTCGACCGCGGGATTTCAAAAAAAAAAAATGGAACGGGATTTTTTTTCGTGCTCAACCGGGAACTACGTGCTGATAACGTGTTGAAAGAAAAATAACTTGAGACAGAAAGTAGGGCAAATTTGTTGTTGTATTATTCCATCAATGAGATCCCTTAAATAGGGTGAAGTACATATAAACAGGCCCCAGCCAAATCCTAACTAGGAAAGTCCATAAATTAACAGACTTAGGCACACAATGGGTATTATTCATTTAACAAACTTTTTATAATTTTTAAAAGTAAAGAATTGAAGATATTAATAATCAAAGTTGTGCATTGACAAACGTGAAAGTTTTGCGGTTATAAGAGAAGGGAGGTTGTATATAAATGAAACTATTACTATAATATAAATTTTGTGATTATATATTGGTTCAACGTTTTAATTTTTGAACGAAATTCAAGCGGCAATATTGAAAAAGAGTTTTCAATTGACATTAGTGGTTGTTTGTCGATATGAAAATAAAAAATCGAGGGTGAGTCCAAAGGAGAGGTTGAGTCTTGAATGGTAATACTATGACTATCAAATGATCGCATGCAAACTTATTGATTACTGTTATGTTTAGCTCAAATGAATTTAATTAATTACTGGGCCCAAATCTTATTCTACTATTTGAGCAGTCCAGCCCAAAACAAATAAACCCCGCTCCTAAGCTCGGCTTCTGGAAACATTTGAGGCTTTAATCTCGGCCGTCTATTTGGACGGTGCAATCGCACCCGTCACGGCCTTAACAAAAAGCCTTCCCCCTGTAACCCTAGCTCATTTCTTTCCTTCCCTTCTCTCTCTTCTCTGTTTCTTCTCCTCACCGGTATCTTCTCCTCCTTCTCAAAACTATCTGCATGGCTCCGATCCAAGCGAAAGTGCATCCCCTTATCAGTTTAAATGATAAGGTGGGATGCGCTTCCCCGGATTTCGATGTCGTTGTATGTTTTGGGTATTTATACCCCTTTTCGGTGAGTTGAGAATATACAAGAAAATAAAGAGAAAATTGTGTGTTGATTTCTGAGATTCTAAGTGAGTTTTTAAGATTCGGTGTGAAATCGATATTTCTTTCTGTGTGAAAAACATTTATGAGTGAAATCATTTGAAACTGCTTGAGCTCTTTCGGGTTTGTGTTCACGGGTTCTTGAAACCGCTTGGGATTAGGGTTTATCGGGCCGTCGGACGTCGAATTCCTGTGAGCCTTGGACGTGGGTACTGAGTTGGAGGACTGCGCCGACATCCTGTTAAAATTCTTACCACTTTCATCTTCGGGTTTAGATCAATTCAGATCTGCTCGGTTTGAATTTTGAACTTTCTTATTTAATCTATTTTATTTGTGTTAATAAAATAGGAATTGAGCTAGATAATATAATAGGAATTAGGCTTGATAATGAATTATAGGAGTTGGACCCAAAATACTTGAATTGAGTTTGGACTTATAATGGTTGGCTGACCCAAAATGAACGTATTAACATTAATTTAAAATGGACTTCTGAATATTGGGCTTAATGGACCTATAAATTTTGGGCTCGATAATTAATTGACTTGGGTCTATGGTTAAATTAGAAATTCATGAATTGAGCTTAATAAATAATCACAAGTCCAATTCATAATTTAATTTGAATTATTATTATATTTTCTATAAAAATAATTAATAAATTAAGAAATTTTTTCTAAATTTAGCGGATGTTACACTGCTCCTGTTTTAACTGCTGAAACTTCTTCACACCCTGTTCTGAATAGGGTGGAGCATCTTAGTGATAATGAAGTACCTATTGAATTTGAAGATGCGGAAAATCCTGAATCTTCTAATACTCAGTCTGATAATCTTAACAATCCTGAAAATGAAGTTGAATCTGAATCTGTTTCAGATGATTTGTCAGATTATCAATTAACTAGGGATAGGCCTAGGAGGAACATTAGAAGACCTATAGGTTTAGATGATTTTCACATGGCTTCTCTTGCTTTTAATATGTTTGATATGCTTGATGGTAATGAACCTAAAACTTACAGCGATGCTTTAAACATGGTTAAATGTTATGAATGAAGAAATGATATCCTTGCTTGCTAATCAAACTTGGACCCTTTTTCCCAAACCTAAAAACTGTTCATTGATTGATTGCAAATGGTTGTTCAAGGTTAAGAATGAAGAAGATAGTGTCAAATTTAAAGCTAGGTTAGTTACAAAAGGTTTTACCCAACGTGAAGGTATTGATTATACCAAAATATTTGCTCCTGTAGTTAAATTCACCACTATTCGAATCATGCTAGCATTAGTTGCACATCATAATCGGGAAATAAAATAATTAGACGTTAAGACTGCATTCTTGCATGGAGAATTAAAGGAAAAAAATTCATGAAACAACTTGAGGGTCTTATAGACAATAATCATCCTGATCATGTTTGTCTACTTAATTGTATGATTTGAAGCAATCTCCTAGACAGTGGAATAAAAAATTTAATGATTGCATGCTCGCTTTGAAATTTCGTCGTAGTGTATATGATCCATGCCTTTATTTCAAAGATAATTCTGATATTCCCACCTTCTTGATCATTTGTGTTGATGATATGCTATTGATTAGTTCTTGCATTAAATCAATTGAGCATGTTCAAAATCGCTTAGATAAACAATTTGATATGAAGTATCTATGAAATGCTAAAAGAATTTTAGGCATGAATATTGTCAGGGACGGACCCAATGACATTTTGTTTCTTAATCAGTCTTCTTACATTGGTAAAATTCTTGAGAAATTTTCTATGATTGATGCTAAAACTGTTAGTGTGCCCCTGACGTCTCATTTCTTGTTAACTAAAAATCAGTCTCCTAAAATTGATTATGAAATTAGTGAAATGAAATATGTCCCTTATGCGAATGCTATTGGATCTGTCATCTATCTCATGGTTAGTACTAGGCCCGATATTACATATGCAGTTGTCTAAGTATATATATGGCTAACCCTGATAGGCCTTATTGGGAGGCTCTTAAATGGTTACTTCGTTATTTGAAAAATTTGTTATCTCAAGGTCTTGTTTTCTCTAAATCTGATGAGAGGGTTAAATTTGTAATGCCCATGATTTTGGCGTCCGGACATCTTGAATTATTTATCGATTCAAGCGGATATGTGGTGCCTGTGTTTATGTGATCGTATGTCATTGTCCGTTAGTGTTTCGTTGCATGTTGAATGATCAATGTTTTGTCGAGGAATATCATTGTTGTGCATTTAGATCGACTTTGTAAGATCACCACCGGTAATTATAACGTCTAAAAATTCTGAAACATTACAGTGTTATAGAGCATTAAGTTAGCTTTCTAATGGTTCAAACGGTGAGTCAATCGGAATCCGGACGAATGAGTTATGGTCGAAATAGCAAAGACTACACATCTATTAGTGCGCGCTAACGGAGACTGGCAGAAGTAGGGGTGAAAACTGGGCGGATATTTCCCGCCCGATCCAGAGCCGTATCCGATCGGGATCAAATTCGGGATGAAAATAGGTATCCGATCGGATTCGGATAAGCCAGATAGTTGAATTCGGATACGGGTTCGAATTCGGATAATGCAATATCCGCCCGTATCCGAGTTTCTCCATATTTTATCGGATATTATCCGGATACCAATCCGGATAATAAATCCGGATATCCATATTTTTAAATTTTAAATATACTTTATTATATACATATATATATATATATATATATATATAATACTTTTGGACTTCAATGTAATAACTTTTCAAACTTTCAAGAAAAAAATATTTTTTTTCAAAAAAAATATATTTTCTGGAAAAATATATTCTTTTTTGAAAAATTAAAAAAATTATCTTTTCGAAAAAAACATTATTATGGAAATTTTTTATTTCTTCGAAAAAAATTAAAAAAATATTTTTTCGAAAAAAAAATTTATTTTCTGGAAAAAATATATTATTTTTTCGAAAAAATAAAATTATTTTCTGGATTTTTTATATTTTTTGAAAAAAAAAAAAAAAAAAATACTTTTTGCGAAAAATAAAAAAAATTATTTTCTGGAAAAAAAGTTATATTTCGAAAAAAAATTATTTTCTGGGAAAAAAATATTTTTTAAAAGAAATGTATTAGCCAAACACTTTAATACTAACTTATAAGCTATTTGTTTCATATGAAATATATTTTAAAAGAAATGTTCTATTCAAGTAAGGGACAATTATATATAATATAATAATGGTTAAAAACAATTAAATTAAGACTCTTTAGTCTTTGCTAAGTATGTAGCTTATGTTTTTATGGGAGAGAGTGAATAAGTAAAAATGATGGAACCTTATTATGAAACAATTTTTAAAAAAATTACTATAGTTTGCATTAGAACTTTTATGAAATATTGTGTAGGTAGTTTTTTTTATATGCGCAATCACTTCCAAACGATTTTTGTATGACACGTATTATCCGATTATATTTATTCGAATCCGGCCCGAATCCGTCCCGTGTCCGTATCCCGAATAATCCGAATTCGTATCCGTATCCGGCCTTCTCGTATCCGACTCCGAATTCGAGAGAAAAATATGGGTTAAGATACGGGAAGAGCATTATCCGCCCGTATCCGATCCGTTTTCACCCCTAGGCAGAAGGTTCTGGACTTCATTTTTCAGCCGATAGCGCATGCTACACATGCCGTAGCGCGCGCTAATTGTTGACAGTATATATAGGACTGCAGGGGTCAACTTTCGTCATTTCTTCCTATTCTTCCTTCCTTCCAGCGATCTGGGCGATCTTGAGGGTGTGCAAGCGTGGATTTTGGCCTGATATCATCATCCATCAACATCTTTGAGTTCCTAGTACGGATTTAACAACATTCCAACATCTTTCACCATTTTAATCAAGGTAAAGTTCTTAGAACCCTAATTTTGGGTATTCTGGGGGTTTTGTTCTTGATTTTGATTTCAATCCGTTTTTCATGAATCGAGTAATGTTAAATGATGTTGTTAAACATGTTCTATGGATTGCATATCCATTTCCTTGATTCTTTCGACCCAATTGATGAATCGAGTGTTCTTGAGGAACCCTGAACACTTAGTGTTTGATTAAATGTTCATATGAGTTTTTCTTTGTTGATTTGAGGCGTTTCCCATTGGTTTTGGTCTTGCTCCTTGTTGTGATCATATTTTCGTTGTTTTTACAGAAGTCGTAGGTGTTCGAGGTTTTCCAGTCGAGCCGTGTTCGTCGGAGTTTTCAGTATCGATTATCGAGGCAAGTATTTTGCCCATACATTACGTGTTTTGTAGAAATAGTAGTTGGTGACCAATTATGTGTGCTACTTGAATGCTGATAATGAATTTCCCAAAGAATCGGTATATTTTCACCAACGGTTTCTATAAAGACAACTCATGTGTTTTGTGAACAAAGGTGTTTTTTCTGAATATATGTATTAGTGTGGTATGTTAGAATATGTTGTAGTCATATTACGTGGTTATAGTAGTCCTTGTTCGCTTGTCGAGGATTCAGTATGGATCCATGTACTCGTTTGGCAAATATGTGATGTTGTGTGATATTAGTTGTGACTCCTTTGTAAGGAGGTTGTGCTGCTCGGTGTTGTTTGGAAATTGTACTTCCTTGTTGTTGTGTGATGATTGTAAATTGATGTGCCACCAGGTAGGACTTTTTGAACCTCCGGGATCCGTCCTTGCTAATAAGGATCGGGCGTGACCATAGGGTTATCCAAACCGGGTATGTCTCGTGGAGGCTCCGAGGTTAGTGGCTTGCTAGCCCGATGCCGGGATAACTTATGGTTGTGGTTTGATTGTGTGTGTTGGGATTCGGTGATTAAAATCGAGATACGCAGCGGAAAATAAACCGGTTCAACCGGATAAAACCAAACCCCAAAACGGATCGATCAAGCATCGTATAAACGAATATAAAATTGACGAAGATAAATTAAGAGATCATACCCTCATAGACCTTTGATAATATTTACCTGATTCCGAGCACAACACGAATCCAATCAAACGAGCCTTTAGAAATTCCCGAGCACTAAAAGCACCGTGCCTCTACGTATCACGCGTCGGAAGATGACCGGAAGATATTTCTATCAACTTATACTCTAAGTATACGGCTAGAAGTTGATAGAATTAGTTTATATATAATTTTATAAATACTCTAAGTATTTTATAAAAATTATTTTCTCTCAAATACACTTAGAAATCAAATGTATAAAGCTTGAAAATAACCTCTCTTTTTCCCTCAAAACTCACGGCCAAGCATTCGTTGGTGGAATGAAGATAGTGTTGTTTTTATAACATAAAAACACATCACACCACACATCATGCCAAGAATAAAAAAGTATTAATTATACACCATGTATAATTAAAGTCCCCACATCAAATAAATAAATCATCAAGTCAAAATAGATGATAATACCCAATGTGAGGTGAGTGGGGGCAAGGGAGGAGAAAAGTGGTTGGTTCATTTCGTTCCGTGAAACGAACCATCGTGTATCTAATCCGATAGATAAACCTTGGTACGTTTCAATATTAATACAATTAATTAATCCAATTAATTATATTAAAAATAATTTCTCTAAGAAATAATATAAATAAATTAATTACCCAGTAATTTATTTAATTCACGAGACCGATTTAATTTATCCAATAAATTAAATTAGACATCTAATGTCCAATATTAACCAAGAGAGAATAAGCTAAATATAATCCGTTGTCAATTCCTGTGCCGCGACTCTGTAGGTTCGTCTTAGTTAGCATTGGGAGGATCCAAAGAATGTTAGCACCACTTAGCCAGTCTCGTGGCCCACTCCGTAACATAACTGAGAACGAATGATAGGATCATTCCAAAACCATTATGTCGTAAATACCGTATACGTATAAACGCTTCAATCATATGTCCCGGTCAAGTATTAGGGTCACGGTAAAGTCAAACCCTACTGTAACTTGACTCTATGCTTTCTGTCAATGCAAACCGATATCATCGAGCTCTCGTGTATCAAATACAACTAGCTCTGAATGCTTTGGCCAAAGACTTATGATCTTATTTGCCATTAACCGCATAGGACATTTACCTGCTCACTAACATAATCCCTACTTTCTCTTTTATATCCGGGGTCAAACTAGCGAGACAGAATCCTATCTTGCTATTCAGTAGAGACTGCTACTTGCCCATTAAGTTGCATTTCGAGGTTGACCCCACCAACCGGCGATTGGATCGAACTACTCTAATGACTAACTTAATGTCACAAGCACATCTCCTACTGAAACCTCAAGTCAAAGGCCCACGTATACCTATCACAATTTTTCGATTCATCCCTGAGTGATATCCATGTGACCGAATCGAGTTGAGTCTTGTTCGAGTATACTAATCCCATTAGCATACCTATAACGTGTTCTCCCACTAACCGTTAGTGAAGACATGCACTCTACATGTCAAAGTACACGTTATAGAAGTCTTGTCTAAACTTAATGCCCAGTTGAGTTTTATCGAATTGCGAACTAGTTAAGCATTCGAGCTCTAAACACTTCTAGTGCCTATATCCTTATCTCCATAAGGAGTAGAATGCTCGCTCTCAAATGCAAGGACTATTATTTTATATACCAAATCATAATGCAGTGATATACAATAATATAGAAATAATAATTGCCTTATTAAATATAATATTCATAATTACAATACAATTGCTCTCACTCTCTCATCATATGAGTGGCATTCGAGGGCATATTCCTAGCAATCTCCCACTTGCACTCAATGCCACAAACTATGGTATCTAATAACCATACTCGCCAGATGTTTCTCTAAGACCTTCTGAGATAGTGGCTTGGTAAGCGGATCAGCAATGTTATTTGCTGTGTCTACTCTCTGCAGTATAACATTCCCATCCCGAACCATTTCTCTAACAAAATGATATCTTCTCGCAATATGTTTGATGTTGTGGTGAGACCTAGGATCCTTAGCCTGTGCAACAGCTCTGTCGTTGTCACAAAACAGTGTCACGGGATTCTCTGCGTTAGGAACCACTTGACGTTCCTCAGTGAACTTCTTTTTCCAAAAAGCTTCTTTAGCAGCCTCCGTAGCTGCCTGATATTCGGCTTGACATGTAGAGATAGCAGTCGAACTTTGCTTGACACTTTTCCAAGAAACTGCCCCACCATTCAGAGTAAAGATATACCCTGATGTGGACATCTGATCATCCATGTCCCCCGAAAAATCTGAGTCTGTATAACCTATCACTCGAAGTTCCCCACCGCCGTATGTAAGAACCAAGTCTTTAGTCCTCCTTAGGTACTTTAGAATGTTCTTTACAGCAGTCCAATGTTCCTACCCTGGATTTGACTGAAACCGACTTACTCGCTCACAGCATAGGCAATGTCTGGTCTAGTGCAAATCATTGCATACATGAGGCTACCTACTGCCGAAGCATAGGGTACCTTGCTCATTTCCTTTCTATCTTCCTCTCTTTGAGGACACATCTCTAAGGAAAGTATTGCACCATGTTGCATAGGTAGAAACCCTCTTTTAGAATCTTCCATCCTAAATCGCTTCAGGATCTTTTCTATGTAGAGGGCTTGGGAAGGACCTAACATTCTTTTCGCTCTATCCCGGTAGAGACGAATACCCAGAATATAGGTAGCTTCTCCCAAGTCTTTTATTGAGAACTCTTTATAAAGCCAAGCTTTCACAGAACTGAGCATTCCTACGTCGTTTCCTATAAGTAGAATGTCATCTAGATATACTATTAAGAACGCAATTTTGCTCCCACTAACCTTCTTGTAAATATAGGGCTCCTCTTCGTTTTGGACAAAATCAAACTCTTTGACTGTCTCGTTAAAACAAAGATTCCAACTCCGCGATGCTTGCTTCAGTCCATAAATGGCACGCTGAAGTTTGCATACTTTATGAATATTGGTTTGAGATATGAATCCCTTTGGTTGTTCCATGTAAATCTCCCCCTCGAGGAATCCATTTAGGAATGCCGTTTTCACATTCATTTGCCATATTTCATAATCTAAGTGGGCTGCTATGGCAAGCATCATGCAAATAGACTTAATCAAAGCTACAGACGAGAAGGTCTCGAAGTAATCGATTCCTTCTCTTTGGGAATAACCCTTTGCCACAAGCCTGGCCTTATAGGTATCAACCTTGCCATCTCCATCAGTCTTTCTTTTATAGATCCATTTGTTTCCAATAGGCACTATGCCTTTAGGAGGATCTACCAAAGTCCAGACCTGATTAGCATGCATTGAGTCTATCTCAGCTCCCATAGATTCTTGCCACTTGGCGGAGTCAACATCTACCATCGCTTGGTCGTATGTAGAAGGATCATTCTCTTGACTATTTTTTGTCTTCTCATGGAAACCCAGTTCCTCTTGATGCAGATAGCCATATCTATCAGGTAATTGAGAAATTCTTCTAGACTTGCGAGGTTGTGTTTGTATTTCAGTATCCCATGGAATCCCTGGATATCCTATGAAACGACCTTTCACAGACCTAGATTCCAATTTCTCCACTTTATTCTTCTTGACATAAGCAGGGCATCCCCAAATCCTAATGTGATTAAGACTTGGTTTACTACCTCTCCACATCTCATATGGAGTTTAGGAACGGATTTGGAAGGACATCTGTTCAAGATATGCACAGCAGTAAGGAGCGCGTAACCCCACAAATAAATCAGTAGATCAGTATAGTTAAGCATGGAGCGAACCATGTCCAAAAAGGTTGGGTTCCTTCTTTATGATACACCATTTAATTGTGGAGTAGCTGGAGGAGTGAATTGTGACACTATTCCTAGTTCTTTTAAGAACTCATCAAATATGTATTCATGTACTCACCACCTCGGTCTGACCGAAGAGTCTTAACACGGTTACCTGTTTGATTTTCAACTAGGGCTTTAAATTTTTTGAATTTATCAAAAGCTTCAGACTTATGTTTCATTAAGTACACGAATCCATACCTGGTATGGTCATCAGTGAATGTAATGAAATACTGAAAGCCATCTCGTGCCACTTAAAAAGGGCCACAGACGTCGGTATGGATCAATCCAAGTTTTTCAGCAGCTCTTTCAAAAGTCCCTGCGAAGGGTAACTTAGTCATTTTGCCTTGAAGGCAAGATTCACAAGTTGGATAGGGATCTTATCCCAATGGACCAGTAAGCCTATCTTTCTCCATTTTATGAACCTTGGTCTGACCAATATGACCAAGTCTAAGATGCCACTTAAGTGCTTGGTTCGTTTCATCCCTACCACGCTTCCTAGTTATAGTGTTCACAGTTGTTTTATTCTTAAGATTTAAATGGTGTAAACCATTTAATAATGTAGCAATACCAACCAATTTATTTCTGAAATAAATACGACAGGATCCATCTCCAATAAAGAAGTGAAATCCCTTTCGGTCAATGACCGGAATTGATACAATATTCTTGTGCCCCTTGGGCAAAACAAGTACATCATCTAAAGTAAGAATAAAACCAGATTCTAAATCCAACATAAGGGATCCAATATCAGAAGCCTCGACACTATGCCCAAAGAATCGGTATATTTTCACCAACGGTTTCTATAAAGACAACTCATGTGTTTTGTGAACAAAGGTGTTTTTTCTGAATATATGTATTAGTGTGGTATGTTAGAATATGTTGTAGTCATATTACGTGGTTATAGTAGTCCTTGTTCGCTTGTCGAGGATTCAGTATGGATACATGTACTCGTTTGGCAAATATGTGATGTTGTGTGATATTAGTTGTGACTCCTTTGTAAGGAGGTTGTGCTGCTCGGTGTTGTTTGGAAATTGTACTTCCTTGTTGTTGTGTGATGATTGTAAATTGATGTGCCACCAGGTAGGACTTTTTGAACCTCCGGGATCCGTCCTTGCTAATAAGGATCGGGCGTGACCATAGGGTTATCCAAACCGGGTATGTCTCGTGGAGGCTCCGAGGTTAGTGGCTTGCTAGCCGATGCCGGGATAACTTATGATTGTGGTTTGATTGTGTGTGTTGGGATTCGGTGATTAAAATCGAGATACGCAGCGGAAAATAAACCGGTTCAACCGGATAAAACCAAACCCCAAAACGGATCGATCAAGCATCCTATAAACGAATATAAAATTGACGAAGATAAATTAAGAGATCATACCCTCGTAGACCTTTGATAATATCTACCTGATTCCGAGCACAACACGAATCCAATCAAACGAGCCTTTAGAAATTCCCGAGCACTAAAAGCACCGTGCCTCTACGTATCACGTGTCGGAAGATGACCGGAGGATATTTCTATCAACTTATACTCTAAGTATACGGCTAGAAGTTGATAGAATTAGCTTATATATAATTTTATAAATAAGTATTTTATAAAAAATATTTTCTCTCAAATACACTTAGAAATCAAATGTATAAAGCTTGAAAATAACCTCTCTCTTTTTCCCTCAAAACTCACGGCCAAGCATTCGTTGGGGGAATGAAGATAGTGTTGTTTTTATAACATAAAAACACATCACACCACACATCATGCCAAGAATAAAAAAGTATTAATTATACACCATGTATAATTAAAGTCCCCACATCAAATAAATAAATCATCAAGTCAAAATAGATGATAATACACCATGTGAGGTGAGTGGGGGGGGGGGGGGGGGCAAGGGAGGAGAAAAAGTGGTTGGTTCATTTCGGTCCGTGAAACGAACCATCGTGTATCTAATCCGATAGATAAACCTTGGTACGTTTCAATATTAATACAATTAATTAATCCAATTAATTAATTATATTAAAAATAATTTCTCTAAGAAATAATATAAATAAATTAATTACCCAGTAATTTATCTAATTCACGAGACCGATTTAATTTATCCAATAAATTAAATTAGACATCTAATGTCCAATATTAACCAAGAGAGAATAAGCTAAATATACTCCGTCGTCAATTCCTGTGCCGCGACTCTGTAGGTTCGTCTTAGTTAGCATTGGGAGGATCCAAAGATAGTTAGCACCACTTAGCCAGTCTCGTGGCCCACACCGTAACATAACTGAGAACGAATTATAGGATCATTCCAAAACCATTATGTCGTAAATACCGTATACGTATAAACGCTCCAATCATATGTCCCGGTCAACTATTAGGGTCACGGTAAAGTCAAACCCTACTGTAACTTGACTCTATGCTTTCTGTCAATGCAAACCGATATCATCGAGCTCTCGTGCATCAAATACAACTAGCTCTGAATGCTTTGGCCAAAGACTTATGATCTTATTTGCCATTAACCGCATAGGACATTTACCTGCTCACTAACAGGAGAAAGAATCCTATCTTGCTATTCAGTAGAGACTGCTACTTGCCCATTAAGTTGCATTTCGAGGTTGACCCCACCAACCGGCGATTGGATCGAACTACTCTAATGACTAACTTAATGTCACAAGCACATCTCCTACTGAAACCTCAAGTCAAAGGCCCACGTATACCTATCACAATTTTTCGATTCATCCCTGAGTGATATCCATGTGACCGAATCGAGTTGAGTCTTGTTCGAGTATACTAATCCCATTAGCATACCTATAACGTGTTCTCCCACTAAACGTTAGTGAAGACATGCACTCTACATGTCAAAGTACACATTATACAAGTCTTGTCTAAACTTAATGCCCAGTTGAGTTTTATCGACTTGCGAACTAGTTAAGCATTCGAGCTCTAAACACTTCTAGTGCCTATCTCCTTATCTTCATAAGGAGTAGAATGCTCGCTCTCAAATGCAAGGACTATTATTCTATATACCAAATCATAATGCCAGTGATATACAATAATATAGAAATAATAATTGCCTTATTAAATATAATATTCATAATTACAATACAATTGCTCTCACTCTCTCATCATATGAGTGGCATTCGAGGGCATATTCCTAGCAATCTCCCACTTGCACTCAATGCCACAAACTATGGTATCTAATACCCATACTCTCCAGATGTTTCTCTAAGACCTTCTGAGATAGTGGCTTGGTAAGCGGATCAGCAACGTTATTTGCTGTGTCTACTCTCTGCAGTATAACATTCCCATCCCGAACCATTTCTCTAACAAAATGATATCTTCTCGCAATATGTTTGGTGTTGTGGTGAGACCTAGGATCCTTAGCCTGTGCAACAGCTCTGTCGTTGTCACAAAACAGTGTCACGGGATTCTCTGCGTTAGGAACCACTTGACGTTCCTCAGTGAACTTCTTTTTCCAAAAAGCTTCTTTAGCAGCCTCCTTAGCTGCCTGATATTCGGCTTGACATGTAGAGATAGCAGTCGCACTTTGCTTGGCACTTTTCCAAGAAACTGCCCCACCATTCAGAGTAAAGATATACCCTGATGTGGACATCTGAGCATCCATGTCCCCCGAAAAATCTGAGTCTATATAACCCATCACTCGAAGTTCCCCACCGCCGTATGTAAGAACCAAGTCTTTAGTCCTCCTTAGGTACTTTAGAATGTTCTTTACAGCAGCCCAATGTTCCTGCCCTGGATTTGACTGAAACCGACTTACTCGCTCACAGCATAGGCAATGTTCGGTCTAGTGCAAATCATTGCATACATGAGGCTTCCTACTGCCGAAGCATAGGGTACCTTGCTCATTTCCTTTCTATCTTCCTCTCTTTGAGGACACATCTCTAAGGAAAGTTTTGCACCATGTTGCATAGGTAGAAACCCTCTTTTAGAATCTTCCATCCTAAATCGCTTCAGGATCTTTTCTATGTAGAGGGCTTGGGAAGGACCTAACATTCTTTTCGCTCTATCCCGGTAGAGACGAATACCCAGAATATAGGTAGCTTCTCCCAAGTCTTTCATTGAGAACTCTTTATAAAGCCAAGCTTTCACAGAACTGAGCATTCCTACGTCGTTTCCTATAAGTAGAATGTCATCTACATATACTATTAAGAATGCAATTTTGCTCCCACTAACCTTCTTGTAAATATAGGGCTCCTCTTCGTTTTGGACAAAATCAAACTCTTTGACTGTCTCGTTAAAACGAAGATTCCAACTCCGCGATGCTTGCTTCAGTCCATAAATGGCACGCTGAAGTTTGCATACTTTATGAATATTGGTTTGAGATATGAATCCCTTAGGTTGTTCCATGTAAATCTCCCCCTCGAGGAATCCATTTAGGAATGCCGTTTTCACATTCATTTGCCATATTTCATAATCTAAGTGGGCTGCTATGGCAAGCATCATGCAAATAGACTTAATCAAAGCTACAGACGAGAAGGTCTCGAAGTAATCGATTCCTTCTCTTTGGGAATAACCCTTTGCCACAAGCCTGGCCTTATAGGTATCAACCTTGCCATCTCCATCAGTCTTTCTTTTATAGATCCATTTGTTTCCAATAGGCACTATGCCTTTAGGAGGATCTACCAAAGTCCAGACCTGATTAGCATGCATTGAGTCTATCTCAGCTCCCATAGCTTCTTGCCACTTGGCGGAGTCAACATCTACCATCGCTTGGTCGTATGTAGAAGGATCATTCTCTTGACTATTTTTTGTCTTCTCATGGAAACCCAGTTCCTCTTGATGCAGATAGCCATATCTATCAGGTAATTGAGAAATTCTTCTAGACTTGCGAGGTTGTGTTTGTATTTCAGTATCCCATGGAATCCCTGGATATCCTATGAAACGACCTTTCACAGACCTAGATTCCAATTTCTCCACTTTATTCTTCTTGACATAAGCAGGGCATCCCCAAATCCTAATGTGATTAAGACTTGGTTTACTACCTCTCCACATCTCATATGGAGTTTAGGAACGGATTTGGAAGGACATCTGTTCAAGATATGCACAGCAGTAAGGAGCGCGTAACCCCACAAATAAATCAGTAGATCAGTATAGTTAAGCATGGAGCGAACCATGTCCAAAAAGGTTGGGTTCCTTCTTTATGATACACCATTTAATTGTGGAGTAGCTGGAGGAGTGAATTGTGACACTATTCCTAGTTCTTTTAAGAACTCATCAAATATGTATTCATGTACTCACCACCTCGGTCTGACCGAAGAGTCTTAACACGGTTACCTGTTTGATTTTCAACTAGGGCTTAAAATTTTTTGAATTTATCAAAAGCTTCAGACTTATGTTTCATTAAGTACACGAATACATACCTGGTATGGTCATCAGTGAATGTAATGAAATACTGAAAGCCATCTCGTGCCACTTAAAAAGGTCCACAGACGTCGGTATGGATCAATCCAAGTTTTTCAGCAGCTCTTTCAAAAGTCCCTGCGAAGGGTAACTTAGTCATTTTGCCTTGAAGGCAAGATTCACAAGTTGGATAGGGATCTTATCCCAATGGACCAGTAAGCCCATCTTTCTCCATTTTATGAACCTTGGTCTGACCAATATGACCAAGTCTAAGATGCCACTTAAGTGCTTGGTTCGTTTCATCCCTACCACGCTTCCTAGTTATAGTGTTCACAGTTGTTTTATTCTTAAGATTTAAATGGTATAAACCATTTAATAATGTAGCAATACAAACCAATTTATTTCTGAAATAAATACAACAGGATCCATCTCCAATAAAGAAGTGAAATCCCTTTCGGTCAATGACCGGAATTGATACACTATTCTTGTGCCCCTTGGGCAAAACAAGTACATCATCTAAAGTAAGAATAAAACCAGATTCTAAATCCAATATAAGGGATCCAATATCAGAAGCCTCGACACTATGCCCACTTCCGACGGTGACCATCACCTCCCCTGAATCCAACTTCCTACTTCGTTCCAGATCCTGATTCATTGTATAAATGTGAGAACTCGCACCGGAATTAAGTATCCAAGAAGTAGAATATACAGTTACAGAACAATTCGTTTCTAAAACCAGTAGTTCCGTACCTGAAGGCGCATTACGGTCAAGCTTTGGACAGTACCTCTTCCAGTGGCCTAGCTCACCGCAGTTGAGTCATACATCCGTTTTCTTGGCCCCCTTGCTCTTTTTAACCATTGGGGCCATGCCCTTTCCCTTGTCGATCTTGGCTATTGGACCTAACCGTTTCTTGTTCTTTTTCTTGTTATTCTTGGACTTTCAAGTCCCAGAAGAAATCACAAGTGCAGCTTCCTTTCCCTTTGTCTTCATCGAGGTAGGCGGTAGTCGGTTGTTCATTAGCGGCTAAGTTACATGCAATCTCATTGCGATTGAAGTTCATGACAAATTGGGAAAAGGAGTCGAAGTGACTGCGGGATAAGGTCGGTTTGGAGAGATGCATGCATCCCGAAAATCAAGAGCTTCAATCGCGATCATCGAGATCATCTTGAGGACATGGTCCCCAACCCTCTCTCCTTCTTTCATCCTGGCGCTGAATAATTGCTTCGATATCTCATATCTAGCAGTTCGGCTATGCTCTCCATAGAGCTCAGTCAGGTGCGCTAAGATGGCTCGCGAAGACGTCATCTTTTCATGGGCACGTTGAAGCTCATTGGTCATTGAGCCTAACATGTACCCTCGCACTCTTATGTCGTCTTTTACCCATTTCTCATGGCCATCGACATCTTCCTGATTGGCTCGGGTTCTTGCAGGAGCCGCTGGGATGTCCACCTCCAAGACATATCCCAACATTTCCATAGTTAGGACAATTCTCAAGTTCCGAAGCCAGTCCACATAGTTCGGACCAGTCAGGACATTCTTTTCAAGTAGTATAGCGAGTGGGTTTATTGTCATATTGAGAGTTTTGTTAACTGCAGAGAATAATTTAAGATTCGTTAGTGATTGTTTAATTATGATCCGAGTAAAGAATTTAAGGACTTTCTTTATTCATAACTCGGCTCCCACTATTTTATCGGCATTTACACACTCACATGTTAAATCCGGAAGTCTTGGGTGACTTCATAGTGGTGATCGATTTCTTTACAAAGTTTAATAGAGGGCAACCCATACGGTTTCTATTCTATTATTATTTGTAAAGTGATGTCTAACACCAACACATCTAATGGATAATTCGATCTTCTTTTACCCCTAGTTCACTTGCCCTCAACCCATTCGGTTTCTATGACTCGCTGAACTATCTAAGTTTAAACCGTCAACTCCTATTAGTTTGACAATTGAATCTTACCCGGCAACCCATACGGTTTATAGGGGTTTGATTTGTCACAACCAAAGGCATCTAATGCACTCTAGAAATTTATCAACTTTCCCCCAAAATATTACCCCGACACACTCGGAAGAATAATATTCCGGTTTAGATTTCAATTTTCCATGAGTTTTACGGAGGGTAGGAAACCTCGTAACCTTTATAACTTAGTGTTTGTAAGTGGGAGTACTAAAGCGATTATATGTTACACTTTGCACATAAATCCGTTTATAAGCGCGGTTTGTCGGTTTGTTTATTTGTCATACAATATGAAAACATATACAACCTAAAACTAACAACATGCAGTTCATGGACCATTCCTAGAGCAAAAACATCGTAATCTAATTACATGTCTTCGGTCTTGAATCTTCATCTTCTCGAGCGGATCTTCCTCCGGTCTTCGTCATTGCATATGATTGTACATTTGAAAAATTGCATCCTATACAAATTTCTAGTAAAATAAACAGGCTCAAAACTGTAATATCCGGAATTTCTACTACTATTGTTTAATGTTATTTTATCCGAGTTATATTGTACAGTGTGGAATCTGTACCATATGGATAAAATAAGTGAAAAACTGAGACTGCTATACTTGTATAATTGTTGTACTTGGTCAACAATTGCATTTGAGGATATCGTGTATTAGACGTATCGTATGAGAATATTATTGGAAGGAGCATGTGTATTCAGTATGCCGTATGTTCGTATATAGTATGTTGAGACGTTGGACAAGAATAGCTGAAAATGGCTAAGTGTAGCATTATTAGCGCACACTAATATACATGCCTAGTGCACACTATCATGCAGGTTTAGCGCACGCTAATGGTAAAGGATAGCACACGCTAGTACAGACCAGATCAGAGGGAATCTACGTGTGGACCCGGTCACTTTCGGCGCATGTGCCGACAAGGTCAATGGATATTTGTTGAGAAGGGTTAGCGCACGCTAATGCATATTGTTAGCGCACGCTAACATCAGATCGGTCCAAAAGGAATCTTATCCTAGTCAGAGCTGTCGGCGTGTGGACCCGTCTTCGGAGCATACAGACAAGCGAGTCAACTATGAGTAGCGCACGCTATGATCGGACACTAGCGTACGCTAAATAGAGGAGATTATGTATGCTATTTCATGGACATTACGTACGTAACTCATTGTATGCAGTAAGGCAGTAGCCTCTGGACTGCGATAGCGCGCGCTAACAAAGACAGTTAGCGCACGCTAATAATAGTCGGTATATATATGTGCAGTTGGCCACTATTCTTCATTTCGTCCATTCTTTCCTTGCAACTGATAGAGAGAGTTATTAGAGAGATGTTTGAAGTTCCAAACACTGGATTATGGTGGAGTTAATCATCCATAACAATATTAAGCTTGGAATCGATTGGAAACGGATTCAAACTTGGGATTCAATCCATTCCTTCAAAAAGGTAATCACTCTTCATCTTTGGATTTCATTTTAGATTGAATGTTGATGTTCTTGAGTTGATGATTATTACATAAACAAGTTGACAAGAATGATTATGAGGTGGATTACCGGAGTATCATGATGTTGTTATTGATATATGGATATTGATGTGATTCGTATGGTTTGAATCGTGTTGTTCGTCTTTTAGAGATATGTTGGTTAATATCTCCCTTCATTTCGGGTCTTTGATGTTGTTGTTATTGTTTACTTCGTATGATGATGAACATGCAAGTGATTATGATTCTTGGTGTATATGATATGATTAAGAAAATCATATGTTGAAATGTTAGTGGAAATAAGATTTGGACACTTGTTTGGATAGCAATGTGTATAAGGACCGACTTTGGAAAAATCACCACCGATTTATGAAAACTCCAAAAATTCTGAAACATAACAGTATGATAGAGCATCGAGTTATCTTTCTAATGGTACAAACGGTGAGTTAATCGGAGTCCGAATGAGTGAGTTATGCTCAAAATGGAAAAAACTATGCTGTCTGTATTCTGAGAACAGGTAGCGCACGCTATTGATGAATTTAGCGTACGCTAACGTTCCTGGGCGTATAAAAACGTAAAGCATTAGGGAATTTCATTTCCCACCCCTTCCTACACGATCCCCTTTCGTCCTAAATCACCCAAACTCAGTTTTTAATCCCCTAAACCTCATATTTTGAGTTGGTTTATCAAGTGATAACATCTAGGAAAGCTTGGAACAAGGATTATAACATCATTCTTGATTCTTTCGCCGGATTGAAGGTAATTGGCTTGAACTTTAATATTTTGGGATGTTTGAGATTCTTGATATATTTGGGTTGTTTAGTTCGTATCGATGACTAGAATCATATAATGTTGAAGGATATATATGTTTGTGATTGTGTTCTTCGTGTTCTTGATGTGGTTGGTGTTTATTGATTGATGATTCGAATATACCTTCGAATTCCGCCTTCAAGGTGTTTGATTGAAGTTTTGAAAGAGAAATTGATTAGAATATTTTGGTTAAGTTTGTATACTCGCCTTATCGAATCGATATATGGACTTTGCGGAATCATGGGAATGCATTCGTAATTGTTTGAGTTAGATTGTTTGGACTTGTGTTTAATCGAGATATTTTGGAATCGTTAGGTTTGTAGATTTGTTATATCGATGGTTGATTGTTATCGAATTTGTTGTTTATCGATTATTGCAATAGGTTGAGATTATTGATCAGTGATTATAATCGTGTGTTGTGGTCGAGTTCAAGGATGTTCATGAATTGATTTAGTCGGAGTCGAGGAGCTCATGTACGAAGACAAGGAATTGGTGACGGTTCCACTATCGTCGTATCGGTATCGGGGCAAGTTATTACTTGCACAGTTTACAATATTTAATGAATGGTTTCCATTTCATTCGTTTATAATTCATATAACAATGTTTATAATTGTAATCACAGGAGATTTGGGATTATAAGTTGTATTCAAGTTTTGATAATGTATATGATTTACATTTGTTGTTGGTATGCTTGGTATCGAGGATACATTGTGGTATAGATGAAGACATGAATTATCTACCGTTCGTGACATTTTGGATCGTCGAATATTAAGAATAATGGTTGGTATGGTTTAGATATCAAGATTGCTCTCGAAGGACTCGGAGCAAGTATTTTAATCATTTTTCATCATTTGTGTCGATCATGTTGTGGTACATTCATGTATCGTTGTTGTCATGCATTTGTGCATTGTTGTTGTCGTACATTATGTATTGTTGTTTTGTTCAGTTGTGCATTGTTGTCATATGTCCACCATGCGTTGACTCAACGGGATCAACATAGGATATCTATAGCTGTGTGCGCTGGATCGTTGGATAGGTAATGCCACCATGCGTTGGTTCGACGGGATCATCATGGGGATCTAGCTGTGTGCGCTGGATCGTTGGATTACCATATATGTTGATTGTTATTGTGCATGGGTTGCCATAAGTATACAATGTCGTTATTGATGTGAGCATATTGACTTTGTCATATGAGTATGCATTTGTAGGTCTTGTGTTAGGACCGTGTCCGTATGATGTATTGATCTGATCTTGGATTAGAATGATATGATTTCGTCGTGGCATTTCATATCGAGGTATGTTCCGTACTTCCTTTGGTATTTGTCTTTTGATGGATAACCGATTATCGAGTTGAGATTTGATGATGTTTATTCCGATGGATCGAATTGGTCATAGTTGGTATAATTCGTAACAGTGAGTTATGATAATGTTTTGAGAACCTTGGGTATTGTTGAGATACCGTATACATATTTCCGTATTAACTTATTGTGTTGTTAAGGATACGAATCGTGGATTTTCATAAAGTTATGGTGGTAAGATTACATTGGTCGTATTCTTATTTTGTATTCTCATTGGTATGTAATTATCGACGTGATGTGATTGTTATCATTGTTGGATATTATAGTTGACCCCGTCGTGGGTTTTCTTTTTAGGTTCTTTGGATATCGAGCTTGTAGCGGTCGTGAAGAGATGAGCTTCCCGGAGGATACTGGCTAGAGCATGTATTTGTGTATCGAGTTTTCTGATCAGTTGTTGTATTCCGCTGCTAGAGTATTTTTAATTGTTTTTTTTCGCCGCGTGAGTATTTTTAAATGGCCTTTTGGTTTCTGGTAACTTGAGTTACTTTGGCAAATCATTTTCTAAACTATTGAGTTTCGACTGTTTGGCCTTGTGGTTTCAAATGAGATTTTACGACGGTTTTGTTAAACGGGTTTTGTAAAGTTTTCGAATGTTTTGAAAAGATGGTACCGTCGTTAGCCTCTTGGGTGTTTGTAAATATTTGCGAAAATTTCCTTCAGCCTTGTGGGTTCCATCTCGGGGCCCACGACGCTGTAATATTCCTGGATGGCTCTGGGGGTGTTATAAAATATGGCATCAGAGCTTAGGTTGTGAAAACCTAGGCAGTCGGGTCGAGTTGGGTCGTACTTTTGTCGTGTCATTCGAGTTGTCGGTTGACAAGTGTTTGAGCTCTGGGTTTTTATTGTTCACTCGGGCTTGTATGTTATGTGATTTACCACTGTAGTACTGGGGTTGTTGTAAACTTTTTAAAATGGTGTTAACGTGTTTCTTCGGATAGAGCCGTGTTGTGTTCTCGAGTTGAGCTGAGTTTGCAAAATGTGTGTTTTGAAAATATCTCTGTCGAGTAATTTCTAGAGTTGCAACATGTGCGAGTATCACGGGGAATCGTTGGCTTCACGATTTGTAAGTATTTGGATTTTTGAATTGCATTAAGATTTATTGCCATTCTAAGTTGATATGTTTTGAGATTCATAAAGATGTTATGCGTTACAATATGAGGTGACAAAGTTGGGACAGGATTGACGATCTTGAGAGTTTATGATTTTGGAAATCAATATGTCGGTTGAATTTTGGAATGGAGTTGTGCAATTGGGAGAAAGATTGTGGATTGATGAGGAGAACATGTAGTCATGTTAGTACATTTTGAGATGTATGAACTGTTTTTGAGCATTTGAAAATAATACTTTTCAAAATAAATGTTTTACGAATGTTTTACGGAAAATGATTTTAGGCCGAGACCCAATAGATTTTGAAATAGTTTTGTAACTCAGGACTTGGAGTCAGAAAGAGTTTTCTATTTTTTTTTCTAAACTTCTCATAACGTGGAACGGGATATGGGCTGAGACCCTAATGTTTCAAAAGGCTTTTCGGTTTTCTTAAAACTCCCGAGATTTGTAAAACACTTTACCAATCGTTTATCTATTTTATTTCCGTCTTTCGAGATATTGGTTTACTTGTTCAAATGAGACTTCTTGGGAAGTCTTTCGCTGTGTTGATTTGTTTCAATGTTTTGTCATAGCATATTTGAGGTGATCCAAGATGGGTTAATGATTGACGTTGCGAGTCATATGTGGAAAAATAAGTTTTTGTCGGATTCTATACATTAAGGTTTTGGAACTCTAACGTGTGGTTTTCCGATGGAATGTCAGTGGAATTGGTGACGAACCGAATTGGTGTACCGGAGTATGGTTGTAGTAGAGCATTTGCATAATTTCATCTCATTTTCGTGTGTATTCGAAAAGAATTGTCATCGGGAACTTGACACCAGCTAGCCGATTTAATTTTTCGAAAATTGATTTTGTGGTCTTACCAAAATTTATGTTTTAAGTTTTGAAATTTTTGAAGGAACTTTCGAAAATTTGTCTTCTTGACGAGATATATGATTTCAAACTGGTTTTGAAAATGTGATTGGTATACATACGCATTTAGTGCATAGTGCATATCATGGTGAAGTTATGAATGCGTCTCACAAACTGGATAACACATCAGTGTGGAACGATGAATAAAGATTCGAACTTCAGTATGGTAGTTTGGTTATCCAGGGATGCTCGGTTGATTTATTGGATGCGTGTTATAGATCCATGCACAGGATGTAATTTTGGAACTTTGGATTTCGTGAATCGGGACATGTGCTATGTGATTCCATTGGTATGGTAGTAGCGTGATTTTTTACCATAGTGATTTTTGAATGATTTCTTTGTAAATGTAGATTGAGGATGGTGACCCCATGATGGTTGTTTTGAATATTGAGTGGTCGTTCCCACTCCATGTATGATTGAATATATTCGTCGGTGTGTGATTGGTTGTTCATATGCCGAGGAGTATGTTCACCAGTCGGGTATGTTTATTGAGATCCACTGTATGTGATTGGTTTGTCATTTTGAGAATGTTATTCTTTCATATATCTGTTTCTGGGGTTTTGTGTTGACTGTGTTGGAGCTTACCGTGTGAAGGTATTCTCGATTATCGTTGATCGTTCGTTGGTCATATTGGAGTTTATCATGATGATGATATTCTCGATTGTGTTTTGACCTTTGGATTGGTCGTATGAGAGTTTATCATGTTGATGATATTCCCGGTTAATTTATTGGTTGATCATTGTTGGTGATCATCTGAGCGTTCGGGTTTTGTGCCGATGTTTCGAGATTGTGTTGTTGTTTTGGGTAGTTGTTTCATAGATGTATCGTGCATTATTGGTTTTTAGCAGATTGGGACTTGATTGTGCGATTAGGCAGACAGGATTTGACACGGATAGATTATTTCATCCGAAGATGATATATTTTTCTAAGACTCATGGAATGTGATTGTAAGAGTATTGAGGCTTTACAGTGAAGTCACTTGCTAGTATCCCAGGAGATCATCGACTTTGCGCCTTTGTAAGTATGCTATTTTGGTTATTCGGTAATAATGATGATCGATCGTTGTCGTGATGGTTTCAGAATATTTTGGTCGATCGATTTGTTTGTTTTTCTATGACGGATTGCAAGTTTCGAGGACGACATTTATTTTAAGTGGTATAGTATGTAATATCCAGAATTTCTACTACTGTTGTTTAATGTTATTTTATTTGAGTTATATTGTACAGTGTGGAATCTGTACCATATGGATAAAATAAGTGAAAGACTGAGACTGCTATACTTGTATAATTGTTGTACTTGGTCAACAATTGCATTTGAGGATATGATGTATTAGATGTATCGTATGAGAATATTATTGGAAGGAGCATGTGTATTCAGTATGCCGTATGTTCGTATATAGTATGTTGAGACATTGGACAAGAATAGCTGAAAATGGCTAAGTGTAGCATTATTAGCGCACGCTAATATACATGCCTAGCGCATGCTATCGTGCAGGTTTAGCGCACGCTAATGGTAAAGGATAGCGCACGCTAGTACAGACCAGATCAGAGGGAATCTACGTGTGGACCCGGTCACTTTCGGCGCATGTGCCGACAAGGTCAACGGATATTTATTGAGAAGGGTTAGCGCACGCTAATGCATATTGTTAGCGCACGCTAACATCAGATCGGTCCAAAAGGAATCTTATCCTAGTCAGAGCTGTCGGCGTGTGGACCCATCTTCGGAGCATACAAATAAGCGAGTCAACTATGAGTAGCGCACGCTATGATCGGACACTAGCGTACGCTAAATAGAGGAGATTACGTACGCTATTTCATGGACATTACGTACGTAACTCATTGTATGCAGTAAGGCAGTAGCCTCTGGACTGCGATAGCGCGCGCTAACAAAGACAGTTAGCGCACGCTAATAATAGTCGGTAGAGCTGCAGATCCGGTCGAGTATACCCGGGTTCGACCCGGGTTCGACTCGAATTTCTTGTACTCGACTCGGTTCCGTGAGTCCGACCCGGTCGAGTTCGGCGCGTATCGGGAGCTCGTTTTCATACTCGGGTCGAGTCGGGTATACTCGCCTACCCGACATAGTACTCGATTAGATGACCCGGATTCGACTCGACCCGTCAGGTACCCGACTCGGCTAGGTTAATTAAACCCTCATCCCGTGTAGTGCAGGTGCAGTCCAGTGACTCTTTATTCTCTCACCCCGCCACCACCCGACTCGACCCGAATCCTACCCGACCCGCCCGACTCGACGAGCTACTCGAGTGACCCGAGTGTACTCGATCGGGTCGAACTCGGCAGGCTTATATGCTGCTCGACTCGACTCGGGATAACTCGACCCGAATTCCAAAACTGAAAAACTCGACCCGAGTTCGGGTGTACTCGACTCGAATCCGACCCGTTTGCAGCTCTAATAGTTGGTATATATATGTGCAGTTGGACACTATTCTTCATTTCGTCCATTCTTTCCTTGCAACCGATAGAGAGAGTTCTTAGAGAGATGTTTGAAGTTCCAAACACTGGATTATGGTGGAGTTAATCATCCATAACAATATTAAGCTTGGAATCGATTGGAAACGGATTCAAACTTGGGATTCAATCCATTCCTTCAAAAAGGTAATCACTCTTCATCTTTGGATTTCGTTTTGGATTGAATATTGATGTTCTTGAATTGATGATTATTACATAAACAAGTTGACAAGAATGATTATGAGGTGGATTACCGCAGTATGATGATGTTGTTATTGATATATGGATATTGATGTGATTCGTATGGTTTGAATCGTGTTGTTCGTCTTTTAGAAATATGTTGGTTAATATCTCCTTTCATTTTGGGTCTTTGATGTTGTTGTTATTGTTTACTTCGTATGATGATGAACATGCAAGTGATTATGATTCTTGGTGTATATGATATGATTAAGAAAATCATATGTTGAAATGTTAGTGGAAATAAGATTTGGACACTTGTTTGGAGAGCAATGTGTATAAGGTTCGAC
The DNA here is from genome assembly GCA_033398695.1 of Orobanche coerulescens. NCBI lineage: Eukaryota > Viridiplantae > Streptophyta > Magnoliopsida > Lamiales > Orobanchaceae > Orobanche > Orobanche coerulescens. The sequence goes on from JAWKAU010000145.1 coordinate 280,560, forward strand.
TTTGGAAAAATCACCACCGATTCATGAAAACTCCAAAAATTCTGAAACATAACAGTATGATAGAGCATCGAGTTATCTTTCTAATGGTTCAAACGGTGAGTTAATCGGAGTCCGGATGAGTGAGTTATGCTCAAAATGGCAAAAACTATACTGTTTGTATTCTGAGAACAGGTAGCGCACACTATTGATGAAGTTAGCATACGCTAACGTTCCTGGGCGTATAAAAACGTAAAGAAATAGGGAATTTCATTTCCCAACCCTTCCTACACGATCCCCTTTCGTCCCAAATCACCCAAACTCGGTTTTTAACCCCTGAACCTCAAATTTTGAGTTGGTTTATCAAGTGATAACATCTAGGAAAGCTTGGAACAAAGATTATAACATCATTCTTGATTCTTTCGCCGGATTGAAGGTAATTGGCTCGAACTTTAATATTTTGGGATGTTTGAGATTCTTGATATATTTGAGTTGTTTAGTTCGTATCGATGACTAGAATCATATAATGTTGAAGGATATATATGTTTGTGATTGTGTTCTTCGTGTTCTTGATGTGGTTGGTGTTTATTGATTGATATTCGAATATATCTTTGAATTCCGCCTTCAATGTGTTTGATTGAAGTTTTGAAAGAGAATTTGATTGGAATATTTTGGTTAAGTTTGTATACTCGCCTTATCGAATCGATATATGGACTTTGCGGAATCATGGAAATGCATTCGTAATTGTTTGAGTTAGATTGTTTGGACTTGTGTTTAATCGACATATTTTGGAATCGTTGGGTTTGTGGATTGGTTATATCGATGGTTGATCATTATCGAACTTGTTGTTTATCGATTATTACAATAGGTTGATATTATTGATCAGTGATTATAATCGTGTGTTGCGGTCGAGTTCAAGGATGTTCGTGAATTGCTTTAGTCGGAGTCGAGGAGCTCATGTACGAAGACAAGGAATTGGTGACGGTTCCACTATCGTCGTATCGGTATCGAGGCAAGTTATTACTTGCATAGTTTACAATATTTAATGAATGGTTTCCATTTCATTCGTTTATAATTCATATAGAAATGTTTATAATTGTAATCACAGGAGATTTGGGATTATAAGTTGTATTCAAGTTTTGGTAATTAAATAATAATGTATATGATTTACATTTGTTGTTGGTATGCTTGGTATCGAGGATACATTGTGGTATAGACGAAGACATGAATGATCTACCGTCCGTGACATTTTGGATCGTCGAATATTCAGAATAATGGTTGGTGATGGTTTAGATATCAAGACTGCTCTAGAAGGACTAGGAGCAAGTATTTTAATCATTTTTCGTCATTTGTGTCGATCATGTTGTGGTACATTCATGTATTGTTGTTGTCATGCATTTGTGCATTGTTGTTGTCGTACATTGTGTATTGTTGTTTTGTGCAGTTGTGCATTGTTGTCATATATCCACCATGCGTTGACCCGGCGGGATCAACATGGGATATCTATAGCTGTGTACATTGAATCGTTGGACAGGTAATGCCACCATGCGTTGGTTCGACGGGATCATCATGGGATCTATAGTTGTGTGCGCTGGATCGTTGGATTACCATATGTGTTGATTGTTATTGTGCATATGTATATTATGGGTTGCCATAAGTATACAATGTCATTATTGATGTGAGCATATTGACTTTGTCATATGAGTATGCATTTGTAGGTCTTGTGTTAGGACCGTGTCCGTATGATGTATTGATCTGATCTCGGATTAGAATGATATGATTTCGTCGTGGCATTTCATATCGAGGTATGTTCCGTACTTTCTTTGGTATTTGTCTTTTGATGGATAACCGATTATCGAGTTGAGATTTGATGATGTTTATTCCGATGGATCGAATTGGTCATAGTTGGTATAATTCGTAACAATGAGTTATGATAATGTTTTGGAACCTTGGGTATTGTTGAGATACCGTACAGATATTTCCGTATTAACTTATTGTGTTGTTAAGGATACGAATCGTGGATTTTCGTAAAGTTATGGTGGTAAGATTACATTGGTCGTATTCTTATTTTGTATTCTCATTGGTATGTAATTATCGACGTGATGTGATTGTTTGTTGGATATTATGGCTGACCCGTCGTGGGTTTTCTTTTTAGGTTCTTTGGATATCGAGCTTGTAGCGGTCGTGAAGAGATGAGCTTCCCGGAGGATACTGGCTACAACATGTATTTGTGTATCGAGTTTCCTGATCAGTTGTTGTATTCCGCTGTTAGAGTATTTTTAATTGTTTTTTTTTTCGCCGCGTGAGTATTTTTAAATGGCCTTTTGGTTTCTGGTAACTTGAGTTACTTTGGCAAATAATTTTATAAACTATTGAGTTTCGGCTGTTTGGCCTTATGGTTTCAAATGAGATTTTACGACGATTTTGTTAAACGGGTTTTGTAAAGTTTTCGAATGTTTTTAAAAGATAGTACCGTCGTTAGCCTCTTGGGTGTTTGTAAATGTTTGCGAAAATTTCCTTCAGCCTTGTGGGTTCTATCTCGGGGCCCACGGCGCTGTAATATTCTTGGATGGCTCTGGGGGTGTTACAATAACGGGCTTTACAACCCAGTCGAATAAAACAACGATTCAAAACTAGGTCCATGAACTACATCCCCATTCAAAATTAATGCAACAATTGCTTTAAAATAAATGGCAATAATGATTAATCTAAAATTGATCTAATCAACAAAAATTAATCCAACAATTAGAATCAATCAAATTAATTCACTTAACCGTTAATTTTAATTTGTTCCGGACAAAATAAATATTTCATTAAATTAATTCCCTTAAAATAAAATTACCATTATTATATTTTAGTCAAATTAAATCCAATTTAATTTGCGGGAAATTAATTTACCGAACGAAATATAAAAATGGAGTCGGAAAACATAAGCCCCGGGCCAAGCCCGTGGCCGTCAGAGGCTACCCATTGACCATGACCCCGTGACCCAGTCCTTCAATCCCATTTTTTGGCTTGTTTTTTCGTCCCGAATCTAAAAATAATATTTTTCTAATTTTTATATTACACAATTAAATCAGTTTTTCAAAAGAAAAATAGATTTATATTCTAACATAAAATCATGAAAAATAATTTTTTGTTGAACAATTAAACATCAACACTTAAAACAATTATGATTTTAAATCATAAAAAATAATCAAGCATTCCAAATGCAAATATCGAATATACGATCGCATAAAACTTGCTCCGATACCACTGTTGGGATTCGGTGATTAAAATTGAGATACGCAGTGGAAAATAAACTGGTTCAATTGGATAAAATCAAACCCCAAAACTGATCGATCAAGCATCGTATAAACGAATATAAAATTGACGAAGATAAATTAAGAGATCATACCCTCGTAGACCTTTGATAATATCTTCCTGATTCCGAGCACAACACTAATCCAATCAAACGAGCCTTTGGAAATTCCCGAACACCGAAAGCATCGTGCCTCTACGTATCACGCGTTGGAAGATGACCGGAAAATATTTCTATCAACTTATACTCTAAGTATACGGCTAGAAGTTGATAGAATTAGCTTATATATAATTTTATAAATACTCTAAGTATTTTATAAAAATTATTTTCTCTCAAATATACATAGAAATCAATTGTATAAAGCTTGAAAATAACCTCTCTCTTTTTCCCTCAAAACTCACGGCCAAGCATTCTTTGGTGGAATGAAGATGGTGTTGTTTTTATAACATAAAAAACATCACACCACACATCATGTAAAGAATAAAAAAGTATTAATTATACACCATGTATAATTAAAGTCCCCACATCAAATAAATAAATCATCAAGTCAAAATAGATGATAATACACCATGTGAGGTGAGGGGGGGGGGGGGCAAAGGAGGAGAAAAAGTGGTTGGTTCATTTCGGTCTGTGAAACGAACCATCGTGTATCTAATCCGATAGATAAACATTGGTACGTTATTAATTAATTATATTAAAAATAATTTCTCTAAGAAATAATATGAATAAATTAATTACCCAGTAATTTATTTAATTCACGAGACCGATTTAATTTATCCAATAAATTAAATCAGACATCCAATATCCAATATTAACCAAGAGAGAATAAGCTAAATATAATCCGTCGTCAATTCCTGTGCCGCGACTCCGTAGGTTCGTCTTAGTTAGCATTGGGAGGATCCAATGAGTGTTAGCACCACTTAGCCAGTCTCGTGGCCCACACCGTAACATAACTGAGAACGAATGATAGGATCATTCCAAAACCATTATGTCGTGAATACCGTATACGTATAAACCCTTCAATCATATGTCCCGGTCAAGTATTAGGGTCACGGTAAAGTCAAACCCTACTGTAACTTGACTCTATGCTTTCTGTTAATGCAAACCGAGATCATCAAGCTCTCGTGTATCAAATACAACTAGCTCTGAATGCTTTGGCCAAAGACTTATGATCTTATTTGCCATTAACCGCATAGGACATTTACCTGCTCACTAACAGGAGAAAGAATCCTATCTTGGTATTCAGTAGATCGCTACTTGCCCACTAAGTTGCATTTCGAGGTTGACCCCACCAACCGGCGATTGGATCGAACTACTCTAATGACTAACTTAATGTCACAAGCACATCTCCTACTGAAACCTCAAGTCAAAGGTCCACGTATACCTATCACAATCTTTCGATTCATCCCTGAGTGATATCCATGTGACCGAATCGAGTTGAGTCTTGTTTGAGTATACTAATCCCACTAGCATACCTATAACGTGTTCTCCCACTAACCGTTAGTGAAGACATGTACTCTACATGTCAAAGTATACGTTATACAAGTTTTGTCTAAACTTACTGCCCAGTTAAGTTTTATCGACTTGCGAACTAGTTAAGCATTCGAGCTCTAAACACTTCTAGTGCCTATCTCCTTATCTCCATAAAGAGTATAGTGCTCGCTCTCAAATGCAAGAACTATTATTCTATATACCAAATCACAATGCCAATGATATACAATAATATAGAAATAATAATTGCCTTATTAAATATAATATTCATAATTACAATACAATTGATCTCACTCTCTCATCCTCCGAGTGGCATTCGAGGTCATATTCCTAACAGTGTGACGTACGTGTCATGGGTTGTCCAAACTAGTTAGGTATCACAGAGGCTCCGAGGTTCGTGGCTTGCTAGCCTGATGCCGGGATAACTATGAACATATGTCATGGTTGTGGTTATTGTGACTGTTGTCACAGTGATATGTGATATTGTGTGGTTTCCCATTGGGTTATTCACTTGGGTATGTCTCGAGGAGGCTCTGAGGTTCGTGGCTTTCTAGCACGGGACGCGAATAATCCTTGGGAATATATTGATATGGATGATTGGGTCGTGGACCCCGTGTTTTGTGATTGGAATCGTATGATTGGGTCGTGGACCCCGTATTTTTATCGGATTTGTATTTTGAAAAACGGTCTTTGGGCTATGTCCCTAAGTGGTTTTCGATATGATGAGAATTCTTAAATTCCAAATATTTTTAAAACTCATGAGATCTTAAATTGTTTTGCAAGATGTACATTGATTTCATTCCTACCTTTCATTGTTCGAACGGTTTTAATCAAGTGAATTATCTCGGGAAGTCTTTGTTATGATTAACCGATTGGATGTTCTCGATTATTATGTTCTCGGAGGATGTTATGTATGGCTCGCATTTACACTTCATACTTGCACTGGCAAAATAGTGGAATTTTGCTAACCCCCGAGAAATCGGGGGGTGGATGTCTGTATTGCGTCCAGATACTTGCAGGTTCTTGGGGAGCTAATCACAGGATCGGTATGAAGGATGATGGAAGACAAACGATACTAATCACATGAAGACTAGTACTTGGTACTGATGGTCGTAATGTATTTTCTTTTCCGCTGTAGTGTTTTCTCGCTGTATGGGAGTGTTGTTGTATTTTGACCTCTGTGCGGGTATGAGTTTTGAAAGAGAGATGTATATGAAGTTTAAGTTGTATGTTGTGGTGAAAGACCAAATCGGTCTAATGGTTCATTATTTTGCCATATCGGCAAGTAATGTGATGTCCTGTTTCTGTAATTAGCCTGGTAGATCCTCACAGAGAGGGTCTGCGGCACTGTAATATTCCTGAGTGGATTGGGGGTGTTACAAAACTTAAGGGTTATGTCGACTCTAACTATGCTAATGATAGAGACGATTGTAAATCCACCACTTCATATGTGTTTACCTTATGTGGTTCGTGCATTTCCTAGAACTCTCAATTTCAGCACATAGTTACTTTGTCTACCACTGAAGCTGAATATATTGCCACCACTGAAGCCTTTAAAGAGGCTATATGGGTGAAAGGTTTACTTCTTGAAATTGGTATTCTTCGTGATGATGTTGTGGTATTTTCTGATAGTCAATCTAGCATTCATTTGTGTAGAAACCCAGTTTTCCATGATCGTACTAAACGCATTGATGTCAGGCGTTATTTCATTTGTGACATGCATTGTGGAAAAAGGTGTAATTGACTTGAAGAAAATTCCTTCTCATTCTAACCCTGCAGATATGGGCGCCAAGTGCCTATCAGTTGAGAAAATCAGATCCTGCAAGTCGACATTGAATATTGACTCTCTTGACTGAAGACCTTCCAGTTTTCAGTTTCTTTATGATTTCTTAGTGATAGCTTAACTTATCCTACTTTTCTTTGTGTCAACTAATTTTCTTTCTTAGTGATTGATTACGTCTTTATATTGTAGTAACTTTGTATGAAGTGCAGGTGGTGTTACGTTCGACGATGATGACCTCCTTCTCATGTGTGTACCCGATGGCTCACTTGGTTCGGGTGGAGAAATGTTATGTTTAGGCCTAAATGAATTTAATAAATTATTGGGCCCAAATCTTATTCTCCTATTTGAGCAGCCCCAAAACAAATTACTGAGTTCTTGAAACCGCTTGGGATTAGGGTTTATCGGGCTGTCGGACGCCGAATTCCTTTGAGCCTTGGACGTGGGTATTGAGTTGGAGGACTGATCCGACATCCTGCTAAAATTCTCACCACTTTCATCTTCTGGTTTAGATCTATTCAGATCTGCTCGGTTTGAATTTCGAACTTTCTTATTTTATCTGTTTTATTTGTGTGTTTAATTAGGGTTTTCCTTTGATTCCTTGTAATTTATTTATTAGGATTCTTGTGTAATCCTAATTCCCGATCCCCATATGTATTACTGTTGTAATTCATTTTTATTCAGTTGTGTAATCTTACGTATTCCGAATAGATACCCAACAGTTACGATCTAAGCGCAAAAAATAGTATGCGGTAAAAGCAGGTTTCCACAATATAAATAACCTGGTTTAAGAAAATTTAAAAAAAAAAAACGTCACATACAAATAAGCTTATATATATATATATGTGCATACTGACATATACTATGATATAAAAAAAATAAAATCTAAATACGATAAAATAAAGTAAATTTAATGTATATTATTAGCTGTAATGAATGACTATTTTAAATGATAATAGATGCTAGTAAAAAACAAAAATCACGAAAAATGTGAATTTAAGAAAAATAGTTTGGGAGTGTTTTAGAGTGCCGTATCATCCCTTCAACTCTTTGTTATTATACAGTAAAACTTCGATAAATAAATATTTGATAACCTCGTCAAATGAATAATTTTCTCCAGTCCAATTCTTTATAATATGTTCAAAATTTCTCTCGATAAATAAATAATTTTGCTAAATAAATATTTTTCTCCAGTCCCGACCATATTCATTTATCGAGTTTTTACTGTAATACACATAATCGTTTTATTTTTTGACACGAAATTCAAGTGGCAATGCTGGAAAAGAGTTTTTAATTAATGTTACCGGTAGTCGATATGAAATTAAAAACTAACGGGGCGTTTGATTGCAAGGAGGGAATTATGTGGGAAAAGGAATTGTAATTCCATGGGAGAACGTAGGAATAATGTGGGAATTGAAATTTCAGTGTTTGGTTGGCGGGAATAGAATCACTTGGAATTGAAATTACAGTATTTGGTTGGCATGAGAATTGGAAGGAAATAATTAGTGTAAAGACAAAAATTGCCCTTGCTTAACAACAACAATAATATTAATAATAATAATAATAACAACAACATGATGTAACAGTGGTACATACGTACATGCACAAAGTTCATACATACATGCACAAAGTTCGCCAATTTATCCAAGCATGTGAGGTTAGGGTATTTTAATCTCTTCAATGGTTGGAGCATGAAATTGCAATTCCAGGGAATGAAATTGCAATTCCCTCCAACCAATTAGACTTAATAATATTAAAAAAAAAAAAAAAACCTTTGTGGAATTTAGTAGGAGGGGAAAATCTAAATTCCCTTCAACCAAACGGCCTGTAAGGGTTAGTTAGTCCAAAGGAGAGGTGGAGTCTTTAATGGTAATACTATCAAATACTACTATGATATTAAAATAAAATTTGTTAAATCATATATATAGAAAGATTAGGTCCTAAAAATCATTGAGGAGTATTAATGACACCTATTTTGTGAGGAGCATTAATGATACGGTTTTTTTTGAAGTGAAAAATGTAGCCATGCGATAATCAATCCGATTGATGAGATTAATGCAGTCAGTGTGAAGTGTCAGTGTAGTTATTAAGATACAAATCGTGTATTCATTTAGTCACTTAATGATTGTAGATGTTCTTGGGAGATGAATACCGATCGGTGTACTAATTACAACAATTAAGAAAAAGGCACTTGGAGAGTCTATTTTAATTATTAGAGTATGCATTAGGAAAATTAATTGGGTAAGCTCTTTCAAACCTTCTTTTAAGTATAAATAGCACAATTCATCAACCCCACAACAAATTATTCCACCGCCACATCCACCGGCACCGACCAACATTACGTACAAAATATGTAGAAATTCAACCAATAACCCAGTCGGTGCATCGCACGGGTTCGTAAGGCCTCGTTTTATATAAGATCAAATAGAGTAAATTTAATGTATATTTATTAGTTGTACTGAATGACTATTTAAAATGATAATAAATGCTAATAAAAAGCAAAAATAAAAAAAATCAAGAAAAATAAAAATTTAAGAAAAAATAGTTTGGGAGAGTTTTAGAGTGCCACATAACTCATTCAACTATTTGTTATTATAATATATATAGATAAAGTAAGTAAAAAAATTTGGGAGCCATAAAATATTTAAATATAATCGAATATGTAAATTTGAGAGACTATAGGATGATAATTTTGACTATTACTCTCGTTTATTAGTTCGAAAACAATAAGAAGAGTCGGTCACGTAATAAGAATATATGAAAGCTTCATCTATATCTATATAAAGATCCAGTCCTAAAATTTATTGTGAAGTCTTAATGATTTTAATTTTTATGTATAATGTATAAAGTTAAATGATGGGAATGTGAAAGATGTAGTCTCTTCATATCTAAAAACTCTTCATATGCTCATAAGTTAGGTTAATCTTTCCATGATTCTCATAAGTTACATGGAGCATTCAACTTATGAGAAAGTATGAATAGCAGCAGTTGCTTCACTTTGGTTGCCAAGAATCCGAGAAGGGTTCTACCAATTCCCATCACAGATCTTGAGCATAAAAAGAAACAAATCAATGAACCTACCCGAGACCATAAAAGATCTTGAAGACGAGCTGAGCATAAAGTAAGATTTATGTGTTCGTTTGTTGGTCTCTATTCTTGAGTGGTATGTAATTAATTTTATAAAAAAGATGTTTATGTTTCAGGAGAAAGTAAAAGACTGTAAATACGAGTCAATCAATTGTATTCATAACACTGATAGAGGGGCCTTTATATAGGCATTACAATGAGAGTCCTTCCATATATAGGATTCCTAGATAAGGTAAGACATCTAATAGGATCCTACTACCTCTAGAAGGATCTAGAACCTTCCATCTATGTATCTACAATCAGTATTAGGTAAGACACATCACGGGAATAATAATTCCCGGAACACTCCCCCTGTGTCGAGCACTAATACATCAATGGTGCAGAAGATGTTGCCTTCGTAAAAACCTATTCCAAGCCAAAACAAAACCCCATGGGAAAAATAAAGGCTTGATGAGGAAAAGATTGCAACGCACCAAGATAACATGTCATGTATACTCCCCCTGATGTATACATAACGACCCCCCTGATGAGTACCTCAAATCATAGGCGTCGGATGCCAAGTTGCCCTCACAACTATACCAAGGAAAAACCCAGTGGGAAAAATATCTCTTGGTCTAAGTTGAACAGAAGTATAACGCATCATTGTATGGATGTTCTCATAGGTCACCTCGTTAAAAACCTTACCAAGTGAAAACCCAATGGGAAAAAAACAAACCTTGGTCTAAGGACAAAAAGAGCGCGACACATCCAAAGTGCAGAGTCGCTAAAGATTTATCAAGTTTTCTAAAGTCTTGACCTCCATGCACTAAATCAGTCATAACTTCTCCGATTCAATAGGTATCAACGAAACTGTAAGAACTTATGAAAACTAGACACCCATAGCTTTTCATTCACATACAGTACGTAACCTAGATCGACCTGAGCAAATCACAAAGCTCTATCGAAGTTGACTCAGCAAATTACCGGACATATCTTGTCCTACTTTGCAGCAATAGTCATATGTCACTCAACATGATGGATGTGATCAAATGGTTGGTTTCCTTGGAAAGTAGACACAAACCTTTCCAATGGCACCAATTTCACCATTTTCCAGCAAGTGAGCTGCCCTGTAGGTCATATGGGAGATAGACCAACACATTCTAGGCAGATTCGGGTATCAGTTTTCAAGTGTCCTTTTTATCGAGATAGAGCAAGCTTCAAGCTCCTTGTCAATCACAGACATTGCATGAGCGCATCCTAGGCCATCATCACAGTGGCTTTACCGGATTATTACGAATGAGTACATCGAGTCAAACATGAGTACATAATACTGTACTTTTCTCTTAAGACTGTATCATCACTTAAGTGAGCCAAGTCTTATGATGACTTCGACTAATCATTGGGAATCATATAGGCATTACTTTATCGTCTCTTAGGGTAACCGTCCATTAGATTGCCTTTAAACCGATTGATGAACACGCATCATCAAGTGTCCCAAAGATCCTTTCATTCTTAACTTTGGATTTAGCGGAATCTCTTAGTCTCACAAGAGTACATCACTATAAATCCTTAGTTTTACACGCAAAAGCTTCATATCTCTTCCAAATCAAGTATATACTTAGTATGCATTCCCGACAATCACTTGTCGACGCGCTCCGTGGTCAGGAGCCACTTGATTTGAGTCTGATCCACCACGAGATCCTTTCATCACTTAACTTAGTTCCCCACTAAGATAAGATTTAACCACAAGCTGCACGTCAGTTTTTGGGAAACTATCTAACTGAAAAGATAGTGGATGCTATAACATCCATTACAATAGCACAACTAAGTTTCGTGTCATCGTAGTTGATTCCAGTGCGTTCATGAGAAACCTCGCGCCATGAGGTGAGTTTAACTCCTTCTCTCACTCGCTTTAACAAAGTATACGGATAGATGTTATCTTTGAAGTGTCGGTACCACTTCAACAAAGGGCTATCACTTTGTTCATACTGGAGTCGCATATGTTTCCATTTTAGGCCAAGGCTACAATGTTGTAGATTTTCAACGAAGTATGGTTCGATTAAACTCACATTCCACGTCCTCATGAACCGGCTTTATTCATAGAGTACTCTTTATGGATTGGCATTCATTGAGGCGTCCCCCAATGATGGCTATAATCCAGAATCACATGAGACGGATGAGTTCATTTGATCATATGATCAAGTTTCATGTACCATGCTCGCATACATTCTTAGCGAGAGTATTTATCGAACCAAGTGGCATCCCAATATTCTATGAGATCCACGGCCTAGTAACACCATCTACCACAATTTGTGGTATTACCATATCACCATTTATAGGTGACGAACGTCCATGACCGGACACAATCCTTGCAGACATGTTTGCAGCGTGTATTTAATCTCGTCACTTTAGGGAACTTGGTGAGGCACAGTAGGGACAAACTACGATAATTCCAAGTCGTTCTACTCGAACATGATCGTTCGCATCTCCCCCTAACGACGGGAAGACTGGCTCATCAAAGTGACTTACGAGATCGTCTGCCAAGGTATATTTTAAGCGGACTATGAGTGAAACTGCATGTCATGTTCATCATTTATAACCCGTCATAATGCGTTGTGGTGACGCACTTTGGCACATGAACATGTGGGCGATAAAGGTTTTCAGTGTTAACACAATCCAGTTAACAAAATGCATACGGTTACACTTGTAACTAAGCATTTGAATGATGATAGGTATAGGTGAATATGACATGTTGATCGATGCTACATAACCGTAGCTACTGGTCTTGAGAATCCAACAAAACCGCCACCATGCAACATGAAGAAACGATTGAACCGATGATAGACCGTTGGTCTTATTGAACCTCTAGTGCTTTCTTGAAGAGTTCACTCCCTTCACCAGCCCCAAACACCTCAAGATTTCGTGAGCATGTATAAACGGGTGTTTAGGATTCCAAAACCATCAACCTTGTGGTCAAAAACCGATCGAAATGACATCGAACTAGTCGTTAGGACGGCTGGTGGTATGTGAAAACTTCATTTAAGTGGTTCACCTCCTTCCAAGTCTCCGAATGACATCAAAATTTGTGAGAAGGTGGCCTTGGATGTTAGGAAGTACTCGTTAAAATTTTACTTTAAGACTTGGTCTAAAAGTGGGTGAACCGACCTTTACAATGACTGGTCCGGAAATTGGACAACCATAAACTCAGGTTTCATCAACTTATCAATCATTGTCAAAGGAACAACATAACATATAAATGTTATCACTTGAGTGCGACCATTTGTGAACACCATCATAGCATCATAAGCCACCTAGGCTAATACTTATGATCATGTATGTATAAGGACTCGGTGAAAAGGGAGGACTCAGCACCATGATTATACGAGTCGCTACATTATCCTCTTTAGCATAGGAGGGTGTCATCTCCTAATCGTGCCAAAGAATAGGCTTTAATAAATGAACATGGCTAAGAAGGATCATCGGGGGGGTCTTTGGCGTCACACATGCTTATGAAAGCAAGACGCGGATGACATAAATATCATCATCGGTCATGAGCCCTGCTCACGACTCCACCAACGTACTTTGGTGTCTTTGATCCAACTAGTTTCTTTGTTCAAAGAAAATGATGTCCATGACAATACCGTGGTATATGGATCATCAAATTGTCCAAACTCCGGACTATTAAAGCCTAAATGTGTCTGTCCCAATACATCTTCTGGTTACAAAAACCGATGCAAGCCGGACCATATTGACTCATGAATATTTTTCCTTTTCACATATCCAATACAAGTGATGCATAAGATTTTATTCTCACAAATTACAATGAGATGCTATGAGTGTTACGCTTTGGCATATCGAGTCATAACATGGTTAAATTGTTACGGAACATATGTGAGTAGAAAACACCATTCGGCATTCAACAACTTGAGCATTATTACACTCATTGATTGTGATGACCTAGTCATCATAGTCACAATGGATTTATAAACCGAAATCCAAAAATATCGTGTTCCTTGAAAATATCTTAATACGCACTCAATTTTGCTTGCAAAATTTTACAAATATGAGTATAGCGAACACTCTAACAATATAGAGATTTTATACCAGATACGATCAAAATGATCTATCATATTGAGTGCATAACATGGCAATGTTATATGCCTAAGGGGCAAAATTACGACACAAGCATGGTGTAACACTACCATGCACACGCTCGACCTTCTTATAAGGGTGCGTATTTTGGGCTTCCCCAAGGAAACTATTTTTCAACATTTGAAAGATGATAGTTTAGCGTACAACGCATACTAAAAACTGCATCATCTATGGCAAATTCGGCCAAAAAGAGGTTGAAAAATATGTTTCATAAGACCACTTACAAATTCAAGATGGGAACCAAGTTGGTTGGGACAAAAGTTAGCACAATCGCTGGAAATAAAATTCCACGCAGCTTGACTTTTGTTCACTAAAATAGCGATAACTCCCTTGTTAGGAAGGCTATGGACGAACGGTCAGATGTTCTGGAAACTAGACTTCCGTATATTTCTATCCATATATTGTGCACCACACGGATCATTAAAATAAGATCACAGTGCATGTTTTAATTGTCTGCTTTAGTATTTCCCAAGTTTAGTGAGAAAACAAGGTTGAGACCACATCCAATGGCATAAGTGTTGATGCAAAAACATGGCAATGACAGCTATATGTGCGTTTAAACACAACAGGGTGTTCGATTTCTTTTCTCGACTGATGATCCTTTCGGTAACTCCAACTTGGTAGACTTGCAGAAAAAGTAGGAATGTCGGTACATCTAAGGCTGTTTAAAAACCACTGATTCCGTTTGAACTTTCAAAGCATAAACAAATACCAAGGAGGATGCGCCTAGTCATGATCAAAAGTGTAGACAAAATCCACCAAAGTGCATCAAATCAACCAAGAATTTTAATTCTCAATTTCCAAGTATACGTCATAATAGCCATGTTATATAGATACAACGCGGTGCATCATAATTAAGCATTTTGAACCATGAGACATAATGAATATATCATAACCAACTCGTCTTGACCATCCAATAAGATTAACTAAACATAGTCAAATGTATAAGGCACATGCCTTTACAAATACTCGGAAAAGTATTCGGACCTATAGTCACACGAACTATAATCATGGTCAACAAATTCATGTACTTAACGCAATATGCCATTGCTTTACATGTTAAAATTCATGAGAATTACTCGTACATTCTTTCATATATCATATTGCAAGGAGACGGTGCATGACTACACCCACATGCAATGTTTTATTTTAATAGGATGAAAGATGGAGTTTTCCAAGTATGGGATTGGGTCAAGACCAACGTGGTGGTCGCTCAATTCAACGTGACAAATCCGTCACAAATCGATTTTAACCACGATATATCCGTCGCAATCGATGTTTGTCTCATTTGTACGTCACAATTCCGTGACTAATCATGAACAATTCATAACTTTACCGTTACCGACAATGTTCATTTTTTTTCAATTGTTGGTTTAAAATCGACAAAACGGCGACGTCAAATCGCACCCAAAACGTGGTGTATGCAACAACCACAAATATCGACTTTCAACAATTATCCGTGACTCCCTCAGGACCGTCACATAGTTTGCTTCGACATACGAGAGTGATACCACCTCTCATAGTCTCATCCACCCAAAGTAGCGTGGGAGATAAAGAACCCAATTCCCCGATTCCCAAAAAAAAAATTCCCAAAAGAGAGAAATTGAAAAACGGGAACTTTAATAAAATCTTACAGGTACTTGGTTCCATATTTGCTTTGATCCTTGAACGGAAGCTTCTCTCCATATGAGCAACATATTTCCATGGGTACTCCGTTCTATATTTACTTTGATCCTTGAACGGGATAAATATGGCTTTTTCTCCATAGCGTGCACATCATCATGAGCGACGTATTTTCCTATATACACGTAAAACATAAACATGGTAAGATTCATAAGTGTACAAATTAATGAACAAATGAATCATTAATTAGGAAAAGATGGAGAGTTGAGAAATGCCCGGATAGGGCTACTAGGCTCGATAATTCGTCCGATAAAGGACTCGAGCGCGGCGATGCAGCAACTCGGTATTGGATGAGGTCGGATCTCCAAATTTTATTATAAAAATATGCTTCTGTTCGGCAGTAGATTCAGTAATCGATATTACTCATTATCCGATCTCCACCGTTGAATATACAGATATTTGTGTTGGGAAGTTTCTTATAAAATTTCATACCGATCCGACGGTTAACGAATCGGGAAACATGATTTTGGTATGACTGCGCTGTGCAGAAAATTTACGCGCGAAAAAATCTCGTCTCTCGATTTTTTTTTCTTTCGTTGGACGATCCGACGGTGCTTCGATCAGATCTGGTCGGATCAATTCAGCAACCGGATTAACTCAGAAATTCGGGTCAGCAATCGGGTTTGTCCTTCTGGATCGCCAGTCGGGTTCAGGAGCTGGACGAGCGGGCTGCAATTGGCCCGGGGCTTCACAACGGGAATTAGGATCGGATCCTCTGTCAGATCCAGCCTGCTTCAAAACGATTACGTCTTCAACAACAAGAGAATTTCCTCCGATTTACTCCCGTGTGGCTAAGAATCAGATCCAGGCTTCAATTCACAGCAAGATTTTATCGAATTGTTTGAATCCTCTGTCCAGAAACAGAGATCTTCGCACAATGTGTTCCTGGACGCGCCTCCTATTGATTGGGTTTCGGTGAGGGTCGATGCGGCTGAGGGTTGCTCCTTGTGACGGGGAAGGAGATGACTGGTCGGGACTAAGAGAAGGTTTTCCAGCGGCGCGTCGGGTAGGAGACGGGTTGCTTCGCGACAGGTTGGGGTGGCGGCGGGACTGTGGAGAAGATGACCGGAAATTAGGGTTTCTGCCGAAAAATTCAATTTTTTTTTTCGTTTTTTTTCGGATTTTCAGAAAAAAACGGGAGAGGAAAAAAAAAATTTCTTGCCCAGTTGGGGACTACGTACTGATAACGTGTTTCAGGAGAAAGTAAAAGACTGTAAATACGAGTCAATCAATTGTATTCATAACACTGATAGAGGGGCCTTTATATATACAATGAGAATCCTTCCATACATAGGATTCCTAGATAAGGTAAGACATCTAATAGGATCCTACTACCTCTAGAAGGATCTAGAACCTTCCATCTATGTATCTACAATCAGTATTAGGTAAGACACATCACGGGAATAATAATTCCCGGAACAATTTATAAATTTTTTTATAAACTTTTTTAATTAATTAGTTTTTTTATTGTTACAGACTCTGTATTCCAGCGGTACTGTTAATCAAAAAACAAGATAATCAAAACACATAACCTACCCGAGACCTTTGTTAAAAGATCTTGAAGCCAAACCCGTGGGATTCACGAATCTTGCAGTATGAAAATGTTGTGTTTGGTGTTCGCTTTTCAACAGCAGCAAAAGAAAGTTAGGATATTGGTTGAGAAAGTGTTGTGGCTGCGTGTATATTGAAAGGGTGAGATGAAATGAACTGGTGGCTGCGTTTGTTTAGTTGAGAGTGTTTTAGGGTAGTAAAGAAATTAGGGTTGGGTGTCAAGATAAGAGTGTTACGTATAATAGCAAAATATTAGGGTGGATTTGTGTTGGGCTGCTAATTACAAAAAAAGGACGATTTTGTTTAAATATCTATTGGGCTGTCCGGTGAACATGGAAGGTTATATTAAGTTGAATTGTTAAGAATTGATTATAAAGGGTATATTAGTTTGGAATTTGTTAATAGATAAAAGGTTTAATCGTTGTTAGTGAATTATTTATTATGCTAAAATTTGTGATATAATTTCGGACCACGATTTTGATTGATCTTCGATTATCCGAGATTGACTATTATTTTTGGATTGATATTTTAGATGAATGAAAAAAAGAGGGGTGAAGTAAATGTGACGGGTGAGAGAGAATAATTAATTTAGGGTTATTAGATTGAATTTATCGTGTGCAATTGAATTATTGTTGAAGAGAAAGAAGGTCCGCACATCGCAAAGTGTTTTCTTTTCTATACGTAGAATCATTAGTGAGAAACCAATATTTACGCCCTTTTGCGGTGAGTGTTAATACATACGATTTGAACATATTAATGAAATTAGTTTGCTATAATAACAAAATACGGCATATTAAAAATATCACTTTGAGTAATGAATAGAAATGAAAAAATACAAAATTTTGCCTTGAAGCTGTTTGTAAATTATAAGATCAAATAAAAAGGTTGAGTTTTAGACATAAGCAAAAGTTCAAAATGGCTCGTTATAATAAAAGATGTGTTATGATATAGTCACAAGAGTAATAGTGAATCACTATTACTGTGACAATGACATGATACTTAATTTATTGTATATGAATGACTATCATGCACCTGATGTAATTACGTAATTACGATTGTGCCATCTGAAGTTTTCTTATAAATAGGACTTCAGTTGTTAATGAAAAACATACCTGAGAATCATTCTCTATTCTCTCTCTAAATTTTCTCTCTACAATATTCCGATTTTATAACACGTTATCAGCACGACTCTAACCATTCGAGTAATATGATGAAAGTATGCTCTGCAGTTGCATCCCCTGGATGAACCTCTGTATCAGAAATCGAATTATTACAAAAATATCAAGATCTCTTTACAAAGAAAACTTTCGATTTTTGTTCTTTCATCTTCACCAATATCAGCTTCCAATTTATGAAAATAAATTAGCATGAAGTCTGAAGAGTTAGAACACCGGTGCAGCATAGATATGTCTGAATAATCAATCACTTGTTAAACAAACTTACTTCTTTTATAGAATAGTTTTCTGAACTCATGAGCTTTAAAGTCAATGGGTGGGACACTCATAACAGACATACACAGCATTTATTTTCTAAATTCATGATTTGTAAAGCAGTGATTCGAGATCCGTTCAGCAAAAAAAAAAAATCTGCAAATGGAGTTAGCAAAAAGTTTGCCCAAAATACCCAAATCAAGCTATGGCGGCCAAATCCTCTCTCGGCAATAAGCTTCGTTACCATGATGATAAAATTTGTGTCCTCTTCGTCGATCGCTCCATTTCATTTATGATATGGTGGCTAAGCTCAAGAAGTTCTGCGAAAATTCCATGAGTATGAGATGGCAATTGCCCACGGAGGATTAGTGGAAACGCCCCTCCAAGATGCCGGAAAACCATCTTCATCACATCAGTTATCCTCTTCGCCAGAACTGCTATCATCTCTCATAAGCTGCGGCGTTGACCGATGGAGGAGAGAATTGTTTGCATCAGGAGAACGACGAACAATAATAAAAAAAACATTGTGGATCTGCCGGAGAAGCAACCGGATTGACGCCGGAACCTGTGGGATTTATGCAGACAACTAGAACAGCACAAAAGGCTGGAACCACCAGGGTCTCCGGATCGACATTCGTCATCTAAGTTTCAGATTTGTGCAAGTTTCTGGCCGGAGCTACTATTGACGGACCATGTTCAGCTTCTTAAGTTCAGAACTTGCAGATTGGAGACTGTGGCGAATTGGAGTCCGTTGTACCCTTTGAGACGATTCAATTGCTATCTCATATGGTACTATATTTGAGGTAATCTCTATGTGTGAATATGTGTCTGTTGTTACAGACGTGTTAGAAAAAACTATGAAACGAACAGAACGAAGAAGAAAATAGATTAAAGAAAGAAACAAATCTTAAACATCAAAACACGGTTAACAAAGAAAATAAACAAAATATAAAAGAATAAACTATTCTTCAAATTCATTAAATCATAAATCTGGTTTCTCTTCATATGATCCCAGAATTATTTTTTCTTGATACCATCGTGATCGGTCTAACGAGACCTATAATTTGACACTATTATTGATGTGGGTGTTAAATATTTTCATTTATATTATTATCAAAGGTACGAATTAATATCCAACTCCAGAAATCGCAAAGATTTATACATACCCTTACACTTGCTATTAACGACATTCGATATTTCGACCTATACATTGACGATGACTATATATTGAGGAATTGATTGGATGATCCTGCTTTGGTAGAAGCAGTTAATTATTTTCGCAGTTTAATTTCCATCTCTTATTATCTCAAAGTTGTGGTTTGAAACCACACATTCATTGAATTTTATTTTCTGCAATTACAATACCGCACATGTGATGAGTTCAATTATCACAAGATGGATAGTTTTACTTATGCAATTTATATATTATATATCACCATCGTGGTTGTAACACCCCAAGATTTTTAGGATTATTACAGCGCCGTAAATCCTTGATATAAGGATTTACTAGGCTAAGAAGTAAAGAACAACATTATCAAATATTAATTGTAAAGTTTATTATTACATCACGCGTATGAAAAGTACAAATCGGCCAACATCCGAATACAAACTTCAAAAGACAAACAAACAGACATCGTACTCGAGTACTTTATTAAAATAAAACACAACTGACAAACCATCCCGACCGTAATATCACTTTGCACCCTCGTCATCATGCAACTCTAGTGGTTGTTTTCCCGTCCTCCTGTACCCTGAACATAAAACAAATGTCCACTCCCGAAGGGGTTAGCACAACAATGCCAGTACAAGTACGATAATTATACAACAACGGATTATTCAACATCCCACGAGGAATAAAGACAACATCATCAATGACAACAATAACAACGAGTCTCTACTACGAGAAGACTCACAATACCGTACACAAAATGATAACCATAATATGACATCACAACATGCACATGGTAATTTCGATGATCCAGCATTCACAACATAGATCCCAAGATGATCCCGACGGACCAACACGAGGTGGAAAAACCTAGAGCCGGCAATTTACCACACGACACGAAAACGACACGAAAATTTAGTGTTTGGCTTTGCATTTTGAGTACACGGAATGAAAATACACGAACACAAAAGTACACGGTCGAGATTTAGTGTCGGGTTTGTGTTTACCCTTTGGGTACACGACACGACACGAGGTACACGAAATAAATAAATAAATAAATATATATAATATTTTATATTTAATTTAATAAAAATATATATATATTATGAATTCTGTTTATACTAAACTTTAAAATTTGAAAATATAATGTGAACTTTCATAAATTTCGTATAAACATTCGTGTTTTCGTTGCCATTCGTTTCATTTCGTCTACTAAACCTATAAAAATAATATTATAATAGTAAAATTATTATTTTTTCTAATATTTTAATATTTTTTTATATTATGTGCTTGACACGAAAACACGACACGAATTTGCACGGTACACGACACGACATGACACGAATTCATTTAGTGTCGTGTATGGGTTTGGACTTTTGGTACACGAAACATGAAAGTACACGACACGAACGAATTGCCAGGTCTAGAAAAACCTGTCCAATGATCCAACGCACGCTATTATAGATCCCAAGATGATCCCGTCGGACCAAAACGAGGTGGACATACAACAACGACACATATGCATGACAACATGTATAACATCAATATATGTAACATAATTAACTTACTTGCCTTATGAAAGATGGCAAGAAATAAATACTTCAACGACTTCAAGAAACTCATGGGTCGCTACTTAGATCAACCGTTCGCAAATCTCGAACCTTACACAAAAGGAAATAACGACAAATCAACTTACGTAACAATTCTAACGTACTAACATATAACATCTACTATGGCCGAGTTAACATTCTACGTTTGGCCGGTTCACGGTTCAACTTCTCGACGAACACTAGGTTGGCTAATGGCATGCAAATTCAAGAGATCATAATGGGGTACAATGTTGCCATCTACAAATTCAGGATATTCAGCATACCATTCAAATTCCATACTCTAATTCCGATTATCAACACTAATGCTCGATTCGGTTGTCTTAACGATACATAGCAAGGTAACCACGATCAACCGAGTTCTAGATTAATTTATCCCTATGATTCTTGTTCTACCGCAAGTAGTTCTTCTTATCAAAGTTCCACGTTCAAAACGATTATCCCTAATATCATCACCTTGTCCTAATCATCTATATGCAGATTAACAAAGAAATCTTTACAAGGCATGAATTATACTTGAAGAACACCCTCTAAATTCATCTTCTTGAATTCATCCTACAGAGGTGATGACCTTAACAAGTTGTTCATCATAAGAGTGTTTCGAAATCATCATCAAGGCATGTTACCATCTCAGAAAACTCCATCCCTATGTTTGGCAAAATCAAGGCTCAACTAATATCAACGAGAACTTTAGTTCATCAAATAGAATCCTTCTAAGCATGGTGTTTGATTTACTATGATAATAACGAGCTCAAAAATCTCAGTAGCATGCTCATAAAATTACTAAGAACATGAATTCCATCTTGGTATATCATCAACATACCTTACTACAGAGAAAACGACGAAACAATCGGTCGAATTCAATACTGGAAGTTTGAGTACTAATCCAAGATGTTTACCAACTTCGATGACCAAGTAGAGATGCTAAATCAAGGTTTATGTTGCGGGAGGGATCTCCAAGTTTGAAGAAATCGGATAAGGAACGAAGAAAAACGAATGTGAAATGAAATGAGGGTAATGTCCTATTTATAGGAAGTGACCTATAGCGTGCACTATCCTTTAAGTTTAGCGTGCGCTAACAGGCTCACAACCCACTGTCTCTTTCTGTCCTCGGCCTTGCGTATGTTAAATAACCTTTATGTATGTTAATGTAATAGTTAACGTACGCTAACGCCCTACCATAGCGTGCGCTACCGATTTTACGAAGCTTACTGACCTCCCCGTACTCGACTTAGCATGCGCTAGCATATTTCTCATAGCATGCGCTAAGCACCATTGACTCAACTTTTCCCAAATCCGTCCAGGTTCATTCCGACACATCTTTAACCAAATTCATGATCCGATCTCACCTACTGATCTCTCTGAATCATGTTGACCACACATAGCATACGCTAAGTGTCTTCCTTGCGTGCGCTAGCTCACCCATTTTAGCGTGCGCTACACTTACTGTTTAGCGTGCACTAATTACGTGTAAGTACATGCATGCATTAATATCAATGGAATCAGAAACTCGCCAATACTGGACTATGAAATACGGAGGATCATACTCTGATTAATTATATGACATACGCAATGCCACAAGGTTCAAATATAGATAAAATACAGATCAAATATCCGGGTATTACATACTCTCCCTCTAAAAAGAATTTTCATCCCGAAACTTAATATGAAAATAATTCCGGGTATCTCGACTTCATACTATCTTCAGTTTGCCAAGTGGCTTCTTCGAATCTGTGTCGCGACCATTGAACTTTAACCAAAAAGATCGATTTATTCCTCAATTGCTTGACTCGACTCTCGAGTATTTTAATTGGTTTCTCCTCGAACGTGCCATCATTAGCTACTTCGATCTCACCAAAATTGATGATATGATTAGGATCCGGTACGTACTTCCGTAACTAGAATACGTGAAACACATTATGAACATGACTCAGCGATGGTGGCAAGGCCATCCTATACGCCAACTCTCCAACTCTTTCAAGAATCTCGAATGGTCCAATATATCTCGGACTCAGCTTTCCTTTCATCCCATAACGAAAAATTCCTCGGGTAGGAGAAACTTTTAGAAGTACGTGATCCCCAATTCCAAACTCTAATGGGCGACGACGCACATCTACATAAGATTTCTGCCGACTCTGGGCAGTCAACAGCCTTTCACGAATCAGAGCTACCTTCTCTTGAGTATGTACTATCAACTCTGGTCCAGTTCCAATTAAGTTGGACGAATCATCCCAACATAGGGGTGATCCACATCTTTTTCCGTATAATGCTTCAAAAATTGCCGTCTTAATGAAAGCATGACAACTATTGTTGTAGGTGAATTCAATCAACGGCAGATGAATTTCCCAATCAGTCGACCAATCTAAGGCACAAGCCCTCAACATGCCTTCTACTGTCTGAATAGTCCTCTCGGACTGTCCATTAGTCTGAGGATGATAAGTTGTGCTAAAGTTCAGATCGGTTCCCAAGGCTCGATGAACTGCTTTCCAAAAATACGACATGAGGCGACCATCTCGATCCGAAATAATGGTCTTTGGTGTACCATGCAATTGGACTATCTCCATAATAAACACTTGTGCCAACCTCTCCGGTCCCCAAGTATCCTTAATGCCCAATAAATAAGCCGATTTAGTTAGGCGATCAACTATTACCCAAATCATATTCATTCTCGTCCTGGTCTTTGGCATATTGGTGATAAAGTCCATTGATATATCCTCCCACTTCCATTCAGGAATCGGAAGTGGCTTCAACATTCCGGCGGGTCGCTGATGTTCGATTTTAACCTGCTGATAGGTTAAACACTTCGAGACATATTCCGCCGCATCTTTCTTCATGTTGCTCCACCAAAAATTCTACTTCAGATCGTTGTACATCTTACTGGTGCCTGGGTGAATAGAATAAGGCGTACTATGAGCTTCCTTCATGATTGTCTGCTTCAAAACATTAATATCGGGAATACAAAGTCAACTTTGGAATCTCAAGACTCCATCCTCACTAACCACAAATCCTGGGTCCTTACCCCTGCCCACTTCATCACGTAACCGAATCATCAGAGAATCATCTAATTGCTTAGATTTGATTTCCACGATCAATGATGAAGTTAATTTTATCACACATTAAATTCCTTCACAGATCAATTCTTGATGTATGCTGGACTGGGACGTGAGCATCTCCAGCATTGGAATGGAAACGGGTTTGCGACTTAGTGCATCAGCCACTACGTTTGCTTTTCCAGGATGATAGAGAATTTCCAAGTCATACTCTTTAATAAATTCCAGCCATCTCCTCTGTCGCATGTTCAACTCTTTCTGACTGAAAATGTATTTAAGACTCTTATGATATGTGAAGACCTGACAGCGAGTCCCGTATAAATAGTGTCTTTATATCTTTAGGGTGAAAACAACAGCTGTCAACTCTAAATCATGCGTTGGATAATTAACTTCATATGGCTTCAACTGCCGTGAAGCGTAGGCGATCACCGTCTCATTCTGTATCAGTACACAACCGAGACCTTGATTTGAAGCGTCACTATAAACTATAAATTCTTCAGTTCCTTGTTGTAGTATTAGAATTGGAGCCATCGTTAATCTCTTATTCAGTTCATCAAAACTGGCCTGACACATCTCGTTCCATTCAAACTTGTAGGTTTTCTGTAGTAATCGAGTAAGTGGGTGGGTAATTTTGGAAAACCCTTCCACAAATCGACGATAATACCCACCAAGCCCTAAGAAACTTCTGACTTCCTTCACGTTCTTAGGATACTTCCAATCCAAAATTGCCTCGACTTTCTGGGGATCTACTCGGACCCCTTCCACTGATACCACGTGACCAAGGAACATCACTTCCTTTAGCCTAAATTCACACTTAGAAAGTTTGGCATATAACTGCTCGCTCCTCAAGAGGTTCAAAACGATCCGTAAGTGCTGCTCATGCTCTTCCAGACCCTTAGAGTAGACCAAGATATCATCGATAAACACAACTACGAATTTGTCCAAGTATTCTATGAATACTTGATTGGTCTCACTAATGCGCCTGCTGTGTTTATGCAATTAATGAATCAAGTATTCATAGAATACTTGGACAAATTCACTACAAATTCGTAGTGCCTGTAACGAGTTCTAAATGCTGATTTTGGAACATCGGATTCTTTAATCCTCAACTGATGGTATCTCAATCTCAAATAGATCTTCGTAAACACTATCGCTCCTTGAAACTAGTCGAACAAATCGTCAATCCATGGCAATGGGTACTTATTCTTGACCGTCATCCTGTTTAGCTCTCGGTAGTCGATGCACAATCGAAGCGATCCATTTTTATTTCGAACAAATAGAACTGGTGCTCCCTAAGGCGAAACACTTGGCCGAATATAGCCTTTGTCCAGCAATTCTTCTAGTTGCTTTTTCAGTTCATACATCTCGGTAGGTGCCATTCGATACAGCGCCTTAGAAATCGGTGTAGCTCCTGGCTCTAGCTCGATGGTAAACTCTACATCTCGTTGTGGAGGCAGTCTAGGTAATTCGTCAGGGAACACGTCTGGAAATTAGCTCACAACAGGAATAGATGAAAGCTCTACCCTCCCTTCTTTTTCCTTCATCGCATAACACCAGTACCCGGTACAGCCCTGCTTTAGTAGTTTGACGACTTTCATAGCTTTGATCACTTTCCCTGAGCTCCCTGGTCTCCATCCTTCGAATAATAATTCGGAACCATTTTCGGCTATCATCGAGATATTCCTCTTCCGGTAGTTCATAATAGCTCCATAACGGCTAAGCCAATCATCTTCGAGAATCAGATCGTCTCCTTGTATCTCTACTACAATCATATTTGAGGGCCACCCTTTGCCTCCAATTGTTATAGGAAAATCTCTAGTTTCTAAATTCCATACAATGCTTTCCCCACTCGGTAAACCCACAATATAAGGCTCACATTCATGAAAACAAGAAATGTTCAAACGATTTACACAAGATAGTGATATAAACGAATGTGTAGCTCCTGAATCGAACAAAACACTAACTGGTTGCGAAAGGATCTGAACGGTACCTGATACGACATCCGCATTCTGATCGTCTGCCCTTCTCATCTCATAAAGGCGTGGAGGAGCGGACCCAGTGCTCGATGCTTCTTTCCGGTCGTACTGTCCTTTGCTTCTACCTCGGCCGAAATTCTGGGGTGGCTGAACACTCTGTTGCTTGGGGAACACTCACCTATTTCTGAACTGGCTGCGAAGTACGAGCACCAAATATTTTCCAGCCTCTTCACAGAACACTGCACGTTGCCCTTCTCATCCACAATCATAACATGTCACGGCGGGAAGTGAGCAGTCACGTCAATAATGTCCTGTCCGATCACAGTTAAACCACTTCCTGGTTGCATCTGCCATTGTGGATACTGATCTGGAGTTCTTCCTACCTTTGGATGGATACAGAGGCCTCTTGAATGAACAAAAGGATGAATGGGCTTTGTGGGGCCCACTACTCTTGTGCTCTGTAAAACTACCAGAGACTTTCTTTCTTGGACTCAGAGAACTTTTCCATGGCCGCTTCTTTCATTTCATATGCCAACGCTTTGTCTTGATACTGGCGGAGAGTGGTGCATTCAAAACCTGACATGTATCTCTGTATCTCCGGCTTCATTCTCATATCAAAGCGAATCATCATTTCTGCATCGGTTCTAACTAGGTGCCGAACAAACGCCAGCTGCTGATTAAATGTCTTAATCGTCTGAGCCACCGGCACATCCGAAGACTGCGCGGAGAAAAATTCTCAAACTTTATATTCCCTAACCGAAAGAGGGTAGTATTGGGCTTCCATCATCAGTTTGAACTCTCCCCAATCGGCATAATGATCAATAGGTCAGATGGCTTCCCACCACTCGGATGCTTCTCCCGTCAGGAAATATTGGGCGATGGGGATTTCCGGTCGTCCGGGCAGTTAATCCCTACAAATACTTTCTCCATCTCTCTCAACCAGTGATCACATGTCGGTGTCTCAGGAAAACCATCGAACTTCGGTGGGTGCATCTTTGCCACCTCATGTAGCCATCTATCTCCTCGATTTCCAAAGTCTGGGACGCCTTGCTGTCTCTCTCCCGACTGCAATCCTACTACCACTTGCATTTTATCCACAACTTGAGCAAATTGGGTCATTTGGTTGACCACCTGACGAAGGATGTCGGGAACAACAGGTTCAGCATTTATTTCCGTGGTTTGCTCTCGCTCATTGTTGACAGACTCTTGTTGTTCGCCAGAACTATAGTTAGCCTGATTTGACAGCGAATCAGGAACAGGGGGTGAAGCTTCCCTCTCAGCATTTCTACGTCCGCGTCCACGTCCGCGACCACATCCACGCCCTCCTCTCAACATACTGTAAGCATACATACTCAATATTTAGGGAAACAATACCGTTCTAACGTTCAATTATCAAAAAGGACATAACATGCAAAGGATAATATAGAGTTTAAAAAACTTACAACCACCGCTCACATGAAGACGTAGGAAGTACAGTGATGTTATCCGCGACCGGTTAACTCAAAAAGACACATCTGAGCCCTAATTTTAGCCCAACAGCCAAGATATCCATAATCTTAGCTCCGATACCATATTTTGTAACACCCCGAGATTTTTAGGATTTTTATAGCGCCGTAAATCCTTGATATAGGGATTTACTAGGCTAAGAATTAAAGAACAACATTATTAAATACCAACTATAAAGTTTATTATTACATCACGAGTATGAAAAGTACAAATCGGCCAACACCTGAATACAAACTTCAAAAGACAAACAAAACAACAACGTACTCTGTTGCGATATTTCCTACACGCAAGTGCACGTCATCGTTTACAAGTAATAAAGTGATAAGTAGAGTATCGTTCCCACGAGGATTGAGTCTCTAACTACCGACGTTTTCGTATTCCAATTTTATTTGAACAATCGAAGTTGGGTTTTTGGATTAATAACTACAAGAATGAATAAAAGACTAAACAGAAAGCGATAGCTTGAATAAAAGGAATCAAATGATAAATAAGTCTAGAGTTCTGAATCCACCTTAAATTATCCGAATTTAATCTTGATCATCCGTAATAAATAATTTTCCCAATTTATTGAAGGCGGAGATTGCTAATATATTCTACCGCCTCTCCCGAGGTCAATAGATTTATCTAACGGCGACTAACGCACTCTATCCCTAGGTGAATTATCTCGTCGCTAGGCAAAAAGCATGAAATCTCCTAAAGGCCACGTAGTTCCTATGAGTATATTCCTATCTCACAATAAACGGTCCTCACCAATAGTTCCTCACCAAATCTCCTCTCCCGATTCAAGTGAATGATAAAATCAATACAACTATTGGCGGATAATTGCAAGCATTAAACATAATTGGGAAAACTCAATAAAAAGGTAATAAATTGGATAATCTCAATCAATTCGTCAAAATAAAGGTTTCATCAAAACCCTAGATTAGGGCTTTAGCCTGACATACTAAAAGTGAAAATACGTAATAAATAAACGAAAGCATAAAATTCAAACGCAGATGAAGCTCGGATTCCTCCGTTCTTGACTTCCGCCTTCGCCCTTGAATTCCTCTGCTTTCCTCCTCTTCTCTGTCTCCAAGCTTAAGCTCTCTTAGGTTTAGATTCAATGATTCCAAGATAATTAAATTAGGGTCTTAAGCCCTATTTATAGCTCAAGACCTCCACAAATCGCGTCCATATTAATCGGTTGAAAATCGGCTTCAAACGCCCAAAATCCGCGCAGACGTATAAATCCCGCTAAGTGTGCCGCGGCTCACATCTTTGTGCCGCGGCACATCGCTAAAATCTGAATACAGGCGTAATTAAATCCTTCTACGTACCGCGGCTCACATGGGCATGCCGCACGCAGTACTGACTACTCGCCCTTCGGTGGTGTCTTCCTTTGCGCGGCTCGGCTTCCTTGTCTGCGGCTCATAGTCGATTTTGCCGTTTTACGTTTTGCATCGTTTAAGCTTCGGACTTCAATTTCTGTCAATCATGCAAAATTAAGGCATTAAAAGCTCATTTAGATGATTTCACACTCCAAAATACTACAAAATAATGATGAATAAGCGTATAAAAATACGCCTAACAAATACCCCCAAACTTAAGCCTTTGCTTGTCCTCAAGCAAAAAGAATTAAAGTCGATAAAAGAATGTCGTGAATCATCATGCAACTCATAGTGTTCAACCTAATCAATACTATCCTGCCATCCTCTCTAAATAATACGAGTGTCATAAAAGCGGCACTTTTCGAATAATGATTCCGCAAAGAAGTCAAGTTCAGTCCTAATCATTCGTTCATGAAGAAAATTTCAGCTCAAAGATTAACAAAACATGAGTCAAATCGTCCGTCAATATGAAAGGCCAACACACCCAAACTAGTTCATCCTGTTCCACAGTCTAAAGGCACAAATTTTACGAGTCTTATAACAAATAAACCTCGGACAGTATCCCCTTATATAACTATGCTCAAGAATTTGATTCGAGTCGACCACTAGGTTAGGATCTCGGGATGTTTCATCGGGATAATCCTAGGGTGGAACTTCCATTCTCATGTATTCGGAAACCGTTTGATGTAAAAGACACTCATGGGGCACATGGATGCTTCTAGTTACTAAGTTCCCGTTTACAGCGGAGAAACAACTCGAATACAAAATTTCCGCATGTCCGAATCAAGGTTGCCGTTTTACACGAGAGTAAACAGCGGGTCACGCGAATACCCCCGGTTATTAGGCTTCCAATCATTGACACATGTGAAATATCTAAATTACTAGTCTAATCGGGGTCGTCGTTTTACGCGAGAGTAAACAACGGGTCACGCGAATACCCCCGGTTACTAGACTTCCCTTCATAGAACGCATTCTCTCGACTTTTAGGGAAAACTGACCGACTCTAAACTCAATTTAAGTGCCCACACGACTAAAGAAACAGTACGACTCATTATCCGGAAAATGTAGCCAAACGTATTAATGGGGATTTTAAACAAGCATGTATCGTCTCTTATCTGCCAAGACCTCTACAATCACGAAAAATTTCGGACCTAATTGAATACTAAGCAGAACAGAAATAACTGACTACAACTCGACTAGAACTCGCCCGCTTCTTCAGAGAGAAAGACAGTGTCGTAACATCAGTATCACACAAAATAGAAGCACGAAAATTCACGAATAAAGAAAAAAAAACTACGGCAAGCAAGGCTATCTAAAAAGAAAAGTGCAACAAAATATAATGTACAGCAAGAAAATAGAGTACAGCAATTAATGTAGACTGAATGTAAATCCCTCCCCCAAACTTAGGACGTACATTGACCTCAATGGACAAAAAATGAAATGCAAGAAAAGTAAAAGGTCAAGTACTCCCCTCCAGTCTGCTCAGGAGCTGGTGTCGGCATCGTCCGGTGAGGAGGGTGGTGTGGCTGGCCGGGCGGGCGCAGTAAATGGCCCGTCGGGATGCATGATGTGGGCCGTCCATGCGGCGAGGTGCTCCTGATGATAAGCCTCCCTCGCAGCAAGACGCCTCTCCGCTCGTCGGCTGGCCCGGCGGGCCTGCTCTCTCATCTCGGCTCTAGCGGCAGCAACAACACTCTCCCGCGCCGCCCGCTGCTCCTCTCGCAAGGCAGCCATCCAGCTCTCTCTCTCTCTCCTCATCTCATCTCTCTCTCTCCTCAACTCCTCTCTCAGCTCCTCTCTCTCTCCTCATATCCTCCCGCAGCCCATCAAACAGCTCCTCCAACCTCGCTCTGTCGGGCTGCGGCCCGGCCTCTCCATGCGTCAACAAAAATGGCTCGGGGGATCCCTCGTGAGCCTCCTCGAGCAAAAATCCTCGCCCCCGAGCGTGTGCCGGTGCTCCGCCCCACTGCTCAAAGTGCGATATGATGCGGTGGTCGATCGGGGCCTGTGGGGCAAGCATCGGCTCGTCGGCCCGACCACGTCGGCCATTTGCCGGCATAAGGCGCGAGATGAGGGAGGGATGCTTCAACCCGTCTTGGCCCCTGGATACTCTGGAAGATAGATCGGACCAGAATGGGGGCCACATCAAAACGCAGCCCGGAGGTGATAGCAAAAAGTATCCGGGCGCGGGAGAGAAAAACTGTACGGATCTGGGAGGTGGGATCAATGCGGGCACAAATAAAGTAAAGCCAGGCTCGCCCGAGCCGGCTGAGGCGCGAGCTCCTGAAGTGAAAAGTAGATGAGCTCTGTGCTCGCTGCTCCCAGTCGGTACCGGGCTGTGCAATCGTCTCAAGCAGGGCCTCCTTAGTGAGGCCGGTCATCACGTGGTCATAGCCGTCTCGTCCACCGCCGAAACCAAAAGCCTCCGAATAGCGGTCGGGAGAAATCAACTGTGACCCCTCGGACGTCGACTGAGTCAGGACTCTAAAGATGGCAACGAATGCCACCGCATATGCTTGACGAGCGGCGGCGTAAAACTCTGGACGATCGAAATGATCACCGCTCGGGAGGTGCGGTAAATCTAGCCCATCCCATCTCGTCAATCATCATGAGCAACTCCCGTCACGAGGAGCTGGAGTAAAACCTCTCTCGGGAATAAGTGGACGCGGACGGATCTTTTCGTTGAATATCTTGTGGATCTCGGGGTCCGAAAATTGGTGCCCCTCCGCCTCGGCCCGACCCCGAGAGGTCTCCCCTCGCGTAGGGGATGACTCGGTCCTAGCACGCTTGGTCAGCTTCTTCGTGCGCGCCATAATCAGTCCTGAAAAGCACAACACGAGGGTTTATTTACGCAAAAAAATAATAACGATGATATATGCGCGGCTAAAGACATCAAACCAGAAATTCCGAATTTAAGACACTAGCGCATACGAGAAAGATGAATTTGGACTTAAACATTTAACTTGGATGTAAGGATTGGGCTTGCTGTAAATTCAAAACGTATACGTTGCACGAGAATTCAAAACGTTTGCTTTTTCAAAGAAAATTTTCATTTGGGCAATTTATCAGACACCTTGAGGGCGCATGTTTACTTGAAGAATGAACATAGTTCTAGCTCGATTCAGCCCCCAAAAACAGAAATACAATTCAATCATGAACAACTTAACACAATCAATTCATTGATATTCCAATTTAATCAAGAAACTTCGATGAAATTACCCTGTTATATTCTAACAATCACAAAACAATTGAAGGAAAAACTAGGCATGTTCCATCCATTCAACGCAAAAACAACTTCAAAATATACCCCATAAGCAAATAAACAATAACGATGGAAGCGTAACTTTTGAAGATTGCCAGAAAAATCGCAGGAAGAAATTTGAACAACGTCGGCCGGTCGCGCTGGGGAGGGAAGGCAGGGAGAAAGAGAAAACGTGCACGATAAATGCCGGTGAATGCATGTTATAAAGTGCTGGCCTTTCGGATTCCGCATAGTGTGCGCGGCACGTATAAGGTGAGCCGCGGCACAAGGTACTGATCTCTTTTACCTGTGTCTCGTTTTGTCGTGTGCCGCGGCTCAAATTCCGTGTGCCGCGGCTCATTACTCGAGTGTGCCGCGGCTCATTTATGCCGTGCCGCGGCACAAAGTACAGTCGGTTTTGCCTCCCATTGCGATCGATGTGTGCCGCGGCTCACAATAAATGTGCCGCGGCTCATACTCCGATTTCTCCACAGGACTTTCTGCGCGAGAATTTTGAAAGCAGACGTTAAAAGCGAGAGGAAGAAGCAAATAGAAGCACAAAAAGATGAAAAATAAAAATCACGAATAAAGAAATGCAAAAAAAACTACAGCTACGAGCTCGGGTTGCCTCCCGAGAAGCGCTAAGTTTATAGTCTTCAGCCGGACCTATTGAACAACGTTAGTTCGCTTTTCGCAAACTCCATTTGGCTTCCGCCCCGTTCATCGAACCGTTTGTATTTTGGTTAAAATTATGACCGTTGGTCATCTGCCGTTCGACTTTCGGTTCAGTCATCAAATGTAGTTTTCGAAAAGGTTTCGACTTGAAAAACTTCCCGAAACACCCGGTTTCTCCATGACTAATTTTTCTCTTGGCTTTCGGCTCACTCTCCTCCTTCACAAACGAACTCACAACTGCAGCAGATTTTTTCATGGTCGAAACGCCACTAGTTCTACATCCTTCTTCAAACTTGGGCCATTTAACACAAAATCAATTTTCCGAACGACGATTTTTTCGATGCTTTCCTCTTTCACAAACATCCACACCCTCAATTTGTGATCCTTTATCAGCACTTAGGGACATGGGAACGATTTGAATACTTGAAAAGTAACTTCCTCGTCTTGGACCCTCGAGTTAGCTCTCCCTTTTCCACGTCTATAAGGGTTCGGCCGTCGCTAGAAATGGTCGTCCCAAGATGATCGGAATATTGTCATCTTCCTCCATGTCTAGTACGATGAAGTCGGTGGAAAGATGAACTTGTCAACCTTAACTAATACATCCTCGATCACTCCTCGGATACTTTATCGATCGGTCCGCCAATTGTAATGAGACTGTGGTTGGCTTAGCTTCCCCAATATTCAGCTTTTGAAAAATCGACAGAGGCATGAGGTTGATACTTGCACCAAGATCGCATAGTGCCTTATCAAACGAAAGATTCCCCATGGTGCACGGTATGTTAAAGCTTCCCGGATCTTTCAATTTAGGTGGGAGCTTCTTTTGAAGAATTGCACTGCACTCCTCTGTCAAGGCAACCGTTTCAAACTCCTCAAGCTTTCTCTTCTTCGATAATATCTCTTTCATGAATTTGACATAACTCGGCATCTGCTCAATGCGTCGTGACGGAATATTTATGTGAAGCTTTTTGAACACCTCAAGGAACTTAGAAAATTGTTTGTCCGCCCTCATTTGCTGTAATCTCTGCGGAAACGGAACGGGGGGAACACATGTCTTTGAGTTATCCGGCTGAACTTCCTTCGACTCCTCTAGCTTTAATTCCATCTCTTCCTCAATCACCTTCTTCTCTTTACCCAGCTCGGGCTGATCTAGCACATCTCTCCCGCTTCTCAAGCTAATTGCATTTAGACTCTCTCGAGGATTTGTCTCTGTGGTACTCGGCAATGCTCCCTCCGGACGAGCTGTCAACACATTAGCGATTTGGCCCAGCTGAACCTCCAAATTCCGAATGGAAGCAGAATGATTTTGTAGTGTAGCTTCCGTCCGAGTCATAAATTGACTCGTATTTGCCGCCAATTTTGCAAGCGCTTCCTCGAGAGACACTTTGGGAGCGGAAGGGGGCTGCCGTTGATTCAGGCGAAAGGGGGCTGGTGTGTGTTCTCCGTTTCTCCATGAAAAGTTGGGATGATTTCGCCACCCGGATTATAAGTATTGGAGTACGGGTTATTCGGTCGATTCCCATTTCCTACGAATTGAGCTGCTCCATCGATTTTGCTCGACGGATTTCCAAATTGACACTCCGCACGGGTGTGATCCGTTACACCAATTACATGTCTCAATGGTAACGGGGTGGTGCGTGCGAAAAGTTCGAGTCATTGTGTTAAAGCGGCGACTTGAGCCGACAAGGTGGAAATCGGATCATTGCTCGAAACTTCCATTACCCTCTTCGGTGTCAATCTTTCTGCTGGCCATTGGTAAGCGTTTTCACCATATCTTCCAAAAGCACGTGAGCCTCGGCCATAGATTTTCCCATGAATGTTCCTCCGAGGTCGCATCCACTAAAGTGCGTGTAGAAGCACTCAAACCACCATAAAACGTATGCAAAAGCCAATCGGGAATGCCGTGATGAGGGCATCTTGAAGCAATTCTTTATATCGCTCCCACGCCTCGTGGAGCGATTCCATATCGTGGGCAAAAGTGGTTATCTCGTTTCTCAACCGCGCCATCTTAGCCGGTGGGAAAAATTTTGCAAGGAAGGCTTGCACTAACCTCTCCCAAGTTGTAATCGACCCGTGGTAAGGAATTCAACTGAATTTTGCTTTATCCCTCAAAGAAAAAGGAAAAGCCTCAATCGGATGGCATCGTCGGTGACACCATTAGTTTTGAAAGTGTCGCATATCTCAAGGAAAGAAGCAATGTGGGCATTCGGATCGTCCTTCGGTAGTCCACGAATGGGCTCCTTTGCACCATCTGAATAATGGCGGGCTTGATCTCAAAGTTATTAGCTTGGATGGTGGGACGCCGAATTCCTGAAAAATTTGCGTTGACTTGCGGCATGGCATAATCTCGAAGAGCGAGTTCCGGTTGAACTTGCCGCACTTGGTTGTCTCCTCCTTGGATTTCAATATTCTCGGCCATGTTGACCGTCGTCTGCAGCTCTCTTTTCTCCTTTTTGTTCCTTCTTAGAGTGCGCTCGAGCTCGGTGTCCAAAGGTAGTAGGCCTTCGTTACCGAGTCTTCTCATGCACTAACGAAAGGTCCTGAAAGGAAAAAACGAATAAACAAAATTAAATAAACAAAAATAAAACGTTCAAATTAAGACTGGAAATACTTAAATCGATATTAGAGAAATTTATGCCCGGCAACGGCGCCAAAAACTTGGAATATCTTGTGGATCTTTTCAATCCCCGGCAACGGCGCCAAAAACTTGTTGCGATATTTCCTACACGCAAGTGCACATCATCGTTTACAAGTAATAAAGTGATAAGTAGAGTATCGTTCCCACGAGGATTGAGTCTCTAACTACCGACGTTTTCGTATTCCAATTTTATTTGAACAATCGAAGTTGGGTTTTTGGATTAATAACTACAAGAATGAATAAAAGACTAAACAGAAAGCGATAGCTTGAATAAAAGGAATCAAATGATAAATAAGTCTAGAGTTCTGAATCCACCTTAATTTATCCGAATTTAATCTTGATCATCCGTAATAAATAATTTTCCCAATTTATTGAAGGCGGAGATTGCTAATATATTCTACCGCCTCTCCCGAGGTCAATAGATTTATCTAACGGCGACTAACGCACTCTATCCGTAGGTGAATTATCTCGTCGCTAGGCAAAAAGCATGAAATCTCCTAAAGGCCACGTAGTTCCTATGAGTATATTCCTATCTCACAGAAAAAAACGGTCCTCACCAATAGTTCCTCTCCAAATCTCCTCTCCCGATTCGAAGTGAATGATTAAATCAATACAACTATTGGCCAGATAATTGCAAGCATTAAACATAATTGGGAAAACTCAATAAAAAGGTAATAAATTGGATAATCTCAATCAATTCGTCAAAATAAAGGTTTCATCAAAACCCTAGATTAGGGCTTTAGCCTGACATACTAAAAGCTGAAAATACAGAATAAATAAACGAAAGCATAAAATTCAAACGCAGATGAAGCTCGGATTCCTCCGTTCTTCAGCTTCCGCCTTCTGCCCTTGAATTCCTCTGCTTTCCTCCTCTTCTCTGTCTCCAAGCTTAAGCTCTCTTAGGTTTAGATTCAATGATTCCAAGATAATTAAATTAGGGTCTTAAGCCCTATTTATAGCTCAGCACCTCCACAAATCGCGTCCATATTAATCGGTTGAAAACTGGCTTCGAAACGGCCCAAAATCCGCGCAGACGTATAAATCCCGCTAAGTGTGCCGCGGCTCACACATGTGCCGCGGCACATCGCTAAAATCTCAATACCGGGCGTAATTAAATCCTTACGTGCCGGCTCACATGGGGTGTGCCGCGACACAGTCTGACTACTACTCGCCCTTGGTGGTGTCTTCCTTTGCCGCGGCTCGGCTTCCTTGTCTGCGGCTCATAGTCGATTTTGCCGTTTTCGCCCGTTTTGCATCGTTTAAGCTTAGGACTTCAATTTCCTGTCAATCATGCAAAATTAAGGCATTAAAAGCTCATTTAGATGATTTCACACTCCAAAATACTACAAAATAATGATGAATAAGCGTATAAAAATACGCCTAACAAATACCCCCAAACTTAAGCCTTTGCTTGTCCTCAAGCAAAAAGAATTAAAGTCAATAAAAGAATGTCGTGAATCATCATGCAACTCATAGTGTTCAACCTAATCAATACTATCCTGCCATCCTCTCTAAATAATACGAGTGTCATAAAAGCGAGCTGCACTCAGAATAATGATTCCGCAAAGAAGTCAAGTTCAGTCCTAATCATTCGTTCATGAAGAAAATTTCAGCTCAAAGATTAACAAAACATGAGTCAAATCGTCCGTCAATATGAAAGGCCAACACACCCAAACTAGTTCATCCTGTTCCACAGTCTAAAGGCACAAATTTTACGAGTCTTATAACAAATAAACCTCGGACAGTATCCCCTTATATAACTATGCTCAAGAATTTGATTCGAGTCGACCACTAGGTTAGGATCTCGGGATGTTTCATCGGGATAATCCTAGGGTGGAACTTCCATTCTCATGTATTCGGAAACCGTTTGACGTAAAAGACACTCATGGGGCACATGGATGCTTCTAGTTACTAAGTTCCGTTCTGACGGAGAAACAACTCGAATACAAAATTTCCGCATGTCCGAATCAAGGTTGCCGTTTTATGCGAGAGTAAACAGCGGGTCACGCGAATACCCCCGGTTACTAGGCTTCCAATCATTGACACATGTGAAATATCTAAATTACTAGTCTAATCGGGGTCGTCGTTTTACGCGAGAGTAAACAACGGGTCACGCGAATACCCCCGGTTACTAGACTTCCCTTCATAGAACACATTCTCTCGACTTTTAGGGAAAACTGACCGACTCTAAACTCAATTTAAGTGCCCACACGACTAAAGAAACAGTACGACTCATTATCCGGAAAATGTAGCCAGACGTATTAATGGGGATTTTAAACAAGTATGTATCGTCTCTTATCTGCCAAGACCTCTACAATCACGAAAAATTTCGGACCTAATTGAATACTAGCGAAACGAAATAATCGGCTACAACTCGACTAGAACTCGCCCGCTTCTTCAGAGAGAAAGACAGTGTCGTAACATCAGTATCACACAAAATAGAAGCACGAAAATTCACGAATAAAGAAAAAAAAACTACGGCAAGCAAGGCTATCTAAAAAGAAAAGTGCAACAAAATATAATGTACAACAAGAAAATAGAGTACAGCAATTAATGTAGACTGAATGTAAATCCCTCCCCCAAACTTAGGACGTACATTGACCTCAATGGACAAAAAATGAAATGCAAGAAAAGTAAAAGGTCAAGTACTCCCCTCCAGTCTGCTCAGGAGCTGGTGTCGGCATCGTCCGGTGAGGAGGGTGGTGTGGCTGGCCGGGCGGGCGCAGTAAATGGCCCGTCGGGATGCATGATGTGGGCCGTCCATGCGGCGAGGTGCTCCTGATGATAAGCCTCCCTCGCAGCAAGACGCCTCTCCGCTCGTCGGGGCGGCCGTGCTGCTCTCTCATCTCGGCTCTAGCGGCAGCAACAACACTCTCCCGCGCCGCCCGCTGCTCCTCTCGCAAGGCAGCCATCCAGCTCTCTCTCTCTCCTCATCTCATCTCTCTCTCTCCTCAACTCCTCTCTCAGCTCCTCTCTCTCTCTCCTCATATCCTCCCGCAGCCCATCAAACAGCTCCTCCAACCTCGCTCTCTGCCGAGTGCCGGCCGGCCTCTCCGTGCGTCAACAAAAATGGCTCTGGGATCCTCGTGAGCCTCCTCGAGCAAAATCCTCGCCCCGGCGTGTGCGGTGCTCCGCCCCACTGCTCAAAGTGCGATATGATGCGGTGGTCGATCGGGGCCTGTGGGGCAAGCATCGGCTCGTCGACTGACCACGTCAGCCCCGACTGCCGGCATAAGGCGCAGATGAGGGAGGGATGCTTCAACCCCGTCTTGGCCCCCCCTGGATACTCTGGAAGATAGATCGGACCAGAATGGGGGCCACATCAAAACGCAGCCCTGAGGTGATAGCAAACAGTATCCGGTCGCGGGAGAGAAAAAATGTACGGATCTTGGAGGTGGGATCAATGCGGGCACAAATAAAGTAAAGCCAGGCTCGCCCGAGCCGGCTGAGGCGCGTGCTCCTGAATTGAAAATTAGATGAGCTCTGTGCTCGCTGCTCCCGATCAGTGCAGGCCGTGCAATCGTCTCAAGCGGGGCCTCCTTAGTGAGGCGGTCATCACGCGGTCATAGGCCGTCTCGTCCGCATGGAAACCCAAAAGCCTCCGAATAGCGGTCGGGAGAAATCAAGCTGTGACCCCTCGGACGTCGACTGAGTCAGGACTCTAAAGATGGCAACGAATGCCCTGCCGGATATGCTTCGAAAGGCCGCGTAAAACTCCTGGACGATCGAAATGACTGCTGGCTCAGGAGGTGCGGTAAATCTAGCCCATCCCATCTCGTCAATCATCATGAGCAACTCCCCGTCCTGAGGAGCTGGAGTAAAACCTCTCTCGGGAATAAGTGGACGCGGACGGATCTTTTCGTTGAATATCTTGTGGATCTCGGGGTCCGAAAATTGGTGCCCCTCCGCCTCGGCCCGACCCCGAGAGGTCTCCCCTCGCGTAGGGGATGACTCGGTCCTAGCACGCTTGGTAAACGAAAGTGATGTGCTTATCTTGTGAAAACGATGGGTCCGAAAATTTCAATCCCCGGCAACGGCGCCAAAAACTTGTTGCGATATTTCCTACACGCAAGTGCACGTCATCGTTTACAAGTAATAAAGTGATAAGTAGAGTATCGTTCCCACGAGGATTGAGTCTCTAACTACCGACGTTTTCGTATTCCAATTTTATTTGAACAATCGAAGTTGGGTTTTTGGATTAATAACTACAAGAATGAATAAAATACTAAACAGAAAGCGATAGCTTGAATAAAAGGAATCAAATGATAAATAAGTCTAGAGTTCTGAATCCACCTTAATTTATCCGAATTTAATCTTGATCATCCGTAATAAATAATTTTCCCAATTTATTGAAGGCGGAGATTGCTAATATATTCTACCGCCTCTCCCGAGGTCAATAGATTTATCTAACGGCGACTAACGCACTCTATCCCTAGGTGAATTATCTCGTCGCTAGGCAAAAAGCATGAAATCTCCTAAAGGCCACGTAGTTCCTATGAGTATATTCCTATCTCACGAATAAACGGTCCTCACCAATAGTTCCTCACCAAATCTCCTCTCCCGATTAGTGAATGATAAAATCAATACAACTATTGGCGGATAATTGCAAGCATTAAACATAATTGGGAAAACTCAATAAAAAGGTAATAAATTGGATAATCTCAATCAATTCGTCAAAATAAAGGTTTCATCAAAACCCTAGATTAGGGCTTTAGC
The DNA here is from genome assembly GCA_033398695.1 of Orobanche coerulescens. Taxonomy (NCBI): domain Eukaryota; kingdom Viridiplantae; phylum Streptophyta; class Magnoliopsida; order Lamiales; family Orobanchaceae; genus Orobanche; species Orobanche coerulescens. The sequence goes on from JAWKAU010000145.1 coordinate 320,931, forward strand.
TGACATACTAAAAGTGAAAATACGAATAAATAACGAAAGCATAAAATTCAAACGCAGATGAAGCTCGGATTCCTCCGTTCTTGACTTCGCCTTCGCCCTTGAATTCTCTGCTTTCCTCCTCTTCTCTGTCTCCAAGCTTAAGCTCTCTTAGGTTTAGATTCAATGATTCCAAGATAATTAAATTAGGGTCTTAAGCCCTATTTATAGCTCAAGACCTCCACAAATCGCGTCCATATTAATCGGTTGAAAATCGGCTTCAAACGCCCAAAATCCGCGCAGATGTATAAATCCCGCAAAGTGTGCCGCGCTCACCCTGTCTTTGTCCGCGGCACATCGCTAAAATCTGAATACACAGGCGTAATTAAATCCTTACGTACGCGGCTCACATGGGGTCATGCACGCAGTACAGACTACTCGCCCTTGGTGGTGTCTTCCTTTGCCGCGGCTCATCTTCCTTGTCTGCGGCTCATAGTCGATTTTGCCGTTTCGCCGTTTTGCATCGTTTAAGCTTCCGGACTTCAATTTCCTGTCAATCATGCAAAATTAAGGCATTAAAAGCTCATTTAGATGATTTCACACTCCAAAATACTACAAAATAATGATGAATAAGCGTATAAAAATACGCCTAACATACTCGAGTACTTTATTAAAATAAAACGTAACTGACAAACCATCCCGGCCGTAATATCACTCTGCACTCTCGTCATCATGCAACTCTAGTGGTCGTTTCCCCGTCCTCCTGTACCATGAACGTAAAACAAATGTCCATCCCCAATGGGGTTAGCACAATGATGCTAGTACAAGTACGATAATTATACAACAACGGATTATTCAACATCCCACGAGGAATAAAGACAACATCATCAATGACAACAATGACAACGAGTCTCTACTACGAGAAGACTCACAATACCGTACACAAAATGATAACCACAACATGACATCACAACATATACATGGTAATTCTGATGATCCAACATTCACTGCATAGATCCTAATAAGATCCCATCAGACCAACACTAGGTGGAAAAACCTATCCAATGATCCAGCGCACGCTAGCATAGATCCCAAGATGATCCCGTCAGACCAACACGAGGTGGACATACAACAACGACACATATGCATGACAACATGCATAACATCAATATATGTAACATAATTAAAGTACTTACCTTATGAAAGATGGCAAGAAATAAATACTTCAACGACTTCAACAAGCTCGAAGGCCGCCCCTTCGATCAACCGATCGCAAATCTCGAACCTTACATAAAATGAAATAACGACAACTCAATTTACATAACAATTCTAACGTACGAACATCTGACATCTACTACGGCCGAGTTAACATTCTATGTTTTGCCGGATCACGGTTCAACTTCCCGACGAACACTAGGTTGGCTAATGGCATGCAAATTCAAGAGATCATAATGGGGTACAATGCTGCCGTCTACAAATTTAGGATATTCATCATACCATTAAAATTCCATACTCTAATTCCGATTATCAACTCTAGTGCTCGGTTCAATTGTCTTAACGATACATAGCAAGGTAACCACGATCAACCTAGTTCTAGGTTAATTTATCCCTATGATTCTCATTTCCCCACAAGTAGTTCTTCTTATCAAAATTCTACGTTCAAAATGATTGTCCCTAATATCATCACATTGTCCTAATCATTAATATGCATATTAACAAAGAAATCTTTACAAGGCATGAATTATACTTGAAGAACACCCTCTACATTCATCTTCTTGAATTCATCATATACATGTGATGACCTTAAAAAGTTGTTCATCATAAGAGTGTTTCGAAATCATCATCAAGGCATGTTACCATCTCAGAAAACTCCATCCCTATGTTTGGTAAAATCAAGGCTCAACTAATATCAACGGGAACCTTAGTTCATCCAATAGAATCCTCCTAAACATGGTGTTTGATTTACTACGATAATAATGAGATCAAAAATCTCAGTAGCATGCTCATAAAATTACTAAGAACATGAATTCCATTGGTATAACATCAACATACCTTACTACGGAGAAAACAAAGAAACAATCGGTAGAATTCAACACCGAAAGTTTGAGTACTAATACAAGATATTTCCCAACTTCGACGACCAAGTAGAGATGCTAAATCAAGATTTATGTTGCGTGAGGGCTCTCCGGGTTTGCAGAAATTAGACAAGAAACGAAGGAAAACGAGTGTGAAATGAAATGAAGGTAATGTCCTATTTATAGGAAGTGACCTATAGCGTGCGCTATCCTTTAAGTTTAGCGTGCGCTAACAGGCTCACAACCCACTGTCTCTTTCTGTCCTGGGCCTTACGTACGTTAAATAGCCTTTACGTACGTTAAATAGCCTTTACGTACGTTAATGCAATAGTTAACTTACGCTAATGCTGTAATATCCTAAATTTTTACTATAGTTGTTTAATGTTATTTTATAAGAGTTATGTTGTACAGTGTGGAATCTATACAGTATGGATAAAATAATTGAAGGACTGAGACATCTGTATTGATATAATCGTCGTACTTGGTCGACAATTTCATTTGAAGACATCGTGTATCAGGTTGTTTTAATTCTGATACCAGGTGTATCGTGTGAGAATATTATTGGGACGAATATATGTATAAAGTATGTGTGTATACGTAACCAGTATGTCGATACAGACAGGAACATTTAGAATTGGTCAAGTGCAGAAGTCATTACGTACGCTAAGTTGAGGTGCTTACGTACGTTAAGTTGGTAAGTGTAACATACGTTGTGTATCATGCATTACATACGTTATAGCTTTAGGTGAGACGCAGTCGTCTGATCAGAGAACTTTGTCAAAATATAAGTGTAGTGTACGTTAAGCATAGGAGCTTATGTACGTTAAGATACAGACGTAACGTACATTACGTAGAGTACATAACGTACGTTATAAAGAGAATTGGACAGAATCAGGCTATGACCGACAAGTGGGTCCCGTGGTCGGCAATTTTTGGCTGGCGTGCGAAATGTCAAGTCAACGAAGAGGTTAACGTATACAACGGGTTGCTCATTACGTACGTTAAATGGGTATATTATTATAGCAAGTCAACTCTATGTTACGTACGCTATGGAACAAGTGTTACGTACGTAACACAAGGTACGAAATGAGGCAGTGAGCTCTGGATGCTGATTACGTACGCTATGTAGGACATGTATTGTACGTTATAAGGTCTTACGTACGTTAGCGTTGGGTGTTAACGTACGTAATGGTCTGCGCAGGTCATAAAATAAGGATCCATCTCTCATTTCTTCATGAGAAGAAATAGATATCTTCCTCCCAAACTTCGTCCCTCTTCACTTCTAAGCCTATTCCAGACCCTTCCACCTTGGTTGAGACCTTGATGGTTCGATTAAAAGCTTGAGGTTTGGAATCCTTGATGGTTCTTTAAGTGTTTGATTATTGTGGTTCTTCTTCAATAGGTATGTTGGATAAGTCCTCTCTTTAATTTCGGATTTGATGTTGTTATTGATATTTTCTTCGTATGATGATGGTTATTGTAACACCCCCAGATTTAACCGGAAATATTACAGCGCCGTGGGCCCCGAGATGGAACCCACAAGGCTAAAAGAAATTTTCGCAAACATTTACAAATGCCCAAGAGGCCAACGACGGTACTATCTTTAAAAATTCACAAAGACTTATAAAATCCATTTATCAAAAACCGTCGTAAAAACTCATTTGAAACAGCAAGGCCAAACAGCCGACACTCAAAAGTTTAGAAAACGATTTCTAAACTAACCTCAGTTACTAGATACCAAAAGAGCATTTCAAAATACTCACGCAGCGGAAAAAGACCAACCATAAAGATACTCTAGCAGCGGAATACAAGAACCAATCAAGAAACTCAATGCACACAACATGTCCTAGCCAGTATCCTCCGGGAAGCTCATCTCTTCACGACCGCTACAAGCTCGATACTCCAAGAACCTAAAAATAAATCCCACGACGGGGTCAGCCATAATATCCAACAATGATAACCGTCACATCACATTAATAATAACATACCAATGAGAATACAACATAAGAATATGACCAGCGTAATCTTACCGCCATAACTTTGCTTACTCAAGTAATTCTCATCAGAATAACCATTATCACATTTCACATCTCGTACTCGATTAACCAATAAACTCGAACATAATATCTGTATTGTACCTCAAACAATACTCAAGATCCTCAAACTATCATATCCAACTCACGATACGGAAATCTACCATTTCTGACCAATACGATCCATCGAATAATATCATCAAATCCCAAGGCGATAACCGATTGTCCACCAAAGACAAGACCAAAGAAAATATGGAACATACCTCGAGATATGATGTGCCACGATAATCATATCAGTCTAATCCGAGATCAGAACAATGCAATACGGACAAGGTCCTAACACAAGACCTACAAATGCATACTCATATGACAACGTCAATATGCTCAAAAACAATAACAACTATGTATACTCAATGGAAATCCCATGATCCAGCGCCCTCAGCATAGATCCCAAGATGATCCTACAAGATCAACACGAGGTGGATAACCAACAATATACATATACACAACAATAACACAATACTGGGTAATCCAACGATCCAGCGCCCTCAGCATAGATCCCCATGATGATCCCGTCGGACCAACGCATGGTGGAAAACACATCCGGCGATCCAGCGCCCTCGGCATAGATCACATGATGATCCCGTCTAACCAACGCATGGTGGACATTCGATCCAGCGCCCTCAGCATAGATCCTCATAATCCCATCGGATTATTTACACAACATGAACAACATAATATGTATACACATATGCAAATCAACACGTTCATCAACATGAACAACATAACATGCACGACAACATGACAATTTACTAGGACGACTCCATGTTCAACAACATGAAAGAAAATGTAAGAGACCAAAATAAATAACATTAATCCATAATCAATATGGAATACTTGCCGCGAGTCCTTCGGGAGCAACCTCGATGTCCAATCATCACCGACGATTATCCTCAATGCTCGTCTGATGAACTAAAGATACTCATATCCTTGTCTTTACCATAATGTAACCTTGATACTCGAACATACCAATAACTGAGATAAAGCATATACATTATGATTTACCTCCCAGAATCGAAGGAACGATATGCGATCCGAATACCCAGAGTTCACAATAATAATCATCGCTATATGCATTATAACGAAATGAAACTGAAACCATTCATTAAATATTATAACTGAGCAAGTAATAACTTGCCTCGATACCAATACGATGATGATGAAGCCGCTACCAGTCACAATGCCTTTGTCTACAAGCTCCTCAGCCCCGATCAAAAGCAATACAATGGACATACTCGAACACGACCGCAATATCCGGTTATAATCACCGATCAATAGTCTCAACCTATCGAAGAAATCAAATAACACATATCCGATAACAATCAACAACCGATAAAACTAACCAATCGAACTCAACGATTCAACACAACCTCGAATAAACACGGTCGTAACCAACCAAGTCAAACCATCACGAATTCATAATCAAAACACAAAAATCTTGCCTTTGTCGCCTACTTAGCGCACATTAAACGCATAACGTGGCGTGCGCTAAGTTGTCCGTTAGCGTGCGCTAGCGGTAAGCTTAGCGTGCGCTAATCTTTGTCTGATGGCATGCATTCCAAACATCGACTCACATCTTGCGACTACGAAACCGAATGAAGGAAGACATAAATCTCCATATCTCTTGAAGATAAACGACCCCATAATTATCACCATGATCATGTCAATGTCCATATATCAATAACAACATCAATAATCAAACCGACTCGATAACAAGGATCGTATCATGCTAAATCTAGAATTCAACCTAGTATCATGATTCATCTCATCTAAATCAACCAATATAATTACCAAGATTCAGAAATCCTTCTTAGATCGGGTTAAATGAATCAACATCCTTATGGTATGAAGAATCTTAACTAACATCCGAAACTCTTATCAAAATTCCATTGAACATCATCATATGATTATCCAACATGCTTCTTGCATGAAATCATCCAAGAAAAACGAACCACTAACGAAGGAATACGAAGATTACGGTTTAGATGAACCAAAAAGAAGAACACTAGAACTCCATCCAAAGAATCATGAACAACTTGAAGGACAAGGCTTGAATCCAAGCTCTCAATCTAATGTTGTTAAAGATCATCATCTCACGGTGTTTGGGAACCTCCAGAACCTCCCAAAGCTCTCTCTATCGACTGAAGGAGAAAGAATGGACTAAATGCATCTCAAAACCCGTCTGTCCCCTTTTTATAAAGTATATTACTAGCGTGCGCTAAACCTTATGTTTAGCGTGCGCAACAGCCTTAGCGTGCGCTACCTGACTTTGTTAGCGTGCGCTATCGAAGCCCAGAGGCTACTGCCTCGCTTCGTAAACTAGCTTACGTACGTAATGCCCATGCATTAACGTACGTAAACCATCCTGCTTAGCTTACGCAAGTCATTTACCTTTAGCGTGCGCTAATACCAGTTGACTTGCTACAGTCTACACCTACCACGAAGATGCTCGTGACCCCATATGCCGAAAGCAACCAATAAAGCCAAGATTCCCTGTTGACCGATATACAGTTAGCGTGCGCTAATCAACATGTATTAGTGTGCGCTAACACTACATTACAACATCCGTTGACTTATCAGAACGTGCGCCGAAAGTGGCCTGGTCCACGCGTAGATTCCTTCCGATCGGACTGCATTAGCGTGCGTTATCTTATATCCGTAGCGTGCGCTAAACCTGCACGATAGCGTGTGCTACTCATGATTATTAGCGTGCGCTAATAGTGTTACACTTAGCCAATTTCAGCTATTCTTGTCCAACGTCTCGACATATCAAAAACGAACATAAGACACACTGAACACAAACACTGAATCCAATAATATTCTTAAATACAATTGTCGACCAAATACAACAATTATACCAATACTGACATCTCAGTCTTTCATTATTTTATCCATCTTGCATGATTCCACGCTGTACAACATAACTCGGATAAAATAATATTAAACATCAGTAGTAGAAATTCCGGATATTACATTCTACACCACTTAAAACAAGTTTCGTCCTCGAAACTTGCAATCCGTCATAAAACAAATAAACATACCGTTCAACCCAAAATATCCCAAAACCATCACGACAATGATCAATCATCATCACTATAGAATAACCACAACAGCATACTTACCAATGCGCAAAGTCGAGGATCTCCTGAGATACTAGCTAGTGACCTCACTGTAAAGTCTCAATACACTTTACAATCATAATTCCTTGAGTCTCAACAAAATATATCACTTTCGGATGAAGCAATCTGCCCGAATCAAATTTTGTCTGCCTGATTACATAATCAGGTCTCAATTCCGATAAGACGAATAATATACAATACATCTGCGAAACAACTGCCCAAAACAACGATACGAATCCCGAAACGTTGACACAAAATCCGAACGCTCAGATGATCACCAACAATGATCAACAATCAACCGAATTTATCATCGACATGATAAATTCCAATATGACCAACCAGAGGTCAAAACACAATCGAGAATATCATCAACGTGATAAACACCAACACGATCAACACGTAACCACATAAACAAATATACGAAAGAATAACATTCTCAAAATGACACACCAATCACATACGGTGTATCTCAATAAACATACCCGATGGTGAGCATATCCCTCGGCGTACGAACAACCAATAACAACCCGTCGAACATATAAAAATTATACATGGAGTGGGAACAACCAATCGATACTCAAAACAACCAAAGATGAGGTCAACAACCCCAAATCTGCACTTACAAAGAAATCATTCGAAGATCACTATGGTAAAGTCGAGCTACTACCATACCAAAGTTCGGATCTCTATTCATCGTACCATAGGAATGTCATAACCAGTTCGTGAGTCACACTCGCAACTTCACTATGTTATGTACTATGCACCAAATGCATATGTATATCAATCATACTTTCAAAACCAGTTTGAAATCATACAGCCTCGTCAAGAAGACAAATTTTCAAAAGTTCTTCCAAAATTTTCAAAACTCAAAACATAAATTTGGGTAAGACCACGAAATAAATTTTCGAACCCACCGGATCGCTCGTGTCAAGTTCTCGATAAAAATTCTTTTCAAATACACACGATTAAATAAAATGGGATTTATGTAAATGCTTGTTCATATCCATACTCCTGTATACCACTTCGGCTTGTCACCAAATCCATTGACATTCCAACGGAAACCACACGATCGAGTTCCAAAACCTCAATATATAGACTCCGATAAAAACTCCTTTTCCATGTATGACTCGCAACGTCAACCATTTACCCATCCTGGATCACCTCAAATATGATATGACAAAACGTTGAAACAAATCAACAAATCAAACACGGCGAAAGACTTCCCGAGAAGTTCCATTTGAACAAGTAAACCAAAGCCTCGAAAGGCGGAAATAACATAGGTAAACGATTGGTAAAGTATTTTACAAATCTCGGGAGTTTTAGAAAACAGGAAAGTCTTTTGAAACATTAGGGTCTCAGCCCGTATCTCATTCCACATTACAAGAAGTTTAAAAAGTAGAAGACTCTTTTCGGACCCCAAGTCCTGAGTTATAAAACCATTTCAAAATCGATTGGGTCTCGGCCCAAAATCATTTTCCGTAAAACATCCGTAAGACATTCATTTTGAAAAGTATCATTTTCAAATGTTCAAAAGCGGTTTCATGTATCACAAAATGATCTATCATGACTACATGTTTTTCTCAACCATCCACAACCTTCTCCCAAATGTAAAATTCCGTTCCAAAATCTACCGAACATACTGATTTCCAAAATCATAGTTTCTCAAGATCATCAATCCTATCCCAAATCTGTCACCTTATACCGTAACGTATAATATCTGCTGAATCTCAAAACGTATCAACTTAGAATGGCAATAAATCTCAATGAAATTCAAAAATCCAAATACTTATAGATCGTGAAGCCGACGATTCCCCGTGATACTGGCACATGTCTCGACTATAGAAAATACTCGACATGGATATTTTTAAAACACATGTTTGCCAAATCAGTTCGACTCAAGAACACAATACATCTCATTCCAGAGAATCTCGTTAACACCATTTGGAAAAGTTATAACAAGCCCAGTACGATACTGGAAAATCCGATAACGCACAAGCCTGAGTGAACAACAAAGACTCACGGCTCTAATATTTGTCAATCGACAACTCGAATGACGCAACAAAAACACGACCCAACTCGACCCAAATGCCTAGGTTTTCTCAACCTAAGCTCTGATACCATATTCTGTAACACCCCCAGATTTAACCAGAAATATTACAGCGCCGTGGGCCCCGAGATGGAACCCACAAGGCTAAAAGAAATTTTCGCAAACATTTACAAATGCCCAAGAGGCCAACGACGGTACTATCTTTAAAAATTCACAAAGACTTATAAAATCCATTTATCAAAAACCGTCGTAAAAACTCATTTGAAACAGCAAGGCCAAACAGCCGACACTCAAAAGTTTAGAAAACGATTTCTAAACTAACCTCAGTTACTAGATACCAAAAGAGCATTTCAAAATACTCACGCAATGGAAAAGACCAACCATAAAGATACTCTAGCAAATGAATACAAGAACCAATCAAGAAACTCAATGCACACAACATGTCTAGCCGGTATCCTCAGGAAGCTCATCTCTTCACGAGCTACAAGCTCGATACTCCAAGAACCTAAAAATAAATCCACGACGGGTCGGCCATAATATCCAACAATGATAACCGTCACATCACATTAATAATAACATACCAATGAGAATACAACATAAGAATATGACCCGTAATCTTACCGCCATAACTTTGCTTACTCAAGTAATTCTCATCAGAATAACCATTATCACATTTCACATCTCGTACTCGATTAACCAATAAACTCGAACATAATATCTGTATTGTACCTCAAACAATACTCAAGATCCTCAAACTATCATATCCAACTCACGATACGGAAATCTACCATTTCTGACCAATACGATCCATCGAATAATATCATCAAATCCCAAGGCGATAACCGATTGTCCACCAAAGACAAGACCAAAGAAAATATGGAACATACCTCGAGATATGATGTGCCACGATAATCATATCAGTCTAATCCGAGATCAGAACAATGCAATACGGACAAGGTCCTAACACAAGACCTACAAATGCATACTCATATGACAACGTCAATATGCTAAAAAACAATAACAACTATGTATACTCAATGGAAATCCCATGATCCAGCGCCCTCAGCATAGATCCGAAGATGATCCTACAAGATCAACACGAGGTGGATAACCAACAATATACATATACACAACAATAACACAATACTGGGTAATCCAACGATCCAACGCCCTCAGCATAGATCCCCATAATGATCCCGTCGGACCAACGCATGGTGGAAAACCTGTCCAGCGATCCAGCGCCCTCAGCATAGATCCCATGATGATCCCGTCGAACCAACGCATGGTGGACATTCGATCCAGCGCCCTCAGCATAGATCCTCATAATCCCATCGGATTATTTACACAACATGAACAACATAATATGTATACACATATGCAAATCAACACGTTCATCAACATGAACAACATAACATGCACGACAACATGACAATTTACTAGGACGACTCCATGTTCAACAACATGAAAGAAAATGTAAGAGACCAAAATAAATAACATTAATCCATAATCAATATGGAATACTTGCCGCGAGTCCTTCGAGAGCAACCTCGATGTCCAATCATCACCGACGATTATCCTCAATGCTCGGCGTACAATGAACTAAAGATACTCATATCCTTGTCTTTACCATAATGTAACCTTGATACTCGAACATACCAATAACTGAGATAAAGCATATACATTATGATTTACCTCCCAGAATCGAAGGAACGATATGCGATCCGAATACCCAGAGTTCACAATAATAATCATCGCTATATGCATTATAACGAAATGAAACTGAAACCATTCATTAAATATTATAACTGAGCAAGTAATAACTTGCCTCGATACCGATACGATGATGATGAAGCCGCTACCAGTCACAATGCCTTTGTCTACAAGCTCCTCAGCCCCGATCAAAAGCAATACAATGGACATACTCGAACACGACCGCAATATCCGGTTATAATCACCGATCAATAGTCTCAACCTATCGAAGAAATCAAATAACACATATCCGATAACAATCAACAACCGATAAAACTAACCAATCGAACTCAACAGTTCAACACAACCTCGAATAAACACAGTCAGAACCAACCAAGTCAAACCATCACGAATTCATAATCAAAACACAAAAATCGCCTTTATCGCCTACTTAGCGCACATTAAACGCATAACGTGGCGTGCGCTAAGTTGTCCCGTTAGCGTGCGCTAGCCGGTAAGCTTAGCGTGCGCTAATGCTGTCTGATGGCATGCATTCCAAACATCGACTCACATCTTGCGACTACGAAACCGAATGAAGGAAGACATAAATCTCCATATCTCTTGAAGATAAACGACCCCATAATTATCACCATGATCATGTCAATGTCCATATATCAATAACAACATCAATAATCAAACCGACTCGATAACAAGGATCGTATCATGCTAAATCTAGAATTCAACCTAGTATCATGATTCATCTCATCTAAATCAACCAATATAATTACCAAGATTCAAATCCTTCTTAGATCGGGTTAAATGAATCAACATCCTTATGGTATGAAGAATCTTAACTAACATCCGAAACTCTTATCAAAATTCCATGAACATCATCATATGATTATCCAACATGCTTCTTGCATGAAATCATCCAAGAAAACGAACCACTAACGAAGGAATACGAAGATTACGGTTTAGATGAACCAAAAAGAAGAACACTAGAACTCCATCCAAAGAATCATGAACAACTTGAAGGACAAGGCTTGAATCCAAGCTCTCAATCTAATGTTGTTAAAGATCATCATCTCACGGTGTTTGGGAACCTCCGAACCTCCCAAAGCTCTCTCTATCGATCAAGGAGAAAGAATGGACTAAATGCATCTCAAAACCCGTCTGTCCCCTTTTTATAAAGTATATTACTAGCGTGCGCTAAACCTTATGTTTAGCGTGCGCAATACCTTAGCGTGCGCTACGACTTTGTTAGCGTGCGCTATCGAAGCCTGCAGGCTACCGCCGTCAGAACTAGCTTACGTACGTAATGCCCATGCATTAACGTACGTAAACCATCCTGCTTAGCTTACGCAAGTCATTTACCTTTAGCGTGCGCTAATACCAGTTGACTTGCTACAGTCTACACCTACCACGAAGATGCTCGTGACCCCATATGCCGAAAGCAACCAATAAAGCCAAGATTCCCTGTTGACCGATATACAGTTAGCGTGCGCTAATCAACATGCATTAGTGTGCGCTAACACTACATTACAACATCCGTTGACTTATCAGAACGTGCGCCTAAAGTGGCCTGGTCCACGCGTAGATTCCTTCCGATCGGACTGCATTAGCGTGCGTTATCTTATATCCGTAGCGTGCGCTAAACCTGCACGATAGCGTGTGCTACTCATGATTATTAGCGTGCGCTAATAGTGTTACACTTAGCCAATTTCAGCTATTCTTGTCCAACGTCTCGACATATCAAAAACGAACATAAGACACACTGAACACAAACACTGAATCCAATAATATTCTTAAATACAATTGTCGACCAAATACAACAATTATACCAATACTGACATCTCAGTCTTTCATTATTTTATCCATACTGTACAGATTCCACGCTGTACAACATAACTCGGATAAAATAATATTAAACATCAGTAGTAGAAATTCCGGATATTACATTCTACACCACTTAAAACAAGTTTCGTCCTCGAAACTTGCAATCCGTCATAAAACAAATAAACATACCGTTCAACCCAAAATATCCCAAAACCATCACGACAATGATCAATCATCATCACTATAGAATAACCACAACAGCATACTTACCAATGCGCAAAGTCGAGGATCTCCTGAGATACTAGCTAGTGACCTCACTGTAAAGTCTCAATACACTTTACAATCATAATTCCTTGAGTCTCAACAAAATATATCACTTTCGGATGAAGCAATCTGCCCGAATCAAATTTTGTCTGCCTGATTACATAATCAGGTCTCAATTCCGATAAGACGAATAATATACAATACATCTGCGAAACAACTGCCCAAAACAACGATACGAATCCCGAAACGTTGACACAAAATCGAGCGCCGGATGATCACCAACAATGATCAACAATCAACCGAATTTATCATCGACATGATAAATTCCAATATGACCAACCAGAGGTCAAAACACAATCGAGAATATCATCAACGTGATAAACACCAACACGATCAACACGTAACCACATAAACAAATATACGAAAGAATAACATTCTCAAAATGACACACCAATCACATACGGTGTATCTCAATAAACATACCCGATTGGTGAGCATATCCTCGGCGCATTTAACAACCAATAACAACCCGTCGAACATATAAAAATTATACATGGAGTGGGAACAACCAATCGATACTCAAAACAACCAGCATGAGGTCAACAACCCCAAATCTGCACTTACAAAGAAATCATTCGAAGATCACTATGGTAAAGTCGAGCTACTACCATACCAAAGTTCGGATCTCTATTCATCGTACCATAGGAATGTCATAACCAGTTCGTGAGTCACACTCGCAACTTCACTATGTTATGTACTATGCACCAAATGCATATGTATATCAATCATACTTTCAAAACCAGTTTGAAATCATACAGCCTCGTCAAGAAGACAAATTTTCAAAAGTTCTTCCAAAATTTTCAAAACTCAAAACATAAATTTGGGTAAGACCACGAAATAAATTTTCGAACCCACCGGATCGCTCGTGTCAAGTTCTCGATAAAAATTCTTTTCAAATACACACGATTAAATAAAATGGGATTTATGCAAATGCTTGTTCATATCCATACTCCTGTATACCACTTCGGCTTGTCACCAAATCCATTGACATTCCAACGGAAACCACACGATCGAGTTCCAAAACCTCAATATATAGACTCCGATAAAAACTCCTTTTCCATGTATGACTCGCAACGTCAACCATTTACCCATCCTGGATCACCTCAAATATGATATGACAAAACGTTGAAACAAATCAACAAATCAAACACGGCGAAAGACTTCCCGAGAAGTTCCATTTGAACAAGTAAACCAAAGCCTCGAAAGGCGGAAATAACATAGGTAAACGATTGGTAAAGTATTTTACAAATCTCGGGAGTTTTAGAAAACAGAAAGTCTTTTGAAACATTAGGGTCTCGGCCGTATCTCATTCCACATTACAAGAAGTTTAAAAAGTAGAAGACTCTTTTCGGACCCCAAGTCCTGAGTTATAAAACCATTTCAAAATCGATTGGGTCTCGGCCCAAAATCATTTTCCGTAAAACATCCGTAAGACATTCATTTTGAAAAGTATCATTTTCAAATGTTCAAAAGCGGTTTCATGTATCACAAAATGATCTATCATGACTACATGTTTTTCTCAACCATCCACAACCTTCTCCCAAATGTAAAATTCCGTTCCAAAATCTACCGAACATACTGATTTCCAAAATCATAGTTTCTCAAGATCATCAATCCTATCCCAAATCTGTCACCTTATACCGTAACGTATAATATCTGCTGAATCTCAAAACGTATCAACTTAGAATGGCAATAAATCTCAATGAAATTCAAAATCCAAATACTTATAGATCGTGAAGCGACGATTCCCGTGATATCTTGGCACATGTCTCGACTATAGAAAATACTCGACATGGATATTTTTAAAACACATGTTTGCCAAATCGGTTCGACTCAAGAACACAATACATCTCATTCCGGAGAATCTCGTTAACACCATTTGGAAAAGTTATAACAAGCCCGATGCGATCTTTGGAAAATCCGATAACGCACAAGCCCGAGTGAACAACAAAGACTCACGGCTCTAATATTTGTCAATCGACAACTCGAATGACGCAACAAAAACACGACCCAACTCGACCCAAATGCCTAGGTTTTCTCAACCTAAGCTCTGATACCATATTCTGTAACACCCCCAGATTTAACCGGAAATATTACAGCGCCGTGGGCCCCGAGATGGAACCCACAAGGCTAAAAGAAATTTTCGCAAACATTTACAAATGCCCAAGAGGCCAACGACGGTACTATCTTTAAAAATTCACAAAGACTTATAAAATCCATTTATCAAAAACCGTCGTAAAAACTCATTTGAAACAGCAAGGCCAAACAGCCGACACTCAAAAGTTTAGAAAACGATTTCCAAAGTAACCTCAGTTACTAGATACCAAAAGAGCATTTCAAAATACTCACGCAGCGGAAAAAGACCAACCATAAAGATACTCTAGCAATGAATACAAGAACCAATCAAGAAACTCAATGCACACAACATGTCCTAGCCAGTATCCTCCGGGAAGCTCATCTCTTCACGACCGCTACAAGCTCGATACTCCAAGAACCTAAAAATAAATCCCACGACGGGGTCAGCCATAATATCCAACAATGATAACCGTCACATCACATTAATAATAACATACCAATGAGAATACAACATAAGAATACGACCGGCGTAATCTTACCGCCATAACTTTGCTTACTCAAGTAATTCTCATCGAATAACCATTATCACATTTCACATCTCGTACTCGATTAACCAATAAACTCGAACATAATATCTGTATTGTACCTCAAACAATACTCAAGATCCTCAAACTATCATATCCAACTCACGATACGGAAATCTACCATTTCTGACCAATACGATCCATCGAATAATATCATCAAATCCCAAGGCGATAACCGATTGTCCACCAAAGACAAGACCAAAGAAAATATGGAACATACCTCGAGATATGATGTGCCACGATAATCATATCAGTCTAATCCGAGATCAGAACAATGCAATACGGACAAGGTCCTAACACAAGACCTACAAATGCATACTCATATGACAACGTCAATATGCTCAAAAACAATAACAACTATGTATACTCAATGGAAATCCCATGATCCAGCGCCCTCAGCATAGATCCCAAGATGATCCTACAAGATCAACACGAGGTGGATAACCAACAATATACATATACACAACAATAACACAATACTGGGTAATCCAACGATCCAACGCCCTCAGCATAGATCCCCATGATGATCCCATCGGACCAACGCATGGTGGAAAACCTGTCCAGCGATCCAGCGCCCTCAGCATAGATCCCATGATGATCCCGTCGAACCAACGCATGGTGGACATTCGATCCAGCGCCCTCAGCATAGATCCTCATAATCCCATCGGATTATTTACACAACATGAACAACATAATATGTATACACATATGCAAATCAACACGTTCATCAACATGAACAACATAACATGCACGACAACATGACAATTTACTAGGACGACTCCATGTTCAACAACATGAAAGAAAATGTAAGAGACCAAAATAAATAACATTAATCCATAATCAATATGGAATACTTGCCGCGAGTCCTTCGGGAGCAACCTCGATGTCCAATCATCACCGACGATTATCCTCAATGCTCGGCGTACAATGAACTAAAGATACTCATATCCTTGTCTTTACCATAATGTAACCTTGATACTCGAACATACCAATAACTGAGATAAAGCATATACATTATGATTTACCTCCCAGAATCGAAGGAACGATATGCGATCCGAATACCCAGAGTTCACAATAATAATCATCGCTATATGCATTATAACGAAATGAAACTGAAACCATTCATTAAATATTATAACTGAGCAAGTAATAACTTGCCTCGATACCAATACGATGATGATGAAGCCGCTACCAGTCACAATGCCTTTGTCTACAAGCTCCTCAGCCCCGATCAAAAGCAATACAATGGACATACTCGAACACGACCGCAATATCCGGTTATAATCACCGATCAATAGTCTCAACCTATCGAAGAAATCAAATAACACATATCCGATAACAATCAACAACCGATAAAACTAACCAATCGAACTCAACAGTTCAACACAACCTCGAATAAACACAGTCAGAACCAACCAAGTCAAACCATCACGAATTCATAATCAAAACACAAAAATACTGCACTGTCTGCCTACTTAGCGCACATTAAACGCATAACGTAGCGTGCGCTAAGTTGTCCCGTTAGCGTGCGCTAGCCAGTAAGCTTAGCGTGCGCTAATGCTGTACAGTGGCATGCATTCCAAACATCGACTCACATCTTGCGACTACGAAACCGAATGAAGGAAGACATAAATCTCCATATCTCTTGAAGATAAACGACCCCATAATTATCACCATGATCATGTCAATGTCCATATATCAATAACAACATCAATAATCAAACCGACTCGATAACAAGGATCGTATCATGCTAAATCTAGAATTCAACCTAGTATCATGATTCATCTCATCTAAATCAACCAATATAATTACCAAGATTCAGAAATCCTTCTTAGATCGGGTTAAATGAATCAACATCCTTATGGTATGAAGAATCTTAACTAACATCCGAAACTCTTATCAAAATTCCATTGAACATCATCATATGATTATCCAACATGCTTCTTGCATGAAATCATCCAAGAAAAACGAACCACTAACGAAGGAATACGAAGATTACCTGGTTTAGATGAACCAAAAAGAAGAACACTAGAACTCCATCCAAAGAATCATGAACAACTTGAAGGACAAGGCTTGAATCCAAGCTCTCAATCTAATGTTGTTAAAGATCATCATCTCACGGTGTTTGGGAACCTCCAGAACCTCCCAAAGCTCTCTCTATCGACTGAAGGAGAAAGAATGGACTAAATGCATCTCAAAACCCGTCTGTCCCCTTTTTATAAAGTATATTACTAGCGTCGCTAAACCTTATGTTTAGCGTGCGCAATGACTTTAGCGTGCGCTACTCGACTTTGTTAGCGTGCGCTATCGAAGCCTGCAGGCTACCGCCGTAAACTAGCTTACGTACGTAATGCCCATGCATTAACGTACGTAAACCATCCTGCTTAGCTTACGCAAGTCATTTACCTTTAGCGTGCGCTAATACCAGTTGACTTGCTACAGTTTACACCTACCACGAAGATGCTCGTGACCCCATATGCCGAAAGCAACCAATAAAGCCAAGATTCCCTGTTGACCGATATACAGTTAGCGTGCGCTAATCAACATGCATTAGTGTGCGCTAACACTACATTACAACATCCGTTGACTTATCAGAACGTGCGCCTAAAGTGGCCTGGTCCACGCGTAGATTCCTTCCGATCGGACTGCATTAGCGTGCATTATCTTATATCCGTAGCGTGCGCTAAACCTGCACGATAGCGTGTGCTACTCATGATTATTAGCGTGCGCTAATAGTGTTACACTTAGCCAATTTCAGCTATTCTTGTCCAACGTCTCGACATATCAAAAACGAACATAAGACACACTGAACACAAACACTGAATCCAATAATATTCTTAAATATAATTGTCGACCAAATACAACAATTATACCAATACTGACATCTCAGTCTTTCATTATTTTATCCATACTGTACAGATTCCACGCTGTACAACATAACTCGGATAAAATAATATTAAACATCAGTAGTAGAAATTCGGATATTACATTCTACACCACTTAAAACAAGTTTCGTCTCGAAACTTGCAATCCGTCATAAAACAAATAAACATACCGTTCAACCCAAAATATCCCAAAACCATCACGACAATGATCAATCATCATCACTATAGAATAACCACAACAGCATACTTACCAATGCGCAAAGTCGAGGATCTCCTGAGATACTAGCTAGTGACCTCACTGTAAAGTCTCAATACACTTTACAATCATAATTCCTTGAGTCTCAACAAAATATATCACTTTCGGATGAAGCAATCGCCTCAATCAAATTTTGTCTGCTGATTACATAATCGTGTCTCAATTAGATAAGGCGAATAATATACAATACATCTGCGAAACAATCGCCCAAAACAACGATACGAATCCCAAACGCGTTGACACAAAATCCGAACGCTCAGATGATCACCAACAATGATCAACAATCAACCGAATTTATCATCGACATGATAAATTCCAATATGACCAACCAGAGGTCAAAACACAATCGAGAATATCATCAACGTGATAAACACCAACACGATCAACACAGAACCACATAAACAAATATACGAAAGAATAACATTCTCAAAATGACACACCAATCACATACAGTGTATCTCAATAAACATACCCGACTGGTGAGCATATCCCTCGGCGCATTTAACAACCAATAACAACCCGTCGAACATATAAAAATTATACATGGAG
This sequence comes from Orobanche coerulescens, assembly GCA_033398695.1. NCBI lineage: Eukaryota > Viridiplantae > Streptophyta > Magnoliopsida > Lamiales > Orobanchaceae > Orobanche > Orobanche coerulescens. Next base: position 340,440 of record JAWKAU010000145.1, read on the forward strand.
TGGGAACAACCAATCGATACTCAAAACAACCAGCATGAGGTCAACAACCCCAAATCTGCACTTACAAAGAAATCATTCGAAGATCACTATGGTAAAGTCGAGCTACTACCATACCAAAGTTCGGATCTCTATTCATCGTACCATAGGAATGTCATAACCAGTTCGTGAGTCACACTCGCAACTTCACTATGTTATGTACTATGCACCAAATGCATATGTATATCAATCATACTTTCAAAACCAGTTTGAAATCATACAGCCTCGTCAAGAAGACAAATTTTCAAAAGTTCTTCCAAAATTTTCAAAACTCAAAACATAAATTTGGGTAAGACCACGAAATAAATTTTCGAACCCACCGGATCGCTCGTGTCAAGTTCTCGATAAAAATTCTTTTCAAATACACACGATTAAATAAAATGGGATTTATGCAAATGCTTGTTCATATCCATACTCCTGTATACCACTTCGGCTTGTCACCAAATCCATTGACATTCCAACGGAAACCACACGATCGAGTTCCAAAACCTCAATATATAGACTCCGATAAAAACTCCTTTTCCATGTATGACTCGCAACGTCAACCATTTACCCATCCTGGATCACCTCAAATATGATATGACAAAACGTTGAAACAAATCAACAAATCAAACACGGCGAAAGACTTCCCGAGAAGTTCCATTTGAACAAGTAAACCAAAGCCTCGAAAGGCGGAAATAACATAGGTAAACGATTGGTAAAGTATTTTACAAATCTCGGGAGTTTTAGAAAACAGGAAAGTCTTTTGAAACATTAGGGTCTCAGCCCGTATCTCATTCCACATTACAAGAAGTTTAAAAAGTAGAAGACTCTTTTCGGACCCCAAGTCCTGAGTTATAAAACCATTTCAAAATCGATTGGGTCTCGGCCCAAAATCATTTTCCGTAAAACATCCGTAAGACATTCATTTTGAAAAGTATCATTTTCAAATGTTCAAAAGCGGTTTCATGTATCACAAAATGATCTATCATGACTACATGTTTTTCTCAACCATCCACAACCTTCTCCCAAATGTAAAATTCCGTTCCAAAATCTACCGAACATCGATTTCCAAAATCATAGTTTCTCAAGATCATCAATCCTATCCCAAATCACACCTTATACCGTAACGTATAATATCTGCTGAATCTCAAAACGTATCAACTTAGAATGGCAATAAATCTCAATGAAATTCAAAATCCAAATACTTATAGATCGTGAAGCCGACGATTCCCCGTGATCTTGGCACATGTCTCGACTATAGAAAATACTCGACATGGATATTTTTAAAACACATGTTTGCCAAATCGATTCGACTCAAGAACACAATACATCTCATTCGAGAGAATCTCGTTAACACCATTTGGAAAAGTTATAACAAGCCCGATGCGATCTTGGAAAATCCGATAACGCACAAGCGAGTGAACAACAAAGACTCACGGCTCTAATATTTGTCAATCGACAACTCGAATGACGCAACAAAACACGACCCAAACTCGACCCAAATGCCTAGGTTTTCTCAACCTAAGCTCGATACCATATTCGTAACACCCCAGTTTAACCGGAAATATTACGGTAGCCGTGGGCCCGAGATGGAACCCACAAGGCTAAAAGAAATTTTCGCAAACATTTACAAATGCCCAAGAGGCCAACGGTACTATCTTTAAAAATTCACAAAGACTTATAAAATCCATTTATCAAAAACCGTCGTAAAAACTCATTTGAAACAGCAAGGCGAACAGTAGACACTCAAAAGTTTAGAAAAGCGATTTCCAAAGTAACCTCGTTACTAGATACCAAAAGAGCATTTCAAAATACTCATGCGGCGGAAAAGACCAACCATAAAGATACTCTAGCGGCGGAATACAAGAACCAATCAAGAAACTCAATGCACACAACATGTCCTAGCCGGTATCCTCAGGAAGCTCATCTCTTCACGACCGCTACAAGCTCGATACTCAAGAACCTAAAAATAAATCCCACGACGGGTCACCATAATATCCAACAATGATAACCGTCACATCACATTAATAATAACATACCAATGAGAATACAACATAAGAATACGACCCGGTAATCTTACCGCCATAACTTTGCTTACTCAAGTAATTCTCATCAGAATAACCATTATCACATTTCACATCTCGTACTCGATTAACCAATAAACTCGAACATAATATCTGTATTGTACCTCAAACAATACTCAAGATCCTCAAACTATCATATCCAACTCACGATACGGAAATCTACCATTTCTGACCAATACGATCCATCGAATAATATCATCAAATCCCAAGGCGATAACCGATTGTCCACCAAAGACAAGACCAAAGAAAATATGGAACATACCTCGAGATATGATGTGCCACGATAATCATATCAGTCTAATCCGAGATCAGAACAATGCAATACGGACAAGGTCCTAACAGAAGACCTACAAATGCATACTCATATGACAACGTCAATATGCTCAAAAACAATAACAATTATGTATACTCAATGGAAATCCCATGATCCAGCGCCCTCAGCATAGATCCCAAAATGATCCTACAAGATCAACACGAGGTGGATAACCAACAATATACATATACACAACAATAACACAATTTGGGTAATCCAACGATCCAGCGCCCTCGGCATAGATCCCCATGATGATCCCGTCGGACCAACGCATGGTGGAAAACACATCCCGGCGATCCAGCGCCCTCAGCATAGATTCCATGATGATCCCGTCGAACCAACGCATGGTGGACATTCGATCCAGCGCCCTCAGCATAGATCCTCATAATCCCATCGGATTATTTACACAACATGAACAACACAATATGTATACACATATGCAAATCAACACGTTCATCAACATGAACAACATAACATGCACGACAACATGACAATTTACTAGGATGACTCCATGTTCAACAACATGAAAGAAAATGTAAGAGACAAAAATAAATAACATTAAACCATAATCAATATGGAATACTTGCCCCGAGTCCTTCGGGAGCAACCTCGATGTCCAATCATCACCGACGATTATCCTCAATGCTCGGCGTACAATGAACTAAAGATACTCATATCCTTGTCTTTACCATAATGTAACCTCGATACTCGAACATACCAATAACTGAGATAAAGCATATACATTATGATTTACCTCCCAGAATCGAAGGAACGATATGCGATCCGAATACCCAGAGTTCACAATAATAATCATCGCTATATGCATTATAACGAAATGAAACTGAAACCATTCATTAAATATTATAACTGAGCAAGTAATAACTTGCCTCGATACCGATACGATGATGATGAAGCCGCTACCAGTCACAATGCCTTTGTCTACAAGCTCCTCAGCCCCGATCAAAAGCAATACAATGGACATACTCGAACACGACCGCAATATCCGGTTATAATCACCGATCAATAGTCTCAACCTATCGAAGAAATCAAATAACACATATCCGATAACAATCAACAACCGATAAAACTAACCAATCGAACTCAACGATTCAACACAACCTCGAATAAACACGGTCGAGAACCAACCAAGTCAAACCATCACGAATTCATAATCAAAACACAAAAATCGCATCACGCCTACTTAGCGCACATTAAACGCATAACGTAGCGTGCGCTAAGTTGTCCGTTAGCGTGCGCTAGCGGTAAGCTTAGCGTGCGCTAATCTTTGTCTGATGGCATGCATTCCAAACATCGACTCACATCTTGCGACTACGAAACCGAATGAAGGAAGACATAAATCTCCATATCTCTTGAAGATAAACGACCCCATAATTATCACCATGATCATGTCAATGTCCATATATCAATAACAACATCAATAATCAAACCGACTCGATAACAAGGATCGTATCATGCTAAATCTAGAATTCAACCTAGTATCATGATTCATCTCATCTAAATCAACCAATATAATTACCAAGATTCAGAAATCCTTCTTAGATCGGGTTAAATGAATCAACATCCTTATGGTATGAAGAATCTTAACTAATATCCGAAACTCTTATCAAAATTCCATTGAACATCATCATATGATTATCCAACATGCTTCTTGCATGAAATCATCCAAGAAAAACGAACCACTAACGAAGGAATACGAAGATTACCTGGTTTAGATGAACCAAAAAGAAGAACACTAGAACTCCATCCAAAGAATCATGAACAACTTGAAGGACAAGGCTTGAATCCAAGCTCTCAATCTAATGTTGTTAAAGATCATCATCTCACGGTGTTTGGGAACCTCCAGAACCTCCCAAAGCTCTCTCTATCGACTGAAGGAGAAAGAATGGACTAAATGCATCTCAAAACCCGTCTGTCCCCTTTTTATAAAGTATATTACTAGCGTGCGCTAAACCTTATGTTTAGCGTGCGCAACAGCCTTAGCGTGCGCTACCTGACTTTGTTAGCGTGCGCTATCGAAGCCCAGAGGCTACTGCCTCGCTTCGTAAACTAGCTTACGTACGTAATGCCCATGCATTAACGTACGTAAACCATCCTGCTTAGCTTACGCAAGTCATTTACCTTTAGCGTGCGCTAATACCAGTTGACTTGCTACAGTCTACACCTACCACGAAGATGCTCGTGACCCCATATGCCGAAAGCAACCAATAAAGCCAAGATTCCCTGTTGACCGATATACAGTTAGCGTGCGCTAATCAACATGCATTAGTGTGCGCTAACACTACATTACAACATCCGTTGACTTATCAGAACGTCTTGCGAAAGTGGCACGGTCACGCGTAGATTCCTTCGATCGGATTGCATTAGCGTGCATTATCTTATATCCGTAGCGTCGCTAAACACCGCGATAGCGTGTGCTACTCATGATTATTAGCGTGCGCTAATAGTGTTACACTTAGCCAATTTCAGCTATTCTTGTCCAACGTCTCGACATATCAAAAGCGAACATAAGACACACGAACACAAACACTGAATCGATAATATTCTTAAATACAATTGTCGACCAAATACAACAATTATACCAATACCGACATCTCGGTCTTTCATTATTTTATCCATACTGCATGCATTCCATTTGTACAACATAACTCGGATAAAATAATATTAAACATCGATAGTAGAAATTAGGATATTACATTCTACACCACTTAAAACAAGTTTCGTCCTCGAAACTTGCAATCCGTCATAAAACAAATAAACATACCGTTCAACCCAAAATATCCCAAAACCATCACGACAATGATCAATCATCATCACTATAGAATAACCACAACAGCATACTTACCAATGCGCAAAGTCGAGGATCTCCTGAGATACTAGCTAGTGACCTCACTGTAAAGTCTCAATACACTTTACAATCATAATTCCTTGAGTCTCAACAAAATATATCACTTTCGGATGAAGCAATCTGCCCGAATCAAATTTTGTCTGCCTGATTACATAATCAGGTCTCAATTCCGATAAGACGAATAATATACAATACATCTGCGAAACAACTGCCCAAAACAACGATACGAATCCCGAAACGTTGACACAAAATCCGAACGCTCAGATGATCACCAACAATGATCAACAATCAACCGAATTTATCATCGACATGATAAATTCCAATATGACCAACCAGAGGTCAAAACACAATCGAGAATATCATCAACGTGATAAACACCAACACGATCAACACAGAACCACATAAACAAATATACGAAAGAATAACATTCTCAAAATGACACACCAATCACATACAGTGTATCTCAATAAACATACCCGACTGGTGAGCATATCCCTCGGCGTACGAACAACCAATAACAACCCGTCGAACATATAAAAATTATACATGGAGTGGGAACAACCAATCGATACTCAAAACAACCAGCATGAGGTCAACAACCCCAAATCTGCACTTACAAAGAAATCATTCGAAGATCACTATGGTAAAGTCGAGCTACTACCATACCAAAGTTCGGATCTCTATTCATCGTACCATAGGAATGTCATAACCAGTTCGTGAGTCACACTCGCAACTTCACTATGTTATGTACTATGCACCAAATGCATATGTATATCAATCATACTTTCAAAACCAGTTTGAAATCATACAGCCTCGTCAAGAAGACAAATTTTCAAAAGTTCTTCCAAAATTTTCAAAACTCAAAACATAAATTTGGGTAAGACCACGAAATAAATTTTCGAACCCACCGGATCGCTCGTGTCAAGTTCTCGATAAAAATTCTTTTCAAATACACACGATTAAATAAAATGGGATTTATGCAAATGCTTGTTCATATCCATACTCCGTATACCACTTGGCTTGTCACCAAATCCATTGACATTCCAACGGAAACCACACGATCGAGTTCCAAAACCTCAATATATAGACTCGATAAAAACTCCTTTTCCATGTATGACTATAACGTCAACCATTTACCCATCTGGATCACCTCAAATATGATATGACAAAACGTTGAAACAAATCAACAAATCAAACACGGCGAAAGACTTCCCGAGAAGTTCCATTTGAACAAGTAAACCAAAGCCTCGAAAGGCGGAAATAACATAGGTAAACGATTGGTAAAGTATTTTACAAATCTCGGGAGTTTTAGAAAACAGGAAAGTCTTTTGAAACATTAGGGTCTCAGCCCGTATCTCATTCCACATTACAAGAAGTTTAAAAAGTAGAAGACTCTTTTCGGACCCCAAGTCCTGAGTTATAAAACCATTTCAAAATCGATTGGGTCTCGGCCCAAAATCATTTTCCGTAAAACATCCGTAAGACATTCATTTTGAAAAGTATCATTTTCAAATGTTCAAAAGCGGTTTCATGTATCACAAAATGATCTATCATGACTACATGTTTTTCTCAACCATCCACAACCTTCTCCCAAATGTAAAATTCCGTTCCAAAATCTACCGAACATACTGATTTCCAAAATCATAGTTTCTCAAGATCATCAATCCTATCCCAAATCTGTCACCTTATACCGTAACGTATAATATCTGCTGAATCTCAAAACGTATCAACTTAGAATGGCAATAAATCTCAATGAAATTCAAAAATCCAAATACTTATAGATCGTGAAGCCGACGATTCCCCGTGATACTGGCACATGTCTCGACTATAGAAAATACTCGACATGGATATTTTTAAAACACATGTTTGCCAAATCAGTTCGACTCAAGAACACAATACATCTCATTCCAGAGAATCTCGTTAACACCATTTGGAAAAGTTATAACAAGCCCAGTACGATACTGGAAAATCCGATAACGCACAAGCCTGAGTGAACAACAAAGACTCACGGCTCTAATATTTGTCAATCGACAACTCGAATGACGCAACAAAAACACGACCCAACTCGACCCAAATGCCTAGGTTTTCTCAACCTAAGCTCTGATACCATATTCGTAACACCCCCATTTAACCGGAAATATTACAGTAGTGGGCCCGAGATGGAACCCACAAGGCTAAAAGAAATTTTCGCAAACATTTACAAATGCCCAAGAGGCCAACGGTACTATCTTTAAAAATTCACAAAGACTTATAAAATCCATTTATCAAAAACCGTCGTAAAAACTCATTTGAAACAAAGAAGGCAAACAGTAGACACTCAAAAGTTTAGAAAAGCGATTTCCAAAGTAACCTCGGTTACTAGATACCAAAAGAGCATTTCAAAATACTCACGCAATGGAAAAAGACCAACCATAAAGATACTCTAGCAGCGGAATACAAGAACCAATCAAGAAACTCAATGCACACAACATGTCCTAGCCAGTATCCTCCGGGAAGCTCATCTCTTCACGACCGCTACAAGCTCGATACTCCAAGAACCTAAAAATAAATCCCACGACGGGGTCAGCCATAATATCCAACAATGATAACCGTCACATCACATTAATAATAACATACCAATGAGAATACAACATAAGAATACGACCAGCGTAATCTTACCGCCATAACTTTGCTTACTCAAGTAATTCTCATCAGAATAACCATTATCACATTTCACATCTCGTACTCGATTAACCAATAAACTCGAACATAATATCTGTATTGTACCTCAAACAATACTCAAGATCCTCAAACTATCATATCCAACTCACGATACGGAAATCTACCATTTCTGACCAATACGATCCATCGAATAATATCATCAAATCCCAAGGCGATAACCGATTGTCCACCAAAGACAAGACCAAAGAAAATATGGAACATACATCGAGATATGATGTGCCACGATAATCATATCAGTCTAATCCGAGATCAGAACAATGCAATACGGACAAGGTCCTAACAGAAGACCTACAAATGCATACTCATATGACAACGTCAATATGCTCAAAAACAATAACAATTATGTATACTCAATGGAAATCCCATGATCCAGCGCCCTCAGCATAGATCCCAAAATGATCCTACAAGATCAACACGAGGTGGATAACCAACAATATACATATACACAACAATAACACAATACTGGGTAATCCAACGATCCAGCGCCCTCAGCATAGATCCCCATGATGATCCCGTCGGACCAACGCATGGTGGAAAACCTGTCCAGCGATCCAGCGCCCTCAGCATAGATCCCATGATGATCCCGTCGAACCAACGCATGGTGGACATTCGATCCAGCGCCCTCAGCATAGATCCTCATAATCCCATCGGATTATTTACACAACATGAACAACACAATATGTATACACATATGCAAATCAACACGTTCATCAACATGAACAACATAACATGCACGACAACATGACAATTTACTAGGACGACTCCATGTTCAACAACATGAAAGAAAATGTAAGAGACCAAAATAAATAACATTAAACCATAATCAATATGGAATACTTGCCCCGAGTCCTTCGGGAGCAACCTCGATGTCCAATCATCACCGACGATTATCCTCAATGCTCGGCGTACAATGAACTAAAGATACTCATATCCTTGTATTTATCATAATGTAACCTCGATACTCGAACATACCAATAACTGAGATAAAGCATATACATTATGATTTACCTCCCAGAATCGAAGGAACGATATGCGATCCGAATACCCAGAGTTCACAATAATAATCATCGCTATATGCATTATAACGAAATGAAACTGAAACCATTCATTAAATATTATAACTGAGCAAGTAATAACTTGCCTCGATACCGATACGATGATGATGAAGCCGCTACCAGTCACAATGCCTTTGTCTACGAGCTCCTCAGCCCCGATCAAAAGCAATACAATGGACATACTCGAACACGACCGCAATATCCGGTTATAATCACCGATCAATAGTCTCAACCTATCGAAGAAATCAAATAACACATATCCGATAACAATCAACAACTGATAAAACTAACCAATCGAACTCAACGGTTCAACACAACCTCGAATAAACACAGTCAGAACCAACCAAGTCAAACCATCACGAATTCATAATCAAAACACAAAAATATCTTTGCGCCTGCCTTAGCGCACGTTAAACGCATAACGTAGCGTGCGCTAAGTTGTCCCGTTAGCGTGCGCTAGCCAGTAAGCTTAGCGTGCGCTAATGCTGTACAGTGGCATGCATT